>CM042152.1:51900034-51961907 GCA_023376005.1 Doryteuthis pealeii
CTGCTAACATTTCCTAAGCCACTTACTAACTATATTTAACAAGCTTGAGCAAAATAGCATTCTATAAAAAATGAGTATTTATATTCTTGTTAAAAGGCAAACCCTTTTCCAATTGAGGTATGATTCCATGTAATATAATTATAGATATTTATTTAGGACACAAACATAAAGCACCCATTGAAGAATCAAAACTTCATTACAATAAGTCATTGATAAACTTATCTATCCCCCCTAACAGCAAGTTAATATGCATTTACTATAGTAAATGGGTGTGTTCAAGGGAAAATAACTGTTATTTAGTTCTTTTCTCCCTTCAAAACTTTGATTAACTGGAGTATTACAAAAAAAAGGAATATATTACTGCTGGCAATTTTAGGAATCATGGATTTGTAAATTCTTACAGATATGTATAGTATATTTATTTTATATATACTTTTAAATTTTAATTTGTATAAAAATCAGTCTAAAATAAATTTGGCAAAAAATGTACTTCCTACTAAATGTGTATGAAGAAACCATCCAGTATTGTATGAGTTTGTCTTGTGGTCCATTATTGCTACTGAAGCGTTTCTAAGGCAGATTATTCTTAATCTTCCAATTCTTCATTTTACCATCATCCTGATAGAAAGGAACCTGATGGATTGTGCAAGAGTTTTCTTAAGGATTCTGGGAGAATACTGATTTACAATAAAAAGCTTCTTAATAATGCCATTAGTAAATCTGAAACTCAAAGGCTTACCTCTGACACTAAATAAATCTTGTATGGAGCAGATATAAGCAAAGAATTCTTGAATAACCTTAGAGGATTATTAAAATTGTAGGGGAAGAGCCACAAAGGAAGTCGCTTAGATATTAACAATTGAAAATCCCAAAAAGTTACCAATATATATAACCACAAAATGCTAATCAAAAATTTTCAAGATTAGCCAGATTGAAATTTTTTCAATTTTTAGAAATTTAAATGAAGACATGTAGCTCAAGCTGAGAAACTTCCATTATGATGTCTAGACACTACTTTTATAATGTCTAGATTTTATTTTGTGAGTCCAGTTATGCTAATTCTGTTTATTTTTATAAGCCAATTTTTTTCAAAAACAATATTTTTCTTGTTTTCTAAACTGGATTCATCTAGTGGAAAGATTTTTGGTTGGTTTAGTTATTTTTTAATGGCATATCAGTTTCTTTTTGGATTATTTAATCTTGAAATGTTTTTATCATTGTTAATTGACTCATTAAAAAACGTAAATTTCCTGCACAATTTAGATCACAGCGATAGTGTGGAGAGGGGGGGTTGTTGTTTGGACAACAGCTCCATATGAACCCACCCAGGCCACGTAGATAAAAAAATGGACACTACTCCATCGTCTCTCGTAGATGGAAGGATGCCAATACCAAAATACGTGTAAGTATCAGGACCTGTGTATATACGACAGTATGATAATTTAATCATTACAACATTTGATAAGTCTACTTAAGAGCTATTGGTTTTTTTTTCAATATGTAAAAATTATAATAATCTTGATTATCTCTCTCAGATTCTTTTTTTCTTTCTTTCCTTCTTTTCATCTTTCCATTATGTTCGATTGAAACAGATTAGCGTTATCGGTTCCGATTTCTCCTCCTATTTCTATCTTTTCCCTACACTCTTTCTTTCGTTTTTTCTTACTATATTTTTCTGTGGAGAATATCCTTTTTCTTCACTTTTTTTCTTTACGATAAAAACGGAATAATCCATTATTTAGCTGAGATGATGACAGTCATAAAAATAAGAATGTGGCGAATAAGCATAGCCAGATAATCAGAATTTACATTTTACATTTCATCTAGGCGAGGACGGTCTGATTTTTAACCAGCGGGTGTTACACGATAGTAATGTATTGATATATATATATATATCAATAGTTATACTTATATTGTATTGCAGAATTGAAAATAATGTTTACGCTTATGTATATAACTGAATTAAGGTTCGTTGTAATGTTTTTCACATTTGTCGAGATGAGAAGTGGTCAGTATGCTGCTCTGAAACCAATAGGGACAATCACCTTTTACACACACACTCACACACACACACACACACACACACACACAATATATATATATATATATATATATATATATATATATATATATATATAGAGAGAGAGAGAGAGAGAGAGAGAGAGAGAGAGGAGTTGTATTTGAGAAATGAAAATAATGTTTACACCCATATATATATATATATATATATATATATATATATATATATATATATATATATATATACTGAATTAAGATACGTTATAATGTTTTTCATAACCACGTTCTCTTGATAATAGGTGGCCAGTAAGCTGCTCTGAAACCAATGGTAACAATAGCCTTTTAATTGTATTGTACACTATAATATATATATATATATATATATCACATCTTGAAGATATTCCTAACAAAACTATATCAATTTTGGGCGTCTTATACCCCCAGTTGCCTTGTACGCCAGCATATACAGTAGTAAATTCATTTTTAAATGGTATAATTAAGGAATACGAGTATTAGATAAAGATGTTAGATTTAGCAAATGTCCTCTAGCAATTCATTTCAATTTGACTCGACGTTGATTCTGGATCTTTTGTTTGGTGCCGTTCAAATGAAATATAAAGATCTACATATTGATACTCGTTTTACTTAATTTTACAAACGTTATCATCTTGCATCACCCACTGGTTAAAAATGAGACCGTCCAAATCGTCCAAGATGAAATAAAAAATGTATATCATGATTATCTGGTGTTGCTTATCCACCGTTTTCTAATTTCTTATGGTGTAGTCACCTCACCTAAATGATGGATTATTCCGTTTTTATTATAAAGAAAAAAGGACCTGCTACACAAAATATATGATAAGAATGTTATGGTAATTTACCACGCACGCATGAGATCTTTTAACCATAGATAACAGCAGGTTCTACACTTAAGCGAGAGTTAGTATTTCAGCAGACAGCCGATAAGACAGCCTCGGGTGTAACCTACTCTTGGTATATGTTTGTACTACTGTTCTTTGTTAATATATTTGTTTAACTCATTTCTTGTTTTGGTGTCTTTATTCCGGCCCCTAACCAGGCCACAACAAAGAATAAATAGATTAGGTGAGTAGGAGAAAGGTAGAGAGAGGGCATTGATGCTAGATATTTTGTCTGGTGCCGTTCAAATGAAGTATATAAAGATGACTGCTGCAAAGGAAAGAACTAATTTTCGCGACTCTTTCTTGAAATGAATTTCCATGCCACTTAAAGGAGCAGAGAGGATGATAATCGTATGCGCATTAATCAATAAACTTATGTACATTGAAATCGGCGATAATTTTCTTATTTGAACTCAGTGATGGCATTCGGAGGACAGAAGGACTCCAACAGCGGTTCAAAGACCATATTAAGACGACGCTGAAGAAATTCAAATCACATCTTCGTCTGGAAGATCTGGCCTCCAACAGACAGGGTTGGCGAGACACATGCCGCACAGGAGCTAAGTGGGTCAATATCGAAATTAATAGGGCTACAGAGCGACGACGTCTTCGTCGTCATGAACCACCAAATGCAAATGGGAATTTCCCTTGCAAGGTATGTGACCGCATCTGCAAGTCCAAATTGGAATAACTTGCCACCAGAGGGTCCACAACTGTTCGAAGACAAGCAGTAAAGTAAGCAGTGACGTAGTTTCGATTACAGACAAACACTGAATCTTCATTATAGTAATATATAAAATGACTGTTTTATGAAAGAAAGATTTTTCACCAGTCATTTAATGGTTACATGTCTTCTAAATGATAACAGAAGATGGTAATCATCACTTCAACAATCAATGATATTGTTATGGTTTAACGAGCGTCGCATTTATTTTGGTGCAAAAAATTCGGAAGGTAACAAAGGAATTTTCCAGAAGAAGTTAAAAAGCGGAAGCGAGGATTTTCCGGTCGGAGAGACAAAGGGGGTAAGATGCCGGAAATAGATTTGATCGTTGATAAAACGCGACCAAAGGAGGCGCGTAGGCGTTTGAGATATACAAAAGGCAAGACGGTTCGACCCGACGAGGACAGCCAGGACAAGACGCGAACAGGGAACAAGTGAGCGTGACGACCGCTCACGGTCACAGCCGCAGGCTGCGAGGCGTCACATAGCTACCCCACCTCACTATCGCCACCATCCCAACAGTAGGGACAGCCATCGTCAACCCTCGGCCAAATCATTGTCAATGCCCGCCGCCCACCACGTACTGCCGAGAAGAAATAAAGTCAAAATTCCTACTATACCATGTGTTGTAGATTTCATTAAGCGACCACTACATATATCGTCTAAGGGTTAGATACCCGCAGTATACCAGCAACGCATAAGATTCAGAATAGCGAACAAGGCGCTACGCAATAATATATTAGAAAAATAATGGAAAAACGATGTAAAAATAAAAGAAATTAATAAAGGATGAAACATTATATAAAGCAAATAAAAGACAAATAAAAGAATAATACAAATAATAATACTAGTCTTATTATAATGGAGATTGTGTGTTTGTCTGTCTGTAACCGAAACTATATCATAACACAAATCACAATTCCTTTTCGTTATATACCTCATTTTCAACATGCCAAAATATAACTATATCTGTACTATGGTATGCATTTATGCATTTACTTACATGTATATATAAATGTGTGTGTGTACGTCAAAGAGAGAGTGGTAGAGATAGGGAAACAGAGGGAGGCAGAGAGTATGCATATCCATACAGATTTTACGATGTATATGCCCTTCTTGCATCGTATTCTAAGAACACACACACACAGACACACACAAACACACACACACACACAAACACCCATATATATATATATAATATATATATATATATATATATATAGAGAGAGAGAGAGAGAGAGAGAGAGAGAGAGAGAGAAATAGAAATATATATATATATATATATATATACACACACACAAGGTGGGTCAAAAAAGTATCAAGATTTTTGTACTTTTTGACACTCTGAAAAAATAACGTTCCATTTATTCTTCATTTCTATCTTGGTCAATACACCTTGTGGATCTGAAGAAATTAATAAACGGAACGTTATTTTCCAGAATACTAGGTGTGTCAAAAAGTAAAAAATCTCGATACTTTTTGGAAACACCTGATACACACACACACACACACACACACACACACACATATATATATATATATATAATGCCCTTCTCCTTAATTGCATCCGGCCCGAAATAGAGAAAACCAAAACGGATTCCGTAGAAATCGAGCAACAACCACACAGATCCTGACCATTCGCCGAATCATAGAAGGGGTCCGAGAAAAGAATCTCGAGACAACCCTACTATTTGTAGAATTCTCCAAAGCATTTGACTCCATACACAGAGGGAAAATGGAGCAAATACTGCTAGCATATGGCCTACCCAAGCAAACAGTTAACGCAAAAATGATGCTCTACCAAAATACAAAAGCAATGGTACGATCACCAGATGGCGACACAGACTTCTTTGATATTGTGCCGGAGTCCTACAAGGGATACACTAGCGCCATATATATTCATGTTATGCCTAGACTACGTACTCTGAACATCTCTAGATCCCATAAATGAAAAAGGCCTCACACTAAAAAAAAAGCAAGAAGCAGTCGATAACCAGCACATACTATAACGGATGCGGACTATGCTGATGACCTAGCACTACTCACAAATACACCTGCTCAAGCCGAATCCTTGCAACACAGCCTAGAAAAGGCAGCACGAAATGTCGGCCTATACGTAAACTCTGATAAAACTGAGTTCATGTCTTTCAAAAACAAAAGCGACATCTCCACCATCGATGGCAAACTCCCAAACTCGGTAGAACAATTTAGATACTTAGGCAGTAACATCTCCTCCACAGAAAATGACGTTAATGCACGTATAGGAAAGGCATGGGCCGCTATAAATAAATTATCGGTGATATGGAAATCCAATCTCACAGACAAGTTAAAGAGACAGTTCTTTCAGGCCGTTGTCGTATCAGTGCTGCTGTATGGCTGCACCACCTGGTCCCTAACGAAGCGACTAGAGAATAAACTTGATGGGAACTGCACAAGAATACTGCGGGTGATCCTGAACAAGACGCGGAAACAGCACCTCACGAGAAAGCAGCTGTACGGCCACCTGCCACATATCACCCAAACCATCCGAGTAAGACGGACAAGACACGCGGGACACTGCTGGAGACGCAAGAACGAACTCATAAGTGACGTCCTCCAGTGGAAGCCAGCACATGGGCACGCCAGTGTGGGCCAACCAGCAAAGACATACATTGATCAGCTCTGTGCGGATACAAGATGCTGCACAGAGGACCTCCCGAGAATGATGAGCGATAGGGACGGATGGAGAGAGATTGTTACGGATATCCGTGCCAACAGCGCGACTTGATGATGATGATGATATATATATATATATATATATATATATATATGTATGTATGTGTGTGTGAAAGAGAAAGACATATAGGCAGAGAAACAGTGGAAGACAGAGAAAGCACCATCATTCACACAACCCTCTATACATTATACTGCAGCAAATGAGTCTCTCTCTCTCTCTCTCTCTCTCTCTCTCTCTCTCTCTCTCTCTCTCTCTCAGAGAGAAGTGATTCTAGTGTTTGGTGCTAAAAGAAATAATCATGAAAGAGCAACAAAATCTCGACCAGATACAAACGGAAACAAAATCACAACAAAGACGCACGGTGGATAGATTCTCTTGTAAAACATCAAAGTGAATGTTATTTCGCCCGATCTCAAAAGAGAACACAAATTACGTACGGTTTGCTCCAGAAAGGATCAACGAGAATCCCCCCCCCCACAGCAACGAAAATCTTGTAATTGGTCTTTTGCTCGTTTCATTTGCTCTTTTTCCTGTTCAGAATACGCCATCTTTCTTTTACTTCTTCTTCACCCGTTGCTTTCGTTTTCTTTCTTTCTTTCTTTCTTTCTTTTTCTTTTTTTCTTTCTTTCTTTCTTTCTTTCTTTCTTTTTCTTTCACTCTCTTTATTCTCTGTTTCTATTTATTTCTAAGTTTTTCTTTCACTCTCTTGTTCGGAATCCACCATCTTTCTTTTACTTCTTCCTCATCCGTTGCTTTCGTTTTTTCTTTCTTTCTTTCTTTCTTTCTTTCTTTTTCTTTCTTTCTTTCTTTCTTTCCTTCTTCCTTTTTTTCACTCTCTTTATTCTCTGTTTCTATTTATTTCTAAGTTTTTCTTTCCCTCTCCTGTTCGGAATCCGCCATCTTTCTTTAACTTCTTCTTCACCAGTTGCTTTCGTTTTTCTTTCTTTCTTTCTTTCTTTCTTTCTTCTTCTTTCTTTCTTTCTTTCTAACTTCTTTCTTCCTTTTTCTTTCACTCTCTTTATTCTCTGTTTCTATTTATTTCTAAGTTTTTTTTCACTCTCTTTCTTTCTTTCTTTCTTTCTTTCTTTCTTTCTTCCTTCCTTTTTCTTTCACTCTCTTTATTCTCTGTTTCTATTTATTTCTAAGTTTTTTTCACTCTCTTTCTTTCTTTCTTTCTTTCTTTCTTTCTTTCTTCCTTTTTCTTTCACTCTCTTTATTCTCTGTTTCTATTTATTTCTAAGTTTTTTTCACTCTCTTTCTTTCTTTCTTTCTTTCTTTCTTTCTTCCTTCCTTTTCTTTCACTCTCTTTATTCTCTGTTTCTATTTATTTCTAAGTTTTTTTTCACTCTCTTTCTTTCTTTCTTTCTTTCTTTCTTTCTTCCTTTTTCTTTCACTCCCTTTATTCTCTGTTTCTATTTATTTCTAATTTTTTTTCACTCTCTTTCTTTCTTTCTTTCTTCCTTCCTTTTTCTTTCACTCTCTTTATTCTCTGTTTCTATTATTTCTGAATTTAGATTCTACAATATTATTTTCTTTCTTTCTTTCTTTTTTCCTTCTTTCGTTCTTTTGTTACACAAATTTCCATGGAATTTTCTTCTTTCATACATTTCCTTCACTCTAAAATTATAAATATATTTTCCTTAAAAAAAATCCCTAAAATCTAATTTTCTTCTGAAGCAAAGATACCTGAATTTCATCATTGCTAAAGTAAAAATATACAGCTGAAACGTATGTTGTTAGGTATTATCCCTTACTGAATTCTTCATCATTGAAACTATAACCAGCAATTAAAAAAAAAACGCCTAAAAGTAAGTCAATTTATTGTTATATATTTATGCATTTTTTTATTCATTTGATGCTTTTCCTTTTTTTCCTTTTTAGAGATATTTTGCTATTTTATGTTTGGGTAGAGAGAATAAACTGTAACACATGTTTAACTAAAAGTAAAATTGCATAGATATATTCAATAGATAACCAGCCGGTAACCAATAGTTATATTCAATAGGTAACCAATAGGTAACTTTTGTACCTTTTGTAATGAGAGCAACATAAGGATGACTAATGATATATTGAACAAATCCTGAAATTAACTACAAAACAACAGTTGTACGGCCATCTATTTCCCACCATAGAGGCATGCTGGGAACAGAAATAAAAAAATAACCCATAAGAAACATTTTCCTACAAATGGACATACTTATGATGACTGACCTGCTGAAACTTACATTCCTCATCTCTGAGGACACTTGGTGCCGTATGGAAGACTTTCCCTCTGCAATAACCGATAGGGACGGATTATGAGAGAGTATTAAATGGATGCGTGTTGTCAAAATTCTTTGATGATGAATGATGGTGATTTTGATTCATGTTTTCGATATTCCTATATTTGTTTGCAAAGTTTCAGTTATATATGGAAGGGTTAGGAATAATAACTAATAATAATATTCATTTTCATTGCCGAGAATTCCACTAGAAAAATTACAATCCTGGTACTAATAGTTTGGAATGAATTTTGGCTATGTATGTATTGTGTATAACTAATAATATTCATTTTCATTGCCGAAAATTCCACTAGAAAAAATACAATCCTGGTACTAATAGTTTGGAATGAATCTTGGCTATGAATGTATTGAGTTAGTTTAGCATTTATTCTCAGTCTCATAGCAACAAATACGTAAATTAAAACTTAATTCAATTCTAACGGTTTATTCAACAAGAAAATGACTAATAATATAAAAGTCCTTCATATATAGAGAGTCAAGTTTAAAAGACTTACCAGTGTGACTGAGCGGGCATTTGAGGATATCTGGTATCTTTTGTTTTAGTCAATTCTCGGAGATAATGTCTGGTCGACTGCTCCTGGAACTGATCAGAAAAGTCTATCTGATCTTGGAGACAAAAACTTCATGATGTGATTGCTCTCCTCCACTTAACTCCACATATAGAAATAAATATATTTTAATGACCCAAAATAAATAAACAAATTGTAATGAGGTACTTATTGTATAATTGCAAGGGGAGTTCGTGTAAGCTGTATACGTGACTGTGTGCGTTGAGATGTACGAACATAAGTTGGGATGTTATAGTGCGATGATAATGCAACACAAATCAGAATTCATCTGTTTGTTTGTATGTATTTACCAACCCCTACGCAGGTTGTCCTTTTATTGTCTTCGTTCAGTTTCCGAGGCCGTGGAAGTAAGTGGAAGAGGATAACGAACACAATGTGCTGGGTAGATTTTTTGTTTTAGTTAAAAGTACCTTTCCTCGGATCTTTGAATGGTCCAGTATTAATACGTTTTATACCCAATATCGGGTATATAAATGGTGAGAGTTCATCTCGCATGAGAGATACAGAGACAGACAGACAGACAGATAGAGACAGATTAGATTAGATTGGAGATGAGATGGTCTTATTCATTACTTGTTGTTGGCTCCTGCTATTCTGTCTGGCCACCCTTGTCTTGTCTAGCTGACTTTCCTTCATCTGGGGGTTAATGTACTTCTTTGATAATTCTTCTAACTTCTGGACTGATTTGGGCATTACTTGTTTTTGGATTGAATAAAATAACAAGACTTTTGTTTGCTTTATCAAGCTCTTATTATTTATCTAGTACATAATTTCAACGGGATTGAGATGACCCAGCAGGTAGAGACAAACACATCTTTCTCCTTCCAAACTAGGGTCGAAACTTAATTCTGTCACATGTCTGTCATGGCACGTGAGATCTCACTAGGGGTCATGGGATACGAACAGCCCGGTATTTTTCCATGGACTCCCTGATTCTAAATATGACAGACCTCAGTTTAATTCTAGCTACAGGGTCTGTTCACAATGCATGACCTCCCATCAATTGTAACAGTATTACACGAGTGCTTGTCGTCTCTATGCCCTCGCTTCAAAAACGACAGAGCGAATTAAAAAACCCAGCTCCTTTAATTGGGGTTCAAAGAACATCAAATTCCCACTTCCGTAGGCGGCATCGACTGGCACAACCCGCCACAACATAGATGGCTGATCGATTCTGTTGTCTCCAGCAATTCTTAGTATACTGCTATTTTGAATCGGGATGCGAGATAAACTTCATCATGTTACACATAGCCTACCGGGCGAGGTTTTAAACTTTGTCATCTCGTTTATTTTTCTATTTTTATTTTTGTTTTTAAATAATTAATCTATTTGTACCTCAGTACCATTCTGTTAAACATTACAAAATATATATACAAAATATATACAAAAATATATATATTTTTCTTAGATCCTATTGTTAAGTTTTTAAGGGCCACTCCTTGGCCTTATAGCAGATGCGCTTATTCAGTGGAATTGGATCCTTGATAAAGAGTCCCTCGATAATGAATCCTTTGGTTACTAAAGTGTTCTCAGTTACTGGTATAGAGTCATTCGATAATGAATCCTTTGGTTACTCTACTAATCGTATAAGTCCTTCCTGAGTATTGGTAAATATCCGGCAATCCTATGTCCGCCTTCAAAGAGTGCAGTTGTAATTATGACCAATTTGGGGGGTTTGAGTATTCTATCAGGCCCGCAGTATTGCTAGTGATTGGTTGCAAGAATAACTCACGTGACCCCGGCTAGGTGAGGAATTAGAGCACACCTTATATTCTCAAAATATTTCAACACCTATTGTGAAAACTTCTATATTTAGCAACATGAGTGTGGTCTAACAGGTTTGAATTCAGAATATTTCTTCTCCTAGACCAGCTGCCTTAGCAGGGCTAAAATTACCAGTCTGTCCTACTATTTACCAATAGCTAAAGTAAGAACAGTTGGATACCTACCTTTTCGAAGAGCATACCGTTATGTGAAATATAAACAGATTAAATATGACTATACACATATGCGTGAATACACAATATGAAACGGAAATTCAAGAATTAAATACATTTTTAATGATTTTACTTACAAAATATAAATTATCTACTCTATCCTCGAACTATTCGGTTACAATGTTTCAAAATAACATATATTGTTACAATAGATAAGAATTCATAAATTGTGAACGTACCTGTAAGTTAGAATATTTGAATTAAGGGTCGTTAACTTCAGAATCAAGGATTCCCCATGGAAATTATCGCTGACTCTTAATAACCCCCGAGAGGCGCACGATTTGGCTGCCCTGACAGACGATAGTTTAGTTAGTTATTCAGATCCGACTCAGCTTGGAGAGAATGGAGACGTATTGTCAGCTCCGGGTCGGTCTCTCTCGCAGCGGAATAATCAATATGCGCTAATAAACTTGATCAAGAACAAACAAGGTCTTGTTGTATTTTTTAAAATAATTTAGATAATATCCGCTCCAGCTCAACAACGAAGAACAGAAGAAGAAAAAAACAACTGATAGAAGTCAACAAGATGAAATGACGGTCGAGGAACTAGCCGCGGAGCAGTCAGCAAGAACCACCAACAAGTAAGCAAACAGTGGTAGCAAGTAACACCATCCCTTCCCCATCTCTAATCTGTATCTCTGTCTCTCTATCTATCTATATGTGTTGTATACCCTTTCTTTACTTCTATTATTCTTCTACTCATCTTTGGTATCTTACGTTCTTCTTCTAGCGTCTGGACTTCGTCTTTCTCTGTTCTTGCTGGTTGGTCGTTCCTGTTTCATTTCTCCTTCTAGGTCAGTCTTGTTGCCAAGACATTCATCAACCACAAAACCATATTATTTATTTAAACCTTTATTTACTTAAATAAACATTTTTCCCTAACTAATCACAGCGCGCGTATGCAGTGAGTCCCAACTAAAGCAGTTAAATTTTCTCTGCCTGACGTCCAAGCTGAAACTGAGAGCCAACCAGGTCCCACGTGACTTCACGTATTTCGCGGGCTTTCTGTAATATTCCATGGAAAGTCCCGCCCGTGATATGAAAAGGGGCCATCCCTTCAGAAATACAGGGGGTTGACAATAATCTATGCATAGATTATGTAACATATGTCTCTGTCTCTGTCTCTGTCTCTCTCTCTCTCTCTCTATTATATACCCGAGTAAGGCAGAAGGGTATATAAGGCTATAAAACAATATATATATAAATAACATTTATATGTAAATATCATTTTTATGAAAATGGTGTATTCAAGATGAGTATGTATTTACTAACCTCTTCCCACAGCAGGATGTGACTTATCTAGTTTTCCTTCTCCAAGATCAGTCGCCATGTTGTGGACTAGCCTGGTGTACCTAACGTAGGGATTGAATGTGCTGGTCCAGAACTATTTATACTTGGGAGCGCGTGGTGTAATGGTTAAATCATGGGAAATGGACTCGTCGCCCCGAGTTCAAATTCTGGATTTGGTAGTTGCATTTCAGTTAGCACTAATACCCTTCGGAAAGGTATAAATCCTACTCTCCCTCCAGCTATGGATAAATAGTAGGGCAGACTGAGCTCTTTAACCTTGGTTAGGCAACCGGTATAGGAGAAGGAAAACTCTGAATTCAATCCTGTTGAACTCTGCTTAAGAAATTGACCTTGTGTCACATCCTGCTCGTGCGGAGGGATTGGTAAATATATATTTATACACGGAGAGCATTGAGGTGATTACTGAGAGTGCAATGATTATGGAACCATTTCGCGAACCGGCTATGTTGAGATCTTAGCACTCTGCTGCGTGTTACTATATGTCTGGCGCACATGTAATTTGAATGTACTAGTATACTGAACACTGTATGATCCACTATACAGCATGTCATATTCAAGTTTGAATACCCCAGTCAGTCTTACTATTTAACCATAGCTGAATGGAGTATATTTGGATTCATACCTTTACCTAGTGTATTAGCGCTATGTGAAAAGCAACTAGCATTGCCCAGCCTGTATGCGAGTAGACAGAAAAGAAAGACCATAAATCTATTGAAACGCGAAATACTAAATTTGTATTGCTTTTCACACACACAACACCACACACACACACACACACACACACATATATATTATATATAAATATATATATATATATATTATATATATATATATATATTACATTTTTAAATATAATATAATTTTTATAGGCATCTACCCAGGGTTTAAAGCTATCTTCAGGACGCCATTAATTCCTCTGGTGTTTTATGCAAAAACATTCTTTTCTATTATGTTTTTGGACCGCGAATTATATCCGTTGATTATTGGACGCTCATTGTAATTGGGATTTTATTTTTAACATTTTTAAATTTAAGCATTTTAAAAATAATATATATATATATATATATATATATATATATATATATATATATATATATATATATATATATATATATTACAAACAAGAATATATATATAATATATATATATATTCTTGTTTGTAATAAATAAGGAAGACTTTGTTGTTTTTTAGACTTCTATACTTTATTACACGGAGTTGAAGCTGGCAACTTGGGAGCGAAGATCCTAACGTCTGCTCCCGTTGACTAACTGCCGAAATTTATCTAAACCAGTTTCATTTCACACAGAAGTCAGCATACTGGTCAGCAAAAGGTTAACTGATGTCAATAACGTTAACGGCTAACGGTAAATATCCATTTACCCCCTTTCGTTTTTCAATGTGAAATGCAACTAGCCTCGTCCCAAATTTGAAATCGGGCCGCCGTGTCTCTTTCCTATGACATACACATTATATTATGGGCAAGGAAAGTAACCCGAAACGCGTGTCTCAAATAATTCCACTTCCCGTCTTATCAGATGTGGAGTATTCAAGAAAACTCTAATAAATGTACGAATACAGGCAGAGTTTTATTATAGTAGATAATCACAGAAAATAATCAGTCTATATTTGTGTGCGAGTAGACAGAGAAGAAAGACCATAAATCTATTGAAACGCGAAATACTAAATTTGTGTTGCTATTGACTAAGCTTATTTTGGCTTGGTACAAAAGCCAGAAATATGAGAAACTCGGTGATGATCAAAGTCATTAATAATGGTCTGCTAGCTTAGATTGGTATGCATTATACACAGGAATGGCGGAAAACATATTTTTTGTGTGTGTTGCTGCGGAAACCGCCTCAAGATACAATCTGCTTGTGATTACCAAACATATATGCAGTTCTTGTCCAGAGTAGACAAGACTGAGGAAACCTGATGGAAGACATCTTGACTGAATTATTGATATAAGGAATTATCATCAGTATACAGTGATTTACTCGGACAGAAGTCTTCCCGTTGTTTGTGACCGGTCCAATAATTAGGTCCATTTATACCAGGGATTTTCAGCCGATGTGCCGCGGCACACTAGGGTACCGAGGCGCTTCAGTGGATGTGCCGTAAGTGTTGAGGACGGTTGATCATCCTCTTTTATTTTTATTTTATTACTTTGTTTTAATTTAATATATTTTTTATTTTAATTAAATATTTTTTGTTTTAATTATGCTACACTTGTAGCACATTCCGTTTCTTTTAAAATTTATTTTGGTTGGTTTTACGGCATATCAACCTCAGTGGGTCATTTAATGCCAATAAAGTTTTGAAATAAATTCTTAATGGTTAATACAATTTTTTTATAATTACATTTTTCTATTTAACCCATAGATGGGACCCTAACAGGTACTACCACTCCGGGTCAGAGTGGACCAGGGAGCAATGGTGATGAAGGGGTGCTCCACATTCCCCAAACCTCCAAAACTGGAACCTCACCATCAGATAGAGTTTAACCTCATTCCTATGACATGTAGACCCGCAGCCACCGCGTTCTAGCACCCATATGATAAAAAGGGGTGGGGCTTGCCATAAGGGCAATAGGGTTGGGAAAATCATATAGGCGCTAGGGCTTGCCGTGACCAGCCGATTGATCGGGGGCCTCTCCGACCGCCCGTCTAGCCCAAGATAGGGCCAAAGTGGAGTATTGCATGTCATGAACTGCTCATCCACCTGGGCTCTATCCTTAAGCATGACGGGTCGCCACCAACGGCCAACAATTGGCCCCCTTGGGGGAGTCTTATCCCTCTGCAGAGGTGCAGTCGGTGCATTCTAACACCGCAGCCAACAGGGTGGTTTTAAAATTTAAATGATAAGATAATTATATGATTGGATACTGATGGTATACCTCGATCAATGTATTACCCAGCTCATTCAAATTTTTTTTAATTTATTGTCGACATTTTAGATGCCACTGGTAGATCAAGAAGATTGTGTAGCGCCTAACTTACAAGAATGGTGTTCATGTCTGACATCTTGATTCGAGATAGTTTCTTGGTAAGTGAACATCAATATAGAGAATTGATATTGATGTGAGACTTAACAAATCTATCACACTTAATTTTACCGTAGCGATATAAACCCTCTTTCTCCGAAAATAACACAGGGCTTATATTAATTTTCACTCCGAAATATAACACTAGGACTTATTTTCGGAGGATGTCTTATTCTTCATATATCGAAAAAAGACATTACGAAGTAGAAAATTACGAAATTACCAAATAAGCAGAAATTACAAAAAGCAATCTACATTTATTAAACATTACCATGTTATTTTATTCAAAAACTCATTAACGACAGTTCATTAAAAATAATCATATCATCAGTCTTTGTCTGCCGCTCTCAACTAGGGATTATTTTAAGGGCAGGCTTACATCAAAAGCATCCTGACAAATCACGTTAGGTCTTATTTTGCTGCTAAATCGTATTTTCTGGAAAACACGATACAATAAATCTAATGATGAGAGTGGATCGTTTGTCTGAAATTCAAATGAAACATATAAAGATGAAAGAAGAAAAAACGCACATTTCTCAAGTTATATAAATGAGAATGCTTATGGGTTCACGTAGTTTTGGGTCTGGTCATGCAGGAGTTTTGGTTTGTACGTAACATCCCACGTAAAAAAAATGAATTTATGTCAATCTGACCTGGCTGTCAGTCCGGAAAAATAAATATAACTTACCAAAAATATAATAAAAAAAATAATAATTACAAGAGAGTTTTATAATTTGCTTGAAGCATTGTGTATATATTGGTTAGGAGGTTGATTTAGAAGGCTATCACAATGCAGGTGTAAAGAAAAAAAATAATAATACGGTAACAATGATGTTGTGTGTTAACCTGTATTTAATTCTTGAATTTTCGAGATAATATCTCTTTTTCAAAAGATTACTGGAACTGAAGCAGTCTAGTTATGACATTTCTTTTTTAATGAATTTTTCTTTTTGAAAATGATGGTATTTTTATATAACTGTATTCTTGTGTTGTATGTTTACGTGAACGCATTTTTTTTTGTACTTGCGCGTATGTTGTCATGCGCGTGTCCATGAAAATGCGTGTTGGTTGTGACGTTATGACTGTATCCTAGCGCGGGATTGCACGTGCATATGTATGTGCATATTAAAGAGCATATTTGTGTTTGGTGTCCATGGTGATGTATAATATTTCGTAATAATAATTACTTTATTCTAAGAAATGTTGATAATCACCGATAAGATAGAACGAGGATTTTTCCAAGTTGTAGCTGTGTCAGTGTTACTGTACAGCTGCACTACTTGTACTCTAAACAAATGTTTAGAGAATAAGAATGATGGGAACTACACAAACATGCTCTGCGGAGGTTTGAAAAGATCTTGGGAGCAGCACCCACAAGACCTCAGCTGTACTGCCACTCACCCCTATCACACAAAGCATCCGATTAAGATGAACATATTGCTGGAGAAGCAAGAATTAACTCATGAATGACGTTCTCATGAGGACACCTACCCATGGACACACCAGCAAAAATAATCAATTCACACGTGTACATTAAATTCCTGGATAATGTTCCCACTCCATTGGTAGAAACGGTGATGAGGAAGTCATTTTCGACAAAAACACCCGAAGAAGACCGGAGGGCTCATCGACCGAAACGATGTGTATATAATAATAAAGAAGACAACAACAGTTGGAAAAATCTAAATAATACAAATTATCAAACTTTATCTAAAAAATTTAGACAAATACTATAGTTATTTACTAAGTTTAGCTTAGATGTGACACAAGGACAGAAGTAAGGGGCGCAGAATGAGAATCGAACTTACTAACAATTGTCTGCGAATATAGATTGCTAATCATTACACCACGTGAAACAAATACTATATGTTCTTATATTCATTTTCTGCTCTTACGAAAGTATACAAATCACGATTCTTTGTGGTATTGTGTAGATAGTATGAT
Organism: Doryteuthis pealeii; assembly: GCA_023376005.1. Classification (NCBI taxonomy): domain Eukaryota; kingdom Metazoa; phylum Mollusca; class Cephalopoda; order Myopsida; family Loliginidae; genus Doryteuthis; species Doryteuthis pealeii. Next base: position 51,917,558 of record CM042152.1, read on the forward strand.
AACACAAAAAGGGAAGAGAAAACGCGTATTTTTCTGGTAAATCAAGATTAGACAACTACATTGGAGGAATCAGAACTCACTGTATAGGGAAACTCACGTGTGTTGCATATGAAAACATTAATTACATAGTCTAAACGATTTATTTCCTTCATTACAAAATATTCCCCAGGTGAAACTGGGGTTTTGATTAGGCTGTTTGTTGGAGAAAAAGCAAGTTTTTGAATTAATACAGCGAATACATTGAGACACAAAGCCGACTTCTGAGTGTGACGTCATGTGTGATAAACTGGGAGATATAGAAACGAATGTCATGCATTTTAGCAAAAAGTGGAAAAAGTGCTCTCCGTAACTTGGCAGTCAACTCGCCTGCTTGCGGTTTAGTACGGTAATATTTCGCTAACAAACACAGAGGTTTAACTTAGCTGTTACCTCTAGATTGTGGGCAAACTCGGGAAGATGAGAGACAGAGGGTGGAGAGTGAGTGGGAGAGAAAAAGGAGAGAGAGAGAGAGAAGAGAGAGAGAGAGAGCAAGAAAGATAAAAGAGGGAGAAAAGAAAGAAAGAAAGAGAATGTGAACGTGAGAGAAAGAAAGGGAGGGGAAGAAGAAGAGAAGAAAGAAGGGGAGAAAGAGAGAGAGAGAGTAAGAAAGACAGAAAAGCAAAGAAAATGACCTGGAGAAGAGGAAAGGGTGAAAGAAAGAGAGGGTGAGAAAGAAAGAAAAAGAGTAACTGAAGAGAGAGAGAGAGAGTGAGAGTGATGATGAGGAGGAAGAAAGAAAGAGAGAGAGAGAGGGGGGATAAATTATCTTGTATTTATTTGATAGTTCTAGGTAGCTCAGTTATAACTGTTGTCTCATTTTCTAGTTTTGCAGATCTTCAGTTTCTAGTCATAAAAAGGAGTGGAGATTTGCTATGAGGTTGAGACAATCATATAGGTGCTAGGTCATGAGATGTTCAGCCGATTGATCTGACGGATTCTCTCTCAGGACACACTTAAAACATACAAATGAATGTGTACATAATTGTACGTATCACTCCTCTTTGTCTGTCTGTCTGTCTGTCCTTCTCTCTCTCTTCTGGAACTCATTTTGGGGAGAGACACCCTCTAATCAATCGGCTAGCTACGTCAAACCCTAGTGGCAGTGGTTGCGGTCTTCATGTCCTCAGTATGACGAAAAAACTCTATCTGATGGTGATGTTCCAGTACTGGAGGTCTGGGGAAGGTGGACTAATTCTTCATCAACATTGCTCCATGGTCCACTCCTGTCTGGAGTGGTAGTACCTGTTAGGGTCCCATCTTTGGGTTACACAAATTAAACATGTTTTTTTTTTAAGTTAGGTTTTGAAAAATAAAAATTGAGTACACAAAATGTCTTCGGCATAAAATGACCCAGAATGGGTTGACATGCCGTAAAACCCTGCCAAACCACTTTTAAAGGCATCTTATTTATGCATTATCACTTTGATTTTTATATCGGAGCACGGTCTATCTATGTTGTCTGAATTCTTCTGTTGTTCTGGATCTGATCTTGATGGTCTTTCTTCTTAATTAACGACAAAAGACTTTATTTTTGTTTCGAGCTCACATTTTATTTTTATGTATCACAGACCAACAAAAACGCGTACAATAATTTGGCTAATTGAACGGAACATAGCCATTACAAACCGTCTTGCTCATAACACAGCCAAAAAGTGATATTCCTTATTACTTTTCACATGGCTCGCGTTGGCGGACCGGAAGATTGCTCAATACAGGGTTACATCGTGTCTCTCACATCTCCTTTCCACTAACCGTTATTCTAAAATCTATGCTACACTGATTGTACATAATCAATAAGCTACCCATTAATTATGTATCATTATGGCTGCGGCCAAAGTCAAAATTCCATACACTAAACGCTAAAATCAACAAATTGCTCAAGACAACAACGTTTAAATTACAATATTCACAATAAAATATTGCTGATAAAAACCATGGTGGGTGAATAGAAACAAATTCAGAAAATATGGAACAAGTCACTATATCCCGATTGTGCTTTATACTAAGCCCTGTCGGCTAAAAAACGCAATAATGGGGTCACCTGTGCGGTGGGGTGACGAATGCTTAAGGATAGGCCCAGGTGGATGAGCAGTTCATGACATGCAATAATCCACTTTGGCCCTATAGGGGCTAGAAAGAAGGCCCCCTCCGATCAATCGCTGGTCACGTCAAGCCCTAGCACCTATATGGTTTTCCCAACCCTATTGCCCTTATGCAAGCCACCCATTTTTATCATCATGGCTCAGAAGGCGGTGGCTAATAATGTATGAGATTAAATATGACTGGTGATTCCAGTTTTAAGAGAATATCATAATGGTCCAAGAAGCTGGTATTAGGAAAAAATGTGATTTATAAATATAAAAAAAATTGATTATTCAAAAACCCGCTGAGGTAAAAATCAAACCAAACCAAATACTAAATTATAAATAATATATTATATATAAATTCTATTTGAGAACAAATAAAAATTCGGGTCACACTAACAAAACACATCCTCCCATCAGTCTCAAAACCCCCTTAGCCTCTGTGGAAAAAACGCAAAAATGTTAGACAATACTCCGACATGATAAAAGAGAATAATATATATACGATAATAAACTACATTCAAGCCATATATATATAATATATATATAATAAAAGGAACTATAAGAAATAAAATATTATAAAAAAAAGCAATAAATAATGATGGATAATTCAATGAGAAGAAAAAATACTAACAAAAATCAAAACAATGGAAGACTAAAAAGAATAAAGACACTGTTGAAAAAATAACTAATAACAATATATATATATATATATATATATATATATATAATATAAAATGTGAATGTGTGAAAGTAAACGATAATTAAGAAAAATTTTTTTTATTACGGTTGTAGCATGGGACGGTGTAATTGTGTGTCCTGCTCACACCGTAATATATATATATATATATATATATATATATATATATATATAATATATATATATTATATATAAAGATATTTGACGTCATATTTCAAACGTCCCCTTTTTTTCAAACATCAAAAAAATTTTAAGGACTGAATAACAAGGACTACCACTCGCTTTTCTCGTTATTCTGTGATAAAATTCTTATTACTTCCATATACCAAACAAATGCCTGAAGATGATCTAATTAATAGATCGAAACCACTGAGCGTCGGCCAATAAACTCAACACTTAACGCTTTTAACCTGTGTTTTTTTTTCATTTTATTATATATATATATATATTATATATATATATATATATATATTATATATATATATATATATAAACAGATAAGTATGATAAACAATTCAGTTAAAGCTGCTAACAGCGAGACTGATTACAGAGGGGATTTATTATATTGGTGAAGATTAGTATCGGAGCAGCCACAGTTTTTGGATGAAAGATATTTAGTGTAGCATAGATCTTCAAAACAATACTCCTCACGATAGTCTTAATGTATATATATATATAATATATATATATATTATATATATATAATATATATATATATAGCTATGTAATATATATATATATATATATATATATATATATATATATAGTCTGTAATGTAATATATATATATATATATATACATATATATATAATATTTAATGTAACATATATATAATATATTATATACATGTTAATATAATATATATATATAGGTTTATATATATATATAGTTATAATTATATAGGTTATATATATTATATATATATATATATATATATATATATATATATATATCCGTTTGTTTATATGTTCTTTTTAAAGGATGCCTGATTTACGTTGGAATTTGTCTGTTTCTCTGCTTCTATTAGAAGTAACACATATGACGTTTTTTTGTCTTTTCAAATCATTTAATACTCTGCATAATACATACACACACACAACCACACACAGACACACACACACACACACACACACACACACACACACATATATATATATATATATATATATATTATATATTATATATATATATATACTAAGTATGTAGATGTATTCCTAGTTTCGTTGATTCAAATAGATTATCCACCAAACGGATTTTCCTTTAGTCTTAAGTTCACCCCGTTAAACCTTCATAAGATTTGCTGCAAAATCTCAACGTAAAATACTTCTAATCCGTAATCAATTCGTTTTACTTGTGAGCAAAGTTATTTAACACTACTTACCATGAAACTGCTCCGTCGTTATAGAAAACTTCGACGGTAATGTAGTTTATTCGTGTGTTTTTTTTTTCTGATCAAAATTTGACAAGTGAAAAGCACACTAGAAAAATTAGATAAATTGTATCACAAAAAAGATTTTTTTTTTTTACAGATAACCACAATGTACAGGTATTAGTTTGGTTAAATCCAACTTAACGGACCTAAATTTCACCATCGTATGTCACTCCGCCGAAAGAAAAAAAATACCACAAATCAGGGAATTAACCGAATTCAATGAATTTTTCAGTGTTGATATATTTATGAATAAAAGATATAATTCACCAGTTATTTTTAAAAAAAAACTTTTACAGGTCAGTTAACTTTGAGCCACGTATTTTTGAGAATCTTTTTTACACTTCAAATTTTACTGACCTGAAAAATAATGTAAAATTTTTTTTAAATTTTATTCATTAATATATCAACACTGAAAATTTTATTCAATTCGGTTAATTCCCTGATTTTTGGTATTTTTCTTCTTGACACACAGACAGAAATATAATAATAATGAAAGAAAGAAAGAAGGGTTCATGGAGCTAATCTGTTTCAATCGAACATAATGAAAAGATAAAAATAAGGAAAGAAAATGTAAAAGAGAGTTAAATCAAGATTATAATACATTGTTTTTAACATATTGTACTATTTCGCAATAGTTTTTAAGTAAACATATCAAACGTTGTAATAATTAAATCATCATACTGTATTATATCCACAGGTTCTGCTAGTAACTAATAATGTTTGAAGCCCACGTAAACTAGCGATGCGAAGATGTCAAGGATGAAGATGAGAAATAAGACATGCATGCATCACAATAAATAACTACTAATTCTGATGCATGTATTTCTCACCTTTAACCTTCATCATTGACATCTTCGCCTTGCTAGGTTACGTGCGCATCAAGAATTATTCCATATTTTCGACCATTACAAGCGCCTAGAGAATAAATGATGAGAGCTGCACAAGAATGCTGCGTGCGATCCTAAACAAAACGTGGAAACAACACCCCACGAGAAAACAGCTGTAGGGCTACCTACCCATATCACCCAAACCATATAAGTAATACAAACTAGATACGCAAGACACTGGAGAAGCAAGGACGAACTCATAAGAGACGTCGTCCTGTGGAAGCCGTCTCTTGGGCACACCAGTGTGGGCCGGCCAGCAAATATGTATATTGACCAGCTCAGTACGGATACTGGATGCTTCGCAAAAGACCTCTCGGGAACAATGATCAGAAGGGACGGTTGAAGAGAGATTGTCATAATAGCGCGACATGGTGATGATGATGATGTTGATCGCTTACAATACTCAACAAACCATTCTACTCTTGCCGTTTAGCTGAGTGTATTGCTCTCCATAAATCCCAATTATAAAAAACCTGTCGGCTAAGGCTTTAGAATATACCGACTGCACCTCTACAGAGGAGTAACATCTGTTGGCCGAGGGTGACGATCCATGATGCTTAAGGAAGGAATCCTGGTGGCTGTGTAGTCGATGACATACAACACTCCACTGATTCTTACTTACACTAGACGGGCGGTTGAGGATGACCCCTCCGATCAATCAGCTAGTCACGGCAAGCTCTAGCTACTATATGATTGTACCAACTCTATTGCCCTCATGGCAGGTCCCGACCCTTTTTATCGTATATGGGCTAGAAAGCCGTGGCTGAGGGTCTTGATGTCCTGGGTATGACGTTAAACTCTCTCTGATGGGGAAGTTCCAATTCTGGAACTCTGGATAATGTGCTGTACCCATTCTTCACCATTACTCCCAGGTTCACTCAAACCCGGAGTGGTAGTACCTATTAATGTCCTATCAATGGGTTGAATAGAAATAATGATTATTTTTTTAAATTGAGTTTGAAAAAAATATTTTGAAATAAATTTTGAATACCCATCAAGAATGAATAAAACAAAACATATTCGGCATAAAATAACCCAACAAGTGTTGACATGCCGTAAAATCCAGTCAAACAACCAACCAACCAACTTCGCATTGCTAGTTTACGTCCGCTCCAAGCATTATTCTACATTTTTGACCATTTATCGCCGAAAATACTCAACATACCATTCTACTCCTACAGTTTAGTTGAGTGTCTTACTGTCCACATTTTTGATTTTTCCTTTCATCTCCATTTAAAAAAAAAAAACCTTCCACCACTTTATTAATCCTCACGTCACAGTAATAAAACGCCAATTATAAAAATTGAGTCGGATGAAGAATGAATTTTATAACGAAAGTTAATTCAAATAGAGAAGCATTTTTTGTTCGGATGTTTGATTCATAATGGCCAAGTTTGACAAGCCGGACATTTTATTCTGAATTTAAAAACCATAATCAAATAATTTGACTGGTCGAAGGAATTGTCTAAATTTAATTTCAGAGAAACCTGATAAAAAAAAATTAAACTTTCTTAAGAGTATGTGAATGTGAATTCTGTTCAAGTACGGTCTGTGATGTCGCAGACAATTTTTTTTTTTATTATATGTCAGCTCAGATACTTGGTGAAATATCAGTCTCACTTAAAATCACTTTTGTCTAATTCAAAATTTCAACAAAAAAAAAATAAATAAAAAAATAAAAATAAACAAACAAACAAACAAACAGACAATAAAATCAAAACAAAAAAAATAAAAAAGCAAAATAAAAACAACAAAAAAAGGAACCTCGGTACAATGGCAGCATTTACAGGGCTTCGTTAAGATTGTGGCAGAAAAATCATCCGAAGACTCAGTCTGAGCTGTATCCATCCAAAAAGGATTTCACGCCACAGACGTGTGAATATGGAGAGCTAATATGGCCGACGTTATTCAACGCGTCTCTCGCCGTAGCGTCAATGATCTTGGCAAACGAGATTCATTCTTTTGTGTAGGGAATGCTTTCGGCGCGTGACAATATGGAAAGCGAAGATAAATAACGAGAGTCCATTGCGTGGCTGAGATAAATTGGTCGAATAGAGAAGAAAGGAAAAAGGAGAGGAATCATTAAAAAAATGAAATGTAAGAGTAAATAGAAAAACACTTTTGTAAAAAAAAAAAGAAAAAATGAATTGTAGGAAAATCTAAATTGAAAGGCTGAAATACTGTTTTGAATTTGAAAGAAGTGGGAAAATGCGCAGCGAAATTTGATTAAAAGAAATCGTTGAAAGTTATGAATGATGCATTTTATACTGTGAAAACAAATGCGTGCACACACACACACACACACACACACACACACACGCATATATATGTATGTATATATATATATATATATATATATATATATATATATATATATATTGTAAACAGCGATAGGTATAAACTGTGCTATATTATATATATAATATACATACATATATATAAATATATATATATATATATATATATAGCATATCATTTTATTCAATACACACACACACACACACACACACACATATATATTATATAGTGTGTGTGTGTGTGTGTGTTGTGTATACGGGGTGAATATATATATATGTATGAGTGTGGGTGCTTAAGATTATTTTTATTCTACAAATTATATTGATAACACGTATGCATATGTATATTTTATCAATATATATTTTTGTAAACAGCGATATTGAATAAAAATGATATGGTATTATATATATATATATATATATATATATATATATCATCGTCGGGGTGGCCTAAAGTCGGTATCAGCAAACAGCGAGGGAATCTATCCCCCTTTTCACTAACGCCAAACCAAGGAGTGCGCAACACCTACCATCAGCTCCTTACTTTACCGCGCATATTTCTGTGCTACTCATACGGTGAGTTGACCAGGGTTGCTATCGAACTAGGAACCTTGTGGTTTCTAGCCGGACACTCTACCGACTGAGCTAAACCGGTACTGTACTTAGATGTATGTACTTAAAGTTAAGGTGGACCTTGTAATTTCTAGCTAGACACTCTACCGACTGAGCTAAACCGGTCATTATAATATATATAATATATATATATATATATATATATAATATATATATTGGGAGATTATGTGCTTAATTAAAGTCATACCTAATTTGTTAATTCATTAAGCATAATTAAATAAATTAGGCGTACATATCGGTTTAAATGTAAAGCGTAAACAAATCGAGAAAAGTCGATCTCTGTATGTACATTTCAGCCCATTAGGCCTCATCAGCAGAACTATAGACAGGGCAGTGCTTTGTGCGCGATTCGAACCCTACCTGTCATGTTGACAGGCGGACGTTCTAACCACTACACTAGCTGGCTTCCCAATAATCTCTTGTTTATTTTAAACTGATATGTATATCGCACTTATCGACTTTTTCTCGATTTGTTTACGCTTTACATTTAAACCGATATGCACGCCTAATTCATTTAATTATAATTAATTAATTAAAAAATTAGGTAAGACTTTAATTAAGCACATAATCTCCCCAAAATTGTCGGCCTTCGCCATTTCAAACACATTGTTTGACCACTTCATATATATATATATATATATATATATATATATATATATATATATATATATATGAGTATTCTATATCCTACAAATTATATTGATGAACACGTATTAATATATCCGCCAAGCACAGAGAGGGAGAGACACATATTCACACACAGACCGACAAGCGCACGCAAATTTGTTTGTCTATATTCATGTGCGCGCGTATGTGTGTGCGTATATTACTACCTGTGAATGTTTATGTGTACATTATTTCAAATATTTTCTTCATATAAACAACGTTTTTTTTTCATAAAATGCATGCATCACAATAACGACGATTACCAGTAAAACTGTTTTTTATGCTAACGTGTATTTCAATTTAATATATTGGCTTTCATTATGCAGTCTTCCCATGTGCTTCAAATTTTCCATATATTCATATCAGAATATAATAATCAGCAAACACGAACCTGATAAAACACACGCCCTCTCCATAAAATATATACACATACAATCGGTTAGCTCAGTCGGTAGAGCGTTTGGCTAGAAACCACCAGGTTCCTAGTTCGATACCGCCCTCGCCAACTCAGCGTATGATAGCACAGGGATCTGTGCGGTAAAGTAAGGACTGACGGTAGGTGTGGCGCTCCACCTCAGACGTTAAAATAATCTCCTTGGTCGAGCGCTAGTGAAAAGGGGAAGACTCCCTCGCTGCATGGCTGATACCGACATTAGGCCGCCCGACGACTTTACTTACTTACTATATATATATATATATATAAATATTATATTAAATTTTTACTTGAAGGCACTTACAACGCATGTATCGCATAAAATTCGATACTTTTTCTTATAGAAAATTAACTTGACAAGTGTAATCCCAGCAAAGGATGCCTCGATGTGTAGAATACCGTACAGACTGTTTTGACTTTATTAAGTCTCATCAGCGGTATATACTAACGATTTCCCTCCGACAGAAATCGAAAGCGGGACTTCTATCGCCTCGGCCACAGTACACAGCTGACCATCCTAGCGAAATTAAGCTTGTCAAATGATACTACACGCCTCTACCCTAATAGGTAAGGGGGCGTTTTTGAGAGAATAATAACAACAAACAGACTGTATGCCCTTCGGCGAAGTGAATAAGATTTTTGGATGTTTGTTTATTTAGAAACGTTGCTGATAAAGTATATATTAAATTTTTACTTGAAGGCACTTACAACGCATGTATCGCATAAAATTCGATACTTTTTCTTATAGAAAATGAACTTGACAAGTGTAATCCCAGCAATTGTAATCCCATACATTTTGACACACCTTATAATATTATATTATATAATATATATATATATATATATATATTATATATATAGGTGTGTCAAAATGTACCGAGATTTTTGTACTTTTATATGCACGTTGTCTTCTGAAAAAATAACGTTTCAATTCATTGTTCATTTCTATCGTGGTAAATACAGCTTTTCGATATTTTTATGACAATGTCGATATTTTATGACACACGTTATATAATAATATAATATATATAATAACAAACCGGGTTGAATTTTACCGTCTGTTGTTTACTGATTTGATCTCTCTCGTGATCGTAAAATATATAAACAAATGTATGTATTTGATAGTTAACACACCGCTCCTAAATGGCAGATGTCGATGGCCGAGAGGTTAACGAATCAGGCTGATGAAAAGTCAGTCGGGTTCGCTCCTGGTAGAAATAGGAAAATCAAAATAGCATGTTTTGATGGCTCTTCAGAATTCTGAAGAATTTTATTCTCTACTATAATATATATTATATATATATATATATATATAATATATATATATATATAACCCTTAGGAAGGTATGAATCCATATATTCTCCCTCCAGCTACGATAAAATATTTAGGCAGACTGGGCTCTTTAACCTTGCGTAGGTAACCAGTCTAGGAGAAGGAAACTCTGATTTGAAAAAAAAAACTGAGGTTAGTCGTTAATTGGGTTTGTGGCATTCCTTGTGCACGAATTATTTCCTATCGACTGTGCCATAAAAATGAGGATGATCTGTCACTATAAAGAAAACACTGGGTAGTCGAAATCAACGATATATCCACAGAATGATAATTGAATCATTACAACGATATGTTTACTTAAGAGCTATTGCGATTACTTCAATATGTAAGAAGTATAATCATCTTACTTGCAAAGCTACTGCAAAAATAGTTCAATAAGTAAAATGCATGATAATCTTGATTTAAAGCACTCTCACTTCTTTCCTTTATTTCTTCTTTTCATTTTTCGTTATGTTCAATCGAAACAGCAATCGTTTCTACTAGCGGGGCCTGTGGATATAGCTCAGTATGGGTCATATAATTATTTCAACTTTTGATATGTTTACGTAAGAGGTATTATAAATAATTTAATAGGAATAATTATATAATCATTTTCATTTAACTCTCTCTCACAAATTTTATTTCTTTTCATCTTTTTCATCGTGTTCGATTTAAATAGACTTGGCTTATCGCTTCTATGCGCTCACCCCTCTCTATTTTACCCTACGTACAATTAAGGAACACAAGTATTAATATATTGATTCTGTATTCTGCCGTCATACACGCTCACACAACACACACACACACACACAACACACACACACACACATATATATATATATATATATACATATATATATATATATATATTTATGGGTGGATGATGTCTACTGTTATTTTGATAGGATTCAACCAAAATTGAGAACTGAAAAGTACATATAAAGATTTAAATGAACGTACATATAAAAAAACCCAGCTAAATAAGATTGAAGAGACAATATGTCGAAATACATTCATATCCTAAACAAGGTATATAATATATATATATATATATATATATATATATATATATATATATATATATATATATATATTAAGAAATTTGAAAAACAAGTGTTCGAAAATAGCATGAATTTATTTATCGATGTTTAAACATTTCGTTTCTTTAAACCTTCATCAGGATGTATCTTGGGGTGAAGAAATTGATGGATGTTTTATATAGGTGACAGGAGATGAAAATCTTTATAAATCCTGTCATCTATAAAACATCCATCAATTTTCTTCACCCCAAGATAAATCCTGATGAAGGTTTAAAGAAACCGAAATGTTTAAACATCGATAAATAAATTCATCCTATTTTCGGAACACTTGTTTTTTCAAATTTCTTAATATTTTCGGATTTATTTTCCATATTTACTCCCATATATATATATATAATATATATATTATATATATATATATATATATATATATATATACTATATATATATATATATAATATATATACTTTTGATAAATTTCTTTTTAAATTCAAAATATCCTCTTTTTTTTTTTTCGCTCTTAAAGAAACCGGTATAAAACAATCACATTATAAAACGGTCACAATTGTCTTCCTATTAATATGCTCTGAAGAAGAATTTTTGAAAAAAATCGAAATAGTGTAATTCTTATTATAATGGAGATTGTGGGTTTGTCTGTCTGTAACCGAAACTATATTACTATACAAGTCACAATTCCCTTCGTTATTTACGTCAGATTCTCCATGGTTTTATTTTTTTATTTAAACCTCAATTATTAATAAAATTGTTTTACATTACTTGCACTGTTGACTATATCTACATACTAATAACATGCAATTGTATTTATATATACAACAAAATAGAGGTTTACAGTATGAATGGGAAGGTTAATTTGCATATTGATCTTAAAAAATTGATTTTAATAAATATATGCTTAGTATTATTGATTTCTAATTGTTTGGTTTTATCTTATTGAATATGAGCAAAAATCTCTTCAATAAACCTTAAAATAAATCCCTTAACAAGAAGAAATAACTGTAATATTATTCTTTACTTCCTATTTTAACTAAACAGTTTAATTAGGAAAATTTACCAATGAAAGACGGGAGTAACGGAAAATGATGGAAGATTTAGTTTCAAAGTTGTTCTATTTTTCAATCATACCCCTTCTGTTCAAATCTTTTTATTCATACTTATTCAGTTTCATTAGCCTTCTAATTAATATGAGACTTTATTATAAAATTTATGATGAAATATTTGCATCCGGAGGGTGCATATAATTTGCTAGTATCAGTAATGTAAAGTTGAATAAATGATCTCAGTTGAACAGCATCTGTGTTTTTTACATATCATCATACTACATTATAATATCTTATATCTATCTATCTATCTATCTTATCTATCTATCTACCATATATATATATTATAATATAATAATATATATTTTATATCTATATCATATATATATATATTATATATATAGCTATATGCTCTACCCTAACGCATATATATATACACTTATTTTCAGTTTACCAAATAAAGCTATTCCCATGAGTATCCATACCTTACTGCATGATAACAATAATCACAAACTTGCCGTGATGAAGAAAACATGTCTAGCTCTGTGTATTAATAATAACCTTCTTGCAATTGCGCATTCGAATCTAAATTCATATCACCGAGATGAGACGATACATGTAGCCTATCGTTTAATCGCGATTATTAAGAGTCTAAAGTTTAATGTGTGCATGAGAATAAGTGGAACATCAAATCGTATTCTTTTCTCGTTTTCATCATTCGAATAGAGAGATAGATTTTACGTCTTCGTGAACTACAATGCTCTATATGAGATTTTCGCTGTCCTCTTTTATTTTTTTTTAAAGAAAGTATAAACATTCACCACGATCATTAAGGTATGGTACTCCATGAAATGAATAAAATAATGTTGAAGTCTAGATGGTATAAGATTCACATTGGATAGTCTTTTGATACAAGAGTGAAACGAGATGAAAGAAATAATATGACACAACCGGTCTCGGGTCTTTACACACAAGTTAAAGAGAGTGCTGAGGGCTAATTATTAAAGACAGCGTAATTTAGAAAAAGTTAAAACACATTTGTTTGTGAGAAATATGTGTTCTAATCTAGATAATATGGCTCATTATGAGTTCAAGCTTTGAGTTATTGTTACCATCTCTATATTACATAATAATGACGAGGGAAACTTAGTCAGTACGAAGCGCCAGTTTGGAACGTCCAATTGTTCCACGCTTCGCTTAACTTCTAGAGGCTAAGAAGTGCTTAATCATTCTTTGCCAATTATTTGCGCGACACTATTTACATTAGTATATACCTCACAGTATAATGTATCCATATCTGTTATATATTTACTATATAACCTCATAATATAGATGCTACTATTATAATAAGCCTACCCATATTATAGCTAAGGATATTTATGATAGTTTGTGGCAAGTAGATAGTAGTAGTAAGTAGTAGAGGCAAAGAGGGTGTCCAGCCGTTGACTCCATGGTCCACGTTTTCTCTAAATTGAGCTAAAGGCAATATGCCAACAATATTGCAAGCACTGTTTTTACTTATCTATATAAGTACGTATAATAGCAATCAATATCTTTTAATATATAGTATATATATTATATAATGAATAAAATATAATATATAGATAATAATAATAATAATAATAGCTTAGAAAGTAGGAGTACTAGTAGAAGTAGTAGAGAAAAAGAGGGTCTACCATGGCTTTCAATCCAGAATGATTTCTATCAGTACCCAACCTCCTACGCATTAACTAAGTATATGTAATTCCCTTAGGTAAACTTAGTTAAGTATAGGGGTTGGGTCCTGAATGAAATTATTTGGATTTGAAATCATGGTTAGACTTCCTATAACATAATTTCTCTACTAATATTATGCTCTATGTTTTTTTAAATATATTGACGTAAATTTTTGATTATTTACTGTAGGCCAAATTACTGCAACGAAGGAGTTAAGAGGCGCAGCCAATTAGACTAAATATCAATATATATATATATATATTATATAGTATATTATATATATCATATTATACTATATATATATATAATACCTAGGTGAGTATATATATAAATTAGTAAGGTTCACAGGTTTGTGGAATTGAGTCAATTTACCATCCCTGGTTCCCTGAGAGATCTACCTGCCTGATTGCACTAAATATCTTTAGTTTTCTGTGTTATGGTTAGAAAGCATAAACTCAAGTTAATAAGCATTATTTAGTGAGTTTCGATAGGCGTGAAATTCTGTAAATAGCCATGTAAGTTCTATTTCACGATAACTTTACCTTAAATGTAAATGCACTGTCAATGAGGTTAATTCCATAGGTATTTGATACCCAACAATTATACCACAATATTACATCTAGCGATATAGTATATAAATGTAATATTATATTCTATTTATATATATATACTATATAAATTACCTGATATTATATATATACACGTGTGTTTGTCGCTGTGTTCTGTTATTATATGTCCTCGCTGATGCTCTATGTGACAGTCAGAGCGTGGTAATATGTGTTGTTTGTGTATAACTATCAATAATGGAGATGTCGGTCGGCATTTTGTCTGCAATCTAAACACTAACGTCAATGTGACTTACGTCACAGTATTTTAAAAATATTCATGGAAATCAATTAAGCAAAATCCACATTTCACGAACATTTATGAATTCGATGAATTTGTGTTTAAAATATTTTTATTACTAACATATATTAGAGGAAATGTTTTTTTTTTTACACTGTCCGATCCTCATCTTAATTTCATTTTATGAAAATCCGAACAAAATCATATTTACGGGCGCAAGCGAGCTTAAAGCCCTTTATAAAGATAAAGTGTCTGAAATAATTAAAATATGAAAATCTTTGTAGAAAGGTTTTGGAAGTTACTTAATGTCGAAAAACACACATATCTCAGTTGAGTAGAGTGAATATGATGCATTTTTAAGTAAGGAATGTGTTTAAATATTAAAGGTTTTATTCTATTTGATATATATATATTATCTTTACCAGCACCAATCCTGGCCAATATCTCTGTTCATAAGATTTACCAATTTCTTAGCACACCAAAGGATTAGGCAATTGTTGTTTTCTCCTAATATGCTAGAAATATGATTACTACAGTCAGTAATAACACAACTATTAGCTGAAGTAATATAAAGTGACAATTTACCTAGAAAACAACATAATTAATCTCGCACGCATTTTGATAACCTCTAGGGATTCATTTTAAGAAGATTAATTCGGAGTATTGTCGCGGCTCAACCATTATTGTTCTATCTTAGCTCACAGTTCGTTAGGTCCTTACAGTGCCCTCCGGCCTTCTTCAGTATGTTCCTCTGCTCCGCCACGCTATGGGTTCCACCCGATGGATTAGAGAACAGGATACCCCGAGTGGATTGAATAAAGGGTTATTATCTCCTTATATCTGCACTATTGAAAATATTATCTAGAGTTACTTAGTAATAACAGTAAACACTATGATTCCCTTTAATATGGACGCGTCTCTTTGTCATTTTCAGTTAAATAACGAGGAATAATGAATCGACAACACGGTTAATTCTATTTGGGATAATTTTGTCCCCGAACTGTTGTCATTTACTAGCTCAAAGGACGCGCAATGCAGGGCGGTGGAGCAAATGAGGACCGGCAGTCCACACGTCACCGCGCCATTTCCTATGACTTAAGCGACAAGGGACATTTGAACGTTTTATGCTCGACTTGCGTGGTCCCACAAAGAATTGAAGAGATGGGAGGAGCTAAGAATTCCAATCACCTCTAGTCTTGCTGGTCATAACCACCCATGGGAAAGGTGGGTCCTTTCAGGAGTGAGAACACAATTTTAGGCATTAGAGGGGAGGGTTGGTCCATTCGTGCCTCAACTGCTTGTCTCAGCTCCATACAATGTTGAATTAGGTCTTATGACTGAAGAGGGAAGCCTAACGTACAGTCTCACGAGATTAGTAAGAATGTCATACAAGAAGTAGTAGCAGAAGAAGCCACATGCGCCCAATGGGTCAATTATATATAGGCTTAGCAAACATATGCGGAGGGCGGCCTATACCGGTTGCACAGTATTTTAAGGTTTTAAATATAATGGAAATAATCATATTAAATTTAGAAAGGCTAATGAAACTAATAGTTCAGATAACAAAGATTTTGGACAGAGGGTTGGGATATGGATTGAAAAAGTAAGAACAACTTTGTGTAACTAAACATCTTTTCATCAATTTCCGTTACTCCCGTCTTCATTGGTAAATATATTCCTAGATTAAACTGATTTAGTTTAAAATGGAAGTAAAGAAATAATATTTTACAGTTATATTTCGTAACCTTGTTAAAGGGATTTCTTTTAAGGATTTATGAGAGATTTTTGCTCATATTTCATAAGATAAACCAAAATATGTAGAAGATCAATTAAATACGTAAAGCCATATGTTTATTAAATAAATTTTGTGTAAGATAATATAGCTAAATTAAGCCTTCCCGAGTTTCACGGTATAACTCCTATTTTTGTTGTATATATATAAATACCAAATTGCATGTTGATTGTATGTAATGATATAGGTCAACAGTCTAAGTAGATGTAAAACATTTTATTAATAATTGAAGTTAATAATAAAAATAAACATGGAGGATCTGACTGTAAATAACTAAACGAATTAATGATGAATAGTTAAATATTAGTTTCTCGGGTTACAGCAGACAAACCCACAATCAATCCATTATAATAAGGTATATATAATATACTCCTCATATATATATATATATATATATATATATATAGTATATATATTTACGAGTAAGGAAATGAATCCGACGGTACAATTAAAGTATAGAAAAAGGATATGAAAACACACAATGGTGTGGTCGGAAAATGAAAGTAATTTTTTAAAATAAAATGTTCATAGCTTAATATTGGAACAATCATTTCGATTTATAGAAAATCATCATCAGAGCTTGTTTTTCAGACCGGATTTTTCATCGAAAAGAAGCCTGAAAATGATTTGAAATGTTAAGAACGATAACATTGAATTGTTCGCAAAGTAAAACGATCCAGTATCATTTGACAAGCTTAATTTCGCTAGGGATGGTCAGCTTGTGTAACCGTGGCCGAGGGATATAGTGGTAATTTCATGGTCGCGTAGTGTTTTCACTGTGTCTGCTGAAGTCGCGCGTTATTCGAATTTCCTGTCGAGGGAAATCGTTAGTCTAATATTACACTCGGCTGATGGGTTAGAACTTCCAATAAAACTAAAGTCGAAACCAGTCTGTACGGTAAAATTCTAGGCACAGTACGAGCCGATCACTTTGCTGGGCCAGTTTACAACTTGTCAAGTTCATTTTTTCTATAATTAAAATTTATAGTATCGCACCTTTCTGGATGCGATACATCCCGTGTTTGATAATGTGCCTTCAAATATAAAAATTGTTAATATTTTATATACCATTATATATTTATAATATAGTATATTGCTTTGAGCATTTTTACAATAAAACATATAATGGCGACTCTTTTGATTTTAACGCATCCTTTTAGATGTTGTATTATAGTTGACAATTTCACACATATGGATTGGTTATATACAGAGGGTAGGAAATTAGTTCCTATTACGTTCTAACTAAAAAATTGAAAAACTGCACAAACTGCAAATACTCTATGCAATCTTACACAGAGCCAGACCAAATATCTCATCAAAAACTGTTTTTATCAATAGGGTTAAGCCCATTGCGAGATTTAAAAGATTTTATTTTTCATCGAAATGCTATGCAGGCCTTTATTACCTCATTACAGAAAAACTGATAAAGGTCGTTATCACTAAAATATTAAGTTATTAAAAACAAAAACAAAAATCCTTAGTGATGGAGATTATGACCTGAGGGGAAGTTTGGCGGAACTGACTAGTCCGCATAAAAAAGAATTGCTAGTTCTCTGAGCCCCAAAATACTTTGGTTTATCTCTTTCAGGTTCCGCACCGCAGTAATTGATTTTTGCTCTGGTTGCATCTCTCGTTTGTTTTTTTTGTTTTTTTGTTTTTTTTTTAAAATATTCTTGAGTTATAAGAATTATCTAAACTCGTTTTTCCACGCGCTTTTGTATGAAATATTCGAGAAGTAATTAAACGCAGGAAAAGCACACGTGACCAGGAGGTCTGAAAAGTGGAATCTACCTCTAATTTAACACCGGTTAAATATATTGAAAAACTCAATAGTAGAACAATTTACGCCCTTCTCAATTTGAGCAACAACAGCAAGCTTATTCTATATAGTGCAGTTAAAAATCCGCCCTCTCTCTCTCTCTCTCTACTCTCTCTCTTTCACACACACACACACACAACGCACAGGCACACACACATAATTTATACACGCGTCTCATCTAATTTCCTTTTTCTTATGTCCTCTTAACAGCGTGTAGAATACACCAACAAAATGCACCCTCAGCAGAAGTATAAGACCTCCCACCAAATGGGTATCACTTTAAACCGTATCTGGTGGTGTTGGCTCTTGTTCTGAACCGTCTGGAGAGTAAGGAAAATAACTTTTCATTTTTTTTTTTTTTTTTGGGGGTTGCGGTTTTTTGTGGTTTTTGGGGCTAAATACTCACAGATCATGCGCCTTCGAAGATCTAATTTTTTAAATGAACCTCAATTCATTTCTCAGTGAGTGGCCCTTTCCTGTGTGTGCAATTTCATATGCGTGCATTTAATGTGAAAGCCTTTATGTGGCAGGAATTTAATGTGGAGGCCATATAGGTGAAGCGCTTTTGCGGAGGGAATTTTATGGGAAAGTATTTATGTGGAGGCATCTAGGTGGGGAAGCGCTTTTTTGGTTTTTTTTTTGGGGGTGCGAAGGGGGCCCCCCCATGGTTATTTATGGGAAAAGTAATTATGTGGAGGCATATAGGTTGAAGGCTTTTGTGTGGAGGCATTTATGGGAATGTATTTATAGTGGAGTGCCATATAGGTTGGGCTCTTTGTGTGGATGCATTTTATCGGGATTATGTATTATGTGGGAGGCATATAGGTGAGAGCCTTCTGTGTGGAGGCATTTATGGAAAGTATTTATTGGGAGAGCATTTATGTGGAGGACATCATGTTCCTTTCAGTTAATTCCTTTGTCGAATTTTGATAAAAGTTTGGCACCATATATCAATGTACCTATTTTAATTTTAATTTACTGTTTGATCTCAACCCTTAGCCTCTGAAATACTTATACACCACGTTTCGGCGATGTCTTCACTTCCGGAACTTCTTCAGGGTTGCCATTGTAATTATGTGGAGCAGACCCCGTTTTACAAAGTGTCAACGAACATATGTTTATGCCGAGTATAAGCACTCGGCCCAACTTTGGGAATAGGGGTCATTTTTGATTAGATTTGAACTGTTTGTGCGAAGGGAAAACGTTGGAAAGAATTATATATAATTTCATTTTAAATAATGACTTGGAGTCATCTGTTCTATACATGCTATTAAGAAAAAAATAACGCCCTGAAAAGAATCACACACATGAATAAAACAAATGAAATATATCAAAATAGGGATACAAATCAAAATTAATTTAAAAAATTCTCCATACCTCGATCCATGATGTCTTATTCCAATAATTCTCACCCCGAACAATGTATTGGTATTGCAAGTCTTTTTCGGAAGACTCTAATATGATTGTTATTTGNACAAATATATATATATATTTACACACAAATATATAATATATATATATATATATATATATATATACACACCACAAATATATATACATATATATACACACACACAAATATATATATATATATAAAAGTAAAAGTAAAGTCGTCGGGCGGCCAAAAGTCGGTATCAGCCAGTCAGCAAGGGAGTCTATTCCCTTTTCAATAGCGCTAGACCAAGGAGATTGTTTTTAGCATCTGAGGTGGAGCGCCACACCTACCATCAGCTCCTTACTTTACCTCACAGATCCCTGTGTTACTCACACGCTGAGTTGGTGAGGACCGGTATCGAACTAGTGACCTTGTGGTTTCTAGCCGAACGCTCTACCGACTGAGCTAACCCGGCCCACACACACAAATATATCTATAGATACATACACACACACACACACACACATATATATATATATATATCTGTGTGTGTGTGTGTGTGTGTGTGTGCGTCTGTGTGCATGTGTGTGTGTGTGTGTGTATACATACAAACACGAAAAACAAAAAGTGAACACTAAAACTAAATGAAATGAAACATTGAAAGAACTGTAGATATTACAATAGTCTACAAAAAAAGTTTCTATTATTTCCAGACATTTTTTCGGGGAGGGGGGAGAAAGAAAGAAAGAAAGAAAGAAAGAAAAAAAGAAAGAAAGAAAGAAAGAAAAAATTGGCACAAATGGATGGTAACGATTACGAGCAGGAATCAATTTTAGGTCACGAGAGATGAAATTATGTAAATATTTCGCAACGATTATTTAACTTTAGCCGGAACGGTAACATTTAAAGAACTGTTTACTCGTTAACTTTTAAAAAAGTATTTTGTTAATTACAGAATTAATTTGATGCCAATATGAATGACGGACAAATGAAAACGAACGAAAATGCATCATATTCAAAGTAGGTCACGTGAGAAGAATTTGCTGCGGAGGAGATATATATCTTATTATAATGGAGATTGTGGGTTTGTATGTCTGTAACCGAAACTATATTACCATTCAAGTCACAATTCCCTTTGTTATTTACAGCACATTCTCCATAATTTTATTTATATTTAAACCTCAATTATTAATAAAATTGATTCACCTTTTTATTAGTGTTGTCCATATCTACATATTAATAACATGCTATTGTATTTATATATACAAAAAATAGCGGTTTGCAGTGTGAACGGGAAGGCTAATTAACATATTGATATTAAAAATGTGATTTTATTAAATATGTGCTTAGTATTATTGATTTCTAACTGTTTGGTTTTATTTTAATGAATATAAGCAAAAATCTCTCCAATGAATCTTAAATGAAATCCATTAACAAGAAAAAATAAGTGTAATTTTATTCTTTATTTCCTAATTTAACTAAATAGTTAAATAAGTAAAATTCAGCAATGAAAGACGGGAGTGATGGAAGAGTAAGTTTCATTTCTATTTTTCTATTATACCCCCACTCTGTTACATATCTTTTTATCTGCCTTCTTATTAGACTTTCTAATTTAATACGATATTTCATTACATTAAAACTTAAATACTTGCACCCGGAGGGTGCATATATTTGCTAGTATATATAATGGTATAAATTAGCTCACACGTTTTTCTTTTAATAATCAGTATGCATAACTTACGATGTTACAATTGTTTTCGGAGACAGACAGGTATAATATAATAATAGATATGCAATATTTGGTTATTTTTTTCAAATGTTAAATTGTTGCATACCCTTCTTCTTAGTTACTTCTTACTTCTTCATCTGTTCATCTTCTATCTTAGGTTCTTCTTCTAGCATCTTTTATATCTTAAGTTCTTCTATGTCTCTTCTAGCGTCTGGACTTCTCTTGGGGACTTCGTGTCTGGTCTTTCATTGGGAATTTCTCTTTATCAGAAGCCCTGTGTCATTGGTAGTTTTTAAATAATAACACAAGACTTCGATTTACTGATCATATTTTATTCTCGAAATCCCCCACCAGACTATATCTGCACAGATCGAGTCGGAGCGTGTATAACACAACTCACCACCATCGTGGTTTCTCGCCGACTGACTAAAATCTATTTCTAATTTAAACCGGAAGAGGGTCTTCTCTACCGATTCTCACGGTATCCACCGGAAGGAAGGATCAGGACAGGTCAAGCCTTGTCATTCAAACCCTTCAAGGCCGTGGGCTGCAGCTTATAACGGCCATTTTGATTTCTACACTATTGCACATAAATATTAGGTATCTAATAATTATGTAACAAAATCAAACTTTTTTATCCTATGCGATGGTCAAGGGTTGCAAGTATGTTATTCTCTTTCCTTAATCAGAATTTGGTAGTTTGGTTGGTGGAATTTTACGGCCTATCAACATTTGATGGGTTATTTTATGACGAAGACAATTTGTTTTATTCATTGTTGGTGGGTATTCAAATTTGTTTTATACTCATTGTTTTCTATTTAACCCAATACATCGTAGAGTAATGGTTAAGAAGGTAAACTCGCAGATCCATTACTACTAAATGACAAGTTGGCCATATATATATATATATATATATATATATATATATATATATATATATCATCATGTCGCGCAATTTGCACGGATATCCATGACGGTCTCTCGCCAACCCTCCCTATCACTCATCGATTCTGGGACCTCCTCCGCGCAGCATCCAGTATCTTTACATAGTTGGTCAATGTAGGTTCTGGCTGGGCGGCCTACGTTAGCATGTCCATGTGTTGGCCTCCACAGTAATACGTCGCTTACGAGCACATCCCTACTTCTCCAGCAGTGCCCCGCATGCCTAGCCCTCCTTACTCGTATGGTTTGTGATATGGGAGGCAGGTGGTCATACAGCTGCTTCTTGGTAGGGTGCTGTTTCCACGACTTATTCAGGACTGCTCGCAGCATTCTTGTGCAGCTCCCATCTAGCTTATTCTCAAGGCGCTTCGTTAGGGTCAAGGTGGTACAGCCATACAGCAGTACCGATATGACAACAGCCTGGAAGAATCGTCTCTTTAGTTTGTCAGGGAGGTCGGATTTCCATACGACTGATAGTTTATTGGTGGCCAACCATGCCTTTCCTATTCTTGTGTTAACATCGCTTTCTGTGGATGAGATATTACTACCTAGGTATGTGAATTTTCCCACTAGTTTAAGAGGCCTACCGTCTAGTGTGGAGATGTCTCCTTGCTTTTTGAAGCTCATGAACTCGGTTTTATCAGAATTCACATAGAGGCCGACATTTTTTGCTGCCTCCTAAAGGGTGGTCGGGATAAATTTGACATGCATTGGTTATTTTTCTCCGTATGTTGAGTGTATTGACGCGCACTGCGCATCATTTAAAAGCTTTAACACTTCTTCATTCAAATACGTGATGAGAGAGAATCGATGACTGGAACCCAGCTAAATCATGGAATAGAATAACTTTTATCATGATGATCTGCGCCGGCTATCAAAATAAGAAGATTATGGTTGCTGCCCAGGGCTCCCTGAACATTGTAAAAACAATCAGGCATGAACTGAAGAATTGCAATGTAGACTACAAGGCTGTGGCTAGAAGAAAGCAACATAAAGAAGATCTGACTGCGTTCATACAGGAGAATTCCTCGAAAATCTGCAGAAAAATTGTTGGAGGACCCTGGCATTGGAATTTGGGCTTTGACACAGGAATTGAACGTTTCGGCCATCAAGCTTGCACCTAATGACGACCTTCGCTTTACAAATTTCTCCCGGACATCCTATATATATATATATATATATATATATATATATATGTATATATATATATACAGGATGTTCGGGAGAAATGTGACAGGTGTATAAGGAAAACGTGCTTGGTAACTAGAACATTTTATGGATTGTAAAGAAATTTAACGGGCACGGAAATTACACAATTGTCAAAAAGTGTCAATGAAAACAAACGCCATTAGCGTCAATCACAGCCTCAATCCTGCTCCGGAACCTGGAGCAAGCTGATGTTACTGTACCTGGGAAGGGTCTCAAAATCTACCTTAATTCTGTCGATTAACTAAGCTTTTGTAGTTCTGGCACGGTGATTGGTGTCTTTCTCAACAGCGCCACATACATAATAATCCATGGGGTTAAGATCTGGGAAGTTCGGAGGCCAATCATTGGGAGTGTTGTAGTAGTACAATGAATGAAGAAGGGTCCAGGCTTTTAAATCATGCGTAGAATGCGTCAATACCTCCAACATTCGTAGAAAAATAACCATATATAAGTATGTCAAATTTATCCCGAACATCCTGTATATATATATATATATATATATATATGTATATATATATATATATATATATATATATGAAGTAGATAAACAATCTGTTTGAGATCGAGATAGCCGACAATTTTGGGGAGATTATGTGCTTAATTGAAGTCATACCTTGAAATTTAAATTAGTTATAATTAAATGAATTAGACGTGCATATCGGTTAAAATGTAAGGCGTAAACAAATCAAGAAAAAGTCCATCTCTCTATGTACATTTCAGCCTAGTAGGCCTCATCAGCAGAGTTATAGACAGGGCAGTGCTGTGTGCGTGATTCGAACCCTACCAATATGCACGCCTAATTCAGTTAATTATAACTAATTAAATTTCAAATTAGGTATGACTTCAATTAAGCACATAATAACCCAAATATATATATATATATATGAGAGAGAGAAGAGAGAGAGAGAGAGAGAGAGAGAGAGAGAGAGAGAGAGAGAGAGAGAGGGGGGTCACCGTGTATTGAGATGATTGTAGATGTAGACTGTAAAACTTTATAATGCGTCGAAAGCACAAAACATCGAGCAACAGATGGAAACCGATAGAATCACGACTGATTGATCGAATAAGAGACGGAGGCATGCCTGGGTTAACATTTGTAAACGAAGCGAAAGTAAAAAGACTTGAAAGGGCAGGCGAATTATGAAACCGATTCAAAAAGTTTACAAAAGAGCGCAGAGTAAACGTTTCCTCTCCATTTGACCATCCACTGTCCAATCGTTCGCAGCTACTTTTCACATCGACATCGACTTCCTTTAATGTAAGCATACTCTTTCTTTCAGACTGGCCATTGCATTTTCAAACGGAAGCTATTTTCCTACTTTCTTCAATCTACACCTCGGAGACACGGGCCACAAGACGCTGGGTGATTTTCAACAATTTGTGTCAGACTAGTAAAATCGAAACACAAGCCGAATGTGAAAGTTGAGACGTTCGCTAAAATCTTTTGTTTGGTAAAAGAGGAAAAGACTTGAAATCCGGACTGAGGATACGAGTCGAACACGAAGAAGGTAGAATTATACTTCTGAAGGTGATACTACTACTACTACTACTACTAATAATAATAATAATAATAATTATAGTAATAATAATAATAATAATAGTGACCAAAAGTTTAGAAAAGAGACTAGAGGAATTGAAAATCAGAGGAAAAATTGAAACCATCCAGATAACAGCATTTTTGAAATCGGCTAGAATACTCAGAAGATTTCTGGAGACCTGAGGAGACTTATCATCACTCAGACTCGAGTGCTTGTGTGGGTGTGAAAAGCCTTAATAATAATAATAATAATAATAATACTGGGTTGGGAAGGTGATCCACTGGGAATTATGCAAAAAATTAAATTTTGACCACACAACAAAATGTTATATGCATAAACCAGAATCTGTTCTTGAGAGCGAAACGCATAAAATTCTCTGGGACTTTGAAATAAAAACAGATCACCTTATCCCAGCAAGAAGACCAGACATAGTGTTGATTAACAAAAAAGAAAGAATTGGTAAACTGGTGGATTTTGCAGTGCCAGCAGATCACAGGGTGAAGCTAAAAGAAAATGAAAAAATGGACAAATATCTGGACCTTGCCAGAGAACTGAAAAAGTTATGGAACATGAAAGTGAAAGTGATATCAATTGTAGTTGGTGCATTTGGAACGGTCCCAAAAGGATTAGAAAAGGGTTTCGAAAGTTTGGATATCAAAGGAAGGATTGAAACCATTCAGAACACTGCACTGCTGCAATCTGTCAGAATACTCAGAAGAGTCCTGGAGACCTGAGGAGACTTGCTGTCACTCAGACTCCAGTGAAAGACCATCAGCTAACACTAATGTGAAAACTCAAAATGAGTAAATAATAATAATAATAACATGAAAGTGATACCAATTGTGGTTGGTGCACTTGGAACAGTCCCAAAAGGATTAGAAAAAGGTTTAGAAAGTTTGGATATCAGAGGAAGGATTGAAACCATTCAGAACACTGTACTGCTGCAATCTGCCAGAATACTCAGAAAAGTCCTGGAGACCTGAGGAGACTTTCTGTCACTCAGACTCCAGTGAAAGACCATCAGCTAATGCTGATGTGAAAACTCAAAAGGGGTAAATAATAATAAGAAACTAATTTAACGATTCTTGAATCCTTGTTTTCGTTGTAATAGCAATAGACTGCAGTGAAAGACCATCAATTAACTCTGGTGTGAAAAACTCACAAGGAGTGAAATCATATTCACCATGCAATAAAATAGTATATGCCCCAACCTAAATCTGTTCAGGAGATTAAAACGCATAAAATTCACTAGGGCCTTAAGATACAGACGGACCAACTAATCTTGACTTGGACCCCATATCTAAGTTTAATCAACAAGAAAACGTGTCATAGTGTGGGTTTTATTTCTTGGCAGGTCACAGAGAAAAGGGGAAAGAAAACTGAAAATCAGACAAATACTTAGACCGGTCAAGAGAACTGATAAAACTTAGGAACATGAAGGGAATGATTGTACCAATTGTAATTAGAGCAATTGAAATGGTTTTCAATGGTTTGGAAAAAAGTCTGAAGGAACTGGATCACCGAAGACGAATCTAATCCCTCTAAACAACAGCAAGTTAAGATCAGCAAGAATACTCGGAAGAGTCCAGGAGATCTGAGGAGACTTGTTGTAAGTCGTAATCCAGACAACCACCAGATTAAGCGG
Organism: Doryteuthis pealeii; assembly: GCA_023376005.1. Classification (NCBI taxonomy): domain Eukaryota; kingdom Metazoa; phylum Mollusca; class Cephalopoda; order Myopsida; family Loliginidae; genus Doryteuthis; species Doryteuthis pealeii. Next base: position 51,944,751 of record CM042152.1, read on the forward strand.
TTGTTAAAACGTTTAATAATAATAATAATAATAATAATAATAATAATAATAATGATAATAATAATAATAATAATATGCGAATGTAGCAAACTTGCACAACGGGAGTACAAAACTAGGCACGGCTGGGTTGGAAAGGTGATCCACTGGGAATTATGGAAAAAATTTAATTTTGACCATACTACAAAATGGTATATGCATAAACCAGAATCTGTTCTTGAGAACGAAACGCATAAAATTCTCTGGGACTTTGAGATAAATAAAACGGATCACCTTATCCCAGCAAGAAGACCAGACCTAGTGTTGATGAACAAAAAGAAAGAATTGGTAAACTGGTGGATTTTTGCAGTTCCAGCAGATCACAGGGTGAAGCTGAAGCGCATATGAAAATTAATTTTAACGGTTACAGCAGTACATCTATTCTCCCTTCTAGCTATGGTAAATAGTAGGGTGGACTGGGCTCTTAACCGTTGTTTAGACATCCGTTGTCAAAAGATAGAAAATCTAAATTCAAACCTAAACTCCCTGCTTAAGAAATTAATCTTGTCACATCTGCTTTGGCTTTAAGCCACAGCCTCAGAATCAAATTTTAAACACCTAAGTGACCTTGCCTGATCATTCTTGAAGTTCTTTTTATAACCCAAGCAAAAATTTCTTGAACCTCTTGTGCTGTACTGTGCACAACTTTCACCTTTCACACAGCAACGGTTTTTTTATGCGTATGTTTCTACGGCCAACTTATAAACCTCATGAAAACATAAATTCCTGAAATTAGACTTATGTTACACTTTCATTTGACCCGCACCTTTCAAATTCACCCAGTGAAACAGATATACAAGTGTTGGCCACACCAACTACTTTGATACTACCAACGTAGATGTGTACCCTTCCCAAGGCTTCAACTATTTTGGTCAACATATATATATGCTTCAAACTTTCATGTTTGTAAAATCTTGCAAACCCATGACTTCGTAATTCACTTCTAATATCTTGTTCATGAATTCAAGGCATTTGTGCGGTATTCTGTGATTTTCCTTTTATTTTAATTTTTTTTTTTTAGTCTTGGTCATTTTATATCTGTGAAAATAAAGCAAACTCTTAAGTTTAGAAAAAAATGGTCACGACTCCAATATTTGTTTCTTTAATTTACAACAATTGATTGTAGATCATTGTAATTAGGTCGGTGTAGAATATTTGCATAGTTTAGTTCAAAATTAACACCAACATTTCTTCTGGATATTTCAATTATGGATATTCAAAGCAGTTTAATGGTTTTTGCTCTCTTTTGATTTTTTCCTTTTACCCCTTCTCTCTACTCTCTTCTCTTTACTTTAACTTCTTTATTTCTCTCTTCTTCTACATTCTCTCTTCTTCTCTCTCTTTACATTTTCTCTCTCTCTCTCTATTTACATTCTCTCTCTTTCTCTCTCTCTCTCTCTTCTCTATTTACATTCTCTCTATTTACATTCTCTCTCCTCTCTCTCTTCATTTACATTTCTCTCTATTACATTTCTCTCTCTCTCTCTCTCTCTATTACATTCTTTCTCTCTCTTTCTCTCTCTCTCTCTCTTCTATTTACATTTCTCTCTCTCTCTCCTCTCTCTCTATTTACATTCTCTCTCTCTCTCTCTCTCTACTTTACTTTCTCTCTCTCTCTCTCTCTCTCTCTCTCTCTCTCTCTCTCTCTCTCTCTCTTCCTCTATTTACATTCTCTCTCTCTCTCGCTCTATTTACATTCTCTTTCTCTTTCTCTCTCTCTATTTTACATTCTCTCTCTCCTATTTACATTCTCTCTCTCTCTATTTACCATTCTCTCTTTACATTTTCTCTCTCTCTCTCTCTTTACATTCTCTTTTCTCTCCTCTCTTTACATTCTCTTTCTCTCTCCTCTTTACATTTCTCTCTCTCTCTCTCTTTTACATTCTCTTCTCTCTCTCTTACATTCTCTTTCTCTCTCTCTCTTACATTCTCTCTCTCTCTTTACTTCCCATTTCCTTTTTATCTTTATCTATTTCTCTCTACTCTTTTTCTCTTTTTATCTGTTTTCTATTTACTCTCTCTCTCCTCTTGACTCTCTCTCTATCTCTCTTTATTCCTTTTCTCTTCTCTCTTTTCTTTCTCTTCTGCTCTTTTTTTCCCCTCTGTTTTCTCTTGATTTTCTTCTTTCTTTTCTCTTCACTTTTTTTTTTACTGTCTTCCTTCATTGTCTTCTCTTGTTTTCCCTTTTTGATTTTCTTTCTATTTCTCTCTCTCCCTCAAATAATTGTACTATATGAAAATCCCTTTTTCTGCCAGACTAATTTGCATTTACTATTGCACTGATATTGTGAGTGATCTCCCAATTTTTGTGAGATTTTAAGATTTTACTATGTTAGCACACCAATAATTGCTGACAGAAATGCAATCTAAAATGCAAGTGTTTTTAAAACCTAGAATAAATAAATCTACACAATCTGAGGAAAAGTTTGATAGTTAAATTAAAAAAAAAAAAAAGATGGACTCTTATGTAAAAGTTGTATTGAAAAAAAAAAACACAATTAGTTGTCATTGAATTATGTATATGTGATAAAGCAAAGAAAGATATTGAACTTCAATAATAGACATTAACTAAAAAAGAAAAAAAAAATGCGTATCAGAAAAATTCTGAAAGATGGTAAATTTACAGATAATAATTGATTGATTGGTTGAATGATGGATCAAAGTCATGGTTTATTTTGATTTATTTGATCATAACAAAACTTAGAAATATTGGAAAGTGAAGATGGAGGAGGTTTATCTATCTTTATAGATAAAAGAGAGATTTAAAGAGACTAGGAATTCTAAGGTTGATTTCTGGTGTTTTAAAATATACAGTAACTAATGGACATTTATTTTTGTTGAAATTATGAATGAAACTAGCTGAATGTACCAGGTTCTACACAGGGTAAGAAGGAATGACTGAATTGTGACACACTAAAACTAAGAAACAAATGTTTTAAAAATTTTTTACTTTATTTTTGTTTTTCTAAACCAATACATTTTTTTGTACTATCTTTGTTGTGAATTCAAAAATTACTCCAAATAGCCCAACTATGGGTTAAATAGTTACCAATTTACTGTTCTTCTGCAAGGATGGCTTTGTAAAATAACCCATGAATGTTGATATGCTTATAAACAAATAAACTAAACTGAACAAATGGTTTAGAAATTATAATTGTTACTGTAAAGATAAATTGGAGAATAGGGAAAGTGATTACTAATTAAGTTTTTATATTTAGACTTAATTGTGCTTGTGGGAAAATTAACATATACAGAGTTTATTGGATATATTGAAAAAAATGTTAGTTGTTGTTGATTTAACGGATATCAACCCACTGGGTTTATGTCATGCCAAGCGGCGGTTTAGAAAAAAAAAAAAAAAAACAAAGAAAAAAAAAAAAAAATAATTAAAAAATAAAAAAAAAAAAAAAAAAAAAAACAAAAACAAAAAATCAAAGAAAAATACAAATATAATACAAGAAAAGAAAACATACAAGTAAGAAAGTAAAATAAGAAAAAACAAACCAAAAAAGGAATAAAAAAAAAAAAATAACAATACAATGATCAAAAACGGGATAAAGAAAAAAAATTAAAATAACAGATCAGGGACTAAACAAAGAACAAACACAACAAAAAGTGAAAAAAATAAAAAAAAGTAAAAAAGTCTATAACATTATTTGTTGTATTTATATCATACTTTAGTATTTGGTTTTAAAAATGTGTTTAGCTTTATCTGGGATATGTTGTATGGTATGATTTGTTTTTCATGTCTATATTCTATGGTATAATTTTATTTTCTCTCAAAAAGGAGAGAATATCCTCTATGTGACATTTTCAAACAGATTGTTCATATGTTTTGCTTAAAAATAACGGTTCTGGAGTGTGGAGAAGAAACCTGCCATTCCATGAATAAGTGTTTATACTGCTCAAAAGGTGTTTGACATGTTCCACATTGTGGTTGTTGTCCTTGTTTGAGTATATTGGAGTGCGTTAGTCTTGTATGACCAATGTGTTATTTTGGGACACAATTGATTTTTTCCTTTCTAGACTTCCTTTTTATTAAGTAAAAATTTAAGACATTTTTCTTTTTTGTTCCCTTTATTTGAGTCATCATTGTTCCACCAATTTTTGGTCATTTGCAGATAATTCATTAAGGCTAGTTCTCTTAGTAATCTAAATTAAAGGATTTAATAAATAGAAGATTTACCATTAAAAGCACAGGTAAACTTGGGCACGATTATTCAGTAATGGATGTATTGATGATATGGCAATAATGAATAGGAAGATAATTTGAAAGGGTATGAGTGAAGATGGGAATCTGAATGTAAACAGGAAGAGACTTAGAATGGTAGTTAATTGGGTGACCACTTAATAATAACAGTTACTATAAGCAAACCTTTTAGTCCTTTGTGTTACAAAATTGATTTGATTCGTATTTAATGACCGAAAAGGATTGATATGCTGCTAAAAACAACCAGACGAACCATATAATGGGTTAGTTATTATGTTGTGATTTTTGTTTAATGTTTAGGGACCTCTCTTCCATGAGGGAAACCCCTTCCTTATGAGTGCACTCTTTTCTTTTTGTTTTTTTTTTTTTTTTTTTCCTTTCTTTTTTTTTTCCTTTCTTTTTCTCATTAAATTTCCTCGATTGCTATAAGTCTAGATACAAAAAATTTGTGGTATCTTTAATTTGGTTATATTCATTTTGTTTGTAGGGACAAACAAATTTCTTTCCAGTATTATCTGCGTTATTCGACTATTGTCCTCATCTTCATTTGTTATCTGTACACCATTTCGGCCATATGCCTCCGGTTTTCTTTCAGTGGTATTTTTCTTGTCGGACTTCGGGAACTTCTTGTCGTAATTGGGAGCCATCACGGAACTTTAAACCTAAACCTTTATTCAGTCCACGGGGGTATCCTGTTCTATTCCGCTAACCCAAGCTGGGGTAAGCTGTGTTATTATTATTCTATGTACTGCTGCCCTTGATCAGGATCGAAACAGCCTGCAATCTTAGAGATTAACTGTCACTTAGAAACCTGTCTTAACCTAACTCCTTTATCCACTAGGCCATGTGTCTAATCCATAAGTGTGAATTTGAGAACTCAATAAATACTAATTGCTTGTTTTGTAGAATATCTACCTATTCACTGTATGTATGATTTTTAATTAGACTCATATCGGGTGCTTTTTTTTGGGGGAGGGGGCGTTAAGTCTGTGATCTAGCCTTTTTAATTATGGGTTCCCATATTGTGTTCATTTCTATTCATGTGTCAAACATTCAGAAGAAATTTTTTCCAATTATTTGCAGCGGTTGGTGAAGCTCCAGTTCTGGATCTCTGAAGTTTGTGGAGTCACCCTTCAGTTACAATTACTTCAGGTCCACTATGACCTGGAGTGATAATACCTTTTTAGAGTTTAACAAATATATTTGTTTTGAAATAACCTTTTTAATAATCTGAATCTATTATATATTAACTTTTTAGAACATTGCAGATATTGCAGCAAAGTGTGATGCGTTCACTTATTAAGGAATTATTTTGAACGTACATATTTATAATCTATATATAAGATGTATTGAAAGTGATTTTTTATTTTTTAAAAACCTTTTACTCCAAATCCTATTCATGTTTACATCAATAAATATATATATGTGTGTGTGTGTGTGCTATAATCATAGTTATATACTATTATATATAATATATATATATATATATTATATACTTCTTTTACTATTACAAGGAGGTGTACATTTGCAGAATGGCTATTGTCATAGGGAATTGATTCAGCAAGGCAAGTTCAAATCCTGGGCAAGGTTATTTGCATTTTACTGTTCTACCTACATTTCCCAATTGTAGATTAGACTGGACACATTCAGCCTTGATATGTCAATTAGTCTAGGAAGGTAAATTTTGAATACAAATCAATTGTACTTTGTTTTACAAATTGACCTTGTGTTGAATCTTGTTTGTGGTAAGGGTGTTAGATATATACTTACCATAATAGTCAGCTTCATTTTTTTTTTTCTTCTTCTTCTTCAGATATTATGATTTGGAGGAATTATGTTTAAACTCTACCTCCAATCTACTAAAGTTGTCACTGATGAAAGGAAAGCAATTGCAATGATATCGATTCATTGCCAAAATATTTTAAGTTGGGTTTTTTTTTTTGGGGGGGAGGGGGGGGTAAGAGGGCTGACTGGTTCCTTTGGAAAATAACATTTAATTATCCTATATATATATAATAGTATATATATATAGTATCATATATGAAAGTATCATTAATATATAATTATCATTAATATATATATTAGTACATATATATATATATATATATATATAATATATAGTATCATTAAATGAAAATATCATTTGAATATATTAATTATCATTAATATATTAATATTATATATATATATATTATATATATATATATATATATTAATATAAAATATCATTATATATGTATATATTATATATATATTATAGTATGTAAACAACTTTTTTTTTAGCTATTTGCACCGACAGTTATTTGGGGAGAATATGTGCTTTTAATGTTTAGTCCAGACCTAACTTTTTTAAAGTTTAACCTTTATGGTTAATTAGGCGGGATTTTAACTACTTAATGTAATGGATAAAACTCAAGGTCTAGCCTTACATTTAGTAGTTAAAGCCCACCTAATTAACCATAAAAGGAATTAACTTTTTAAAAAAATAGGTTCTTGACTAAAAATTAATAAGCACATATTCTCCCCAATATATATATATATATATCATAATATGAAATATCATTAATATATAATTATTTCATTAATACTATAATATATATATATATATATTATTAATATATATATTCATTTATATATATTATATATATATATAATATATATTTATATATATACTATATAGTTATAATATATATATCATAATATGAAATCTCCTAACATCATTAATAGTAGATATGACTGCTTCATCTGGAAAGGGTTTTTTAAGATGAATCACAATCCAAATTTAAAAAAAAAATGGAGTGTTTATTCCAGAATATTCACTCTGATGAAATTTCTGTTAGTAATGGACAAAAGGAAATATACAGAAAATGTATTAGATAATTCACCATCCAGATAAGAATAAGGTTCAACATTCCTTCAATTTTTTTTTTTTACTGAAAACAAGACACATTCAAAGCGTGTCTTCAATTACCCACAATTACCCGCAAGCTATATTTTCTTTTATCTCTCCCCCCTTAACTATTAGATGTCGACCTACAGCCAATTGTATATATAATCTTGAGATGTAAAAGCACTGTTCAGTAAAAAAAGAATTAAAGAAAATATAGTGAAACTTTTCTTCTTATCTTCAGAATGAATGAATGAATTACATTCTCTACAGAATTTTGGATTGGTTGTTTTGTATTTAACTCTTTCCAGCTATAAACCAGCTTTATTTAGTCTTTGCATCTTAAAAACTTGTTAGTTGACAATTTTTTAGTCTTTAAAAAACTTAAACCAGTTTTTTAAGCTCTATGATTAGATTCTATTTCTATTTTCTTTTTCCTTGCCCAATTCTGTGAGCCAGTTTTGGGGGAGAGTTTAAAATAATCCTTCAGCAAATCTCCAGAATCGACTCGTTTTGTTGCAAATTCTTACCACACACAGGATGTGACACAGAAGGTTAATTTTATTATAGTCAACTTACAGCTGATTGAATTCAAAAATGGACTTTCTTCCTAGTTTGGTTTCCCATACTAAGGTTTTAATCTCAGTCTGGCCCTGCCCTATTATCGATAAACGTATGGGGGTGGGTGGGGCGATAATTAGAAATTGATTTTTCTTTGCTTTGTTGACTAGTTACCATAAAGTTTCAAATTTCAGATAAACAATGGATTCAAAAATTCTATTTTCTTTTCTTTTCAGATGTTACAAAATCTTGGCATGGCAACACGAAAACAACAGATTCAAATATTGATGAATATGTCAGTTAACTTCAACAAGCAACAAGTGAGAGAATTTTTATGTTATTTTTTATTTATTTTTTTTAAAGATTATTTTTGATTTTTTACTTGCATGATTCGATTTAAAAAAATATGGAGGTCTGCTTGAATAAAGGTAAACTTTCTGTTTATGTGCCAAATACAGGTGTTGTCTCACTAAATTTGCCTAGGATCAGAGTGTAGTATCATGTACTTCTTAAAAAAATCCTGATATTAGGTATATTAAAACTATAATATATAAAATTCGTTGTGAAATTTGTATATCTGTATTTAATACCATGAATATATTGAATTAAAAAAAGGATAGTAAATGAAAAACGAATTAACTTAATTGAAAATAGTTTGATTTTTTGACTTATTGTCGCTGCATCTTTAGTGTAGTATGTAAAATCATGTTTCAAACATTGTTGATTCTTACATACCACCAATAAAGATGAGGATTGGACTTTTACTTTTAACATCTTTATATGTTAATAGCGTAAAAGTCCAACAACAAAGAAAATCAGGAACTTTGAAAAGCAGAAATTCTATTTTAGAATATACGTATTGTTTTTATTTATATTTTGCTTGAGGCAATATAATGCATGTATCGCATAAAATCCGATAATTATAGAAAATAATCTTGACAAGTGAATCCCGCAAAGGATTGGCTCGCTTATGTAGAACCCGTACAGACTGGTTCGACTTTATTAAGTCTTCATAGCGATTGTTATACTACGACTCCCTCCGAACAGGAATCGAAACCGGGACCTCAGCAGCTTTAGTCAGAGACCATATCGCTTCGGCCGCCGGTTTGTTTTTCTTATGGCACACCAACCCTTTTTGGGTTCATTTAATGTTGAGTTGCTTACAGTATTTGCAGGTATAGGACCATCCATTTAAGTATTTGAAGAAGGCTCATCACTGCTTAGATTTACTGATTTAGCAGGAACTGGTGCTTTTAATGTGACATTGACTATTAAGCCATATTACTTATGAATTAAGCTCTGTCAGTAGAGCGTTGTATTTAGAAACCACAAGGTTCCTAGTTCTATACGGCCCTCGCCAACTCAGCATATGTTTGTAGCCACAGGGATCTGGTGGGTAAAGTAAGGAGCTGATGGTAGGTGTGGTGCTCCCTTTAACGCTAAAAAAAATCAATCTCCTTGGTCTGTGCTTAGTGAAAAGGGGATAGCTCCGCTGCCCTGTTACAGCTCATATGATATAAGCCGCCCTGACAACATTACTTTTTTTTTTTACTTTAAAATATTATAAAAAAGAGTAAAATATTCAGTCATTTTAATTCCATTATTAAACTTGATTTATTTTGTTGTATGTAAAATTAAGAATTATGTTATATCATATTGTAGAGATTTATTATCATTATAAAATACGTTATAAAATAGAATAGCTCATTATAAAATAATGTATATGTTATTTAGATATATTATTTTAATTTTAGAAACATTTAAAATGTTCAATGATCTTTTAATCTTTGATGGTTATTTCTCTGGGATCCACCAAAGAATTTTCATCTGTGGTTTATCTTGTATTATTTACCATCCAAGTAAATATCACCTGATTCTGGTTCTTATAATTTATGGCTAGAAAAAAAGAAATGACTGAGAAAATTGATGTGAAAATTTTCTCTTGAAGGCATATGACCTATAAACTCTTGATAAGATAATGTATTTACCAACCTCAAAGAGCAGGATCTGACACTGGTTCATTTTTTTTTTTCTCTGCAAAATGAAACAGGATTGAATTCTGTTTTCCTTCCTAAAGTGGTCCATAACCAAAGTTAAAGAGCCCGTCTTGTCCTACTATTGACCCATTTTATGAAGGAGAATAGTTAGTCATAACCTTTCTCAACGGTATTAACTCTATGTGAAAATTCAACCAGCCTTATCCAGGATTTGAACTAATGTCATTGTGTCCATTTCCTATGATGATAACCATTACACCATGGACGCCTCCTATTGATGGCTAATGTATGTGATAACGCAACTGTAACTGTAAACTTTCACTATGTTCAGAAAATACTTAAATAATCTTATATCTTTTTTACTCAATGTAGAAGAGTTTGACAATCACACACACGGATTTAAACTGATCAAATTTAATTTACATAGGATCTTTAATGGTTTCATAAAGAAAATCAAAAGAAAACATTAAAATTTAAAGCTATACATTGATTTACCACAGACACTTTTGCTATTATGTTCCATATCAGTAAAGTAAGTTGTGGTCATTCACAATCAGCCGAGGGAGTCTATTCCCCTTTTTACCACTTGCGCTCAGACCAAGGAGATTATTTTAAGCCATTCTGAGTGGGAGCGCTACACAACCGCAGGCTCCGTTACTTGTACCGCAACAGAGCCCCTTGGCTACTTTTTCATACTTGAATTCGTGAGGCACGGTATCGGAACTGAGAACCTTGTGGTTTTTATCAGCCAATACATGCCCATATAATCCATTATTAAAAAGATCATTAAAAACAGTATTATTGGACTCTCTCAACACTAATGATCTTACAAGCAATTATTAGATGATATTTGGCATATAATTCTGTTATTTCTACTATAAAATTTATTCTATAAACAGTTGAATTTTAACTTAGAGCATTGGCAATAAAGTTTTCATATGGTAAAACAGTATATATTAATCTTGGATTTAACTCTCTTTTGTTTCTCTCTTCTTTTTCCTTCTTTTGATCTTTCCATTTTCGATTTTAAACAGATTAAGTGTTATCGTTACCATGTGCTCACCCCCTCTCTATTCTTTTCCCTACTTCTTTCTCTTTCTTATTATATATCTGTTGTCTAGCATTCTCCTTTCTCTTTCCCTTTTACTTATAGTAATATAACGAACATGCTCCCATTATTGCAGCTTAATGACGATGAACTCAAAAAAAATAATCAACATCAGATTAATCAGGATTTACATTTTGAATTCATCCTTGGATGATTTTGGATTGTCTCATTTACCAGAGGATATTCGCAAGATGGATAAACAATCAGATTAAGAACAAGATTATAATTATATAAATTAAGCATATATTTCTGTTTACATAAGAGTGGTGATTGTTTTATTCCCATTATTTTGTTATTAATCTATTACAAAACTATTGTAAACCAAATGACTCAGTGTCCATCTATTTATTTATATTATTGTATATGTATATTTATGTCTTTTTTTTCCTGATTTGCAAATTCAATACGACCTTCTTTGCATAATTGCTCAAAATAGATGTCAATTCACGACTAACTTCTTCTACTTTTTTTTTATTATTTAGTTATATTTTTATGTTAAATTTTTATCCAGAATGTCATAAAACAACCATTGACTTTTCACTTTTAACGACATCTTGAGGTGGAAAGGAATAAATAAAAAAACTCTGGTTGAAAGAAAACTCTGTCCAAAATTGCCTCAGTTGTGTTATATGTCATTAAGGAAGAGGTTTATTATATGTGAGGTTGGTAGTTTTCCTCTGAATTCCAAAATGGCAATATTGTTTGGGTTGGGTTCAGTAAGAATATTTACGGCGTTGATTGGAATTGTTTCAACATTCAAGAAAAATAAATTAAAGAGAAATTGAAAAGACTCCATTTTGTTCTGGAATTCATTGAGATTCTTGCCTGTGCCAAATTGACACAAATATTTAAACGGAAAATGTTATGACCAATGAATCTTTATATGTGCTGTGCCCATGTTGGGCTGGCTGTAGAACACACCAACTGGCCACTCTGTTAACAACCCCCTCTCTATGGTCACTTCTGTTTGGCACTGGGGAATGCTTAGGAATGGTATGCTGGCAGGTTTGAGTAGTCCATTGGACGAGTGCAACCAACTCCACTTGGTCTTACTTAGATAGAGTTGGGTGGTGGTTGGAGAGGGCCCCCTCTGATCAATCAGCTCGTCATGTCAAAGCACTAGTAACCTATTGATTGTTCCGACCCTACTTGCTTTGACATGGCAACCCTTCCAACATTTATTATATATATGCTAGAGCAATGATAAGGTCCCGTAGTATGAGACAACTTGCATTTGGGTGAGGTTCCAATCGGTGTGATAGATCCTGTCGAAGACGAAAACCGCAGCTATGCAGGTTTTCATTAACAGCAGCCCCGTAATCATAAGAGCAAAGAAAGAAGATAGAAGGCAAGAGAAATAAGAAGAGAAAAAAAACTATAACAGAGCCTGTAAAAAGAAAAGAGCAGAAAAAAAAAACAGAAAAAAGGCTCTGGAGTTATGGAGTAACCCCTTCATCCACCCATTACTTCCCAGGTCCACTCTGACACCAGATGTTAATACGCTTTTATAGGTTTAAATAAGATTTTAAAAATGAGTTCAAAAATCAGAATTATACCCAAACGAGGGAATAAAACCCCAAAACTCTTTCCAGCATAAATAACCAAAAGAAGTTTAGACAGCTGTAAAAATCAACCAACCAACCAACAATACCGAACCATTTTCTTTCAGTTACAAATTTAAAAAAATTACTCAGTCGAGATTGGCTCCTTATCAACACCCAGCAGTAACATGAAGCAAAATGGTGTATAAAGAAACTCTTTTGGATTAGCATTGGTGAGCCAACTTCCACTTCATAAAAAACTCACTTTGCTACCTAGAAATACATATACCTGGGGCACCGCCTTAAAACCTCTTATCTAAAAGGGGTAGTTGTTTATTGGCCTGGTTTAAAGGGAAATTCTGACAGAACTAGAAGCTATTTTGATACTGCCATCTGAGGCTTTGTTTCTTGCAGGCACCTCGACGTTAGTCCACTTGTGTCTAACCCAAAGACCATGGTATGTGCTGTGTGTGAATGTGACCCTAGTGTTTCACCCTAAAAGAGAAGAAATCTGTATTCTGGAATAATTTTGTTCCTGGATTCTACAACCATCCCTGTATACGAATTATTCAATAATAAAATTTATTATTGACTTAGACAATTTAGCAATGGCAGAAAATGAGATTCTCCAAGAAAAAGACTTCACTGCTGTTGTCCAAGTATATGTATTTTCTAGTAGCGGCAAAAACTAGCTGCTCGTATTAGATGTTTAAAGTTTAGATTGACAACTAAAGGTCGCAATATATTTTTCTAGATTTCCACTCAAGCAAAGGCCAAAATTTGGCTACTAAAATCAGCAAAAAATGTTCAAATTTCAATTTCGTGTTCCAATTGGACAATGGCCCTATGGAATTAAAGGATGTTAGTTAAGGCGTTTCTAAGTGACAGTTATCTTCTAGACTGGCAGGTTCAATCCGGAATAAAACAGGATACCCCATGGACGTGAATAAAGGTTAAGGTTCAAAGTTCGTTGATGGCTTTCCCAATTACGGACAAGAAAATACCGAGAAGGGCCAGGTAGGCCAACATACAGCCGAAATCTTTTACAAGATTAACCAATGAAAGATGAGGACAATAGTTCCAGAATATACTAATTACTCAAGCCTCATCTGAAAAAAATTTAGAGAGAAAGGAGATTATGTTTAAAAAAATCAAAAATAAAAAATTTAGTAAATAAAAAAAAATCAAATAGTGACTTCTTTCCATCATCATAGTCTTTACGAGGTACATATATATATATAATAATTAATATACTAATTAATATGAGCATGATGAATTAATTCTTGACCAGGCAATATAGTTCTAAATTTACTTGATAAATATTTCAATCTTGTGATTATGGCAAGTAGTCTTTGAAGTTAAGTTTGCATTTTTACAAAAAAAGGAGATTATGTTGAAAAAATATTTGATTGATAAAATTAATATTTTTTTTCATTTGGACATTTTACAAATATTTGCCAAAGAAAAATTAAGATTTTTGTTATTGAGGAGCAAAAAATAAAAAACCCAAAATATTTAGGGAGAAAATGTTGCTTGAAGTCAGAAGATTACAAGAGAAAGAATAAATGAAAATGATTTATTCTTAATATGTATTTCTTTCAGTTTATATTGGACCCTATCAAGAGTTTAGGGTATGGGTGCTTGTATGGAACCAGAAATGTTTTTATTCTTTTTTTTTTTTTTTATTGTATTCTCGTTTGCTTGGTGTTTTTGTCCCTTTTCTTAAAACCAAGTTTGCCCGTTATTATTGCAATGCATTTCTTTCAAGTTCATTGTTGGACCGTACTAAAAATCCCCAATTTCATGACTAAAACTTATAATACATATTTTAAATGTTGTTTTTTGTTTCTCGTCCTGTCTTGTTTTTTTTTTTTAACTCCTCAATTGCTCTCCTATTGTTATTCTTTCTTTTTTCCCTACTGCTTTCAAGAATTTTCTGATTTTATACCAAAACAAGTTGAAGTTTTTCTTTTTAAAATCAAGCACTGTTAACACCTTATCGACCCATTATGTTACCTTTAGCACCCCTTTTGATCTTGATTAAGAAAGGACATTGTTTTCATACACGTCAGATAATCCGGTTGTTTGTTAGGGTTAAGGTTAGGGGTTAGTTTTATTAATTTTTTTTTAATCTACAAATCAGTATGTTAAAACAGACCCGGATATTGACGGTTGGTAAATAAAAAACATATCCTTTTTAATCCGAGATCAAATTAAGGGGTCCCCTTTAGATACCACTGCCATTCCACAATTGCATGGTCAAATGGTGGAATAAGCTAAGTTGCGATACACTAACCTTTACAAGAACAGAAATATGTTTTATCTTAATTCATTTATCTTTTTAACTCTAAAACCATTCTTCTAAGATAATGACATCCTCGGAGTTTGAGGGGATCATTAGGGTTTGGCCTTGGTAATAAAAGAGTTAAAGTATTAACTCACAGGTAACAACACCAAGAATGGAATCATGTTCCAGAACACTGGCTAAGAGCAGAATATCATTTTTGCACTAATACCATTTTTAAAGGCATGAAATCCACTTCTCTTTACATTCTATTGTGTAAATAGTAGGCAGTTTTGAAACTCTTTAGCCTTGGTAAAGCAGCTGTGGGATGAACAAGATTCAGTTAGGGACTATCATGCTACTGTAGATGTAACCTAATTACCAATATGTTCATATTGTTACTCAAGCTGATGGATATTGAATTTGAAGCCAGGTTTAGAAATATTTTAGTTCTTCTTTTATTCTGATTAGAATATTAGATGTGGACTTGAAAATCATATATTGATAATTTGATATTATGAAATTCATTTTAGAGAGTGGGATATTATTGAATGCCCCTTCATCTCAGTAAAATAGACACATGTGTAAATGAATATATAAATATAGTAGTATATATACACACACCACAATTGTTAATTCAAGATTTACTGCTTAAAACCTTTTTAAATCAATAAAATAGAGAGTAATATTACAAATATTTTCAACTAGTAAAATAGCAAATGTTAAAACTCGTTTTCGCAAAACTCTGAAGTTTCATGTGGGCCAATCTTCCAGTTGTGCCTGTTGATTTGACACATTCTCCCAGGACCTTGATCTATGAAATTTAGTCATTGAGTTGTTTTTTTCCCTGCTTATTCTATTTCTTGAAAATCACCAACTGTGTGGGTGCGAGGTTGTAAAAAGGAATAAATATCTGGGTCTTTATTGAAGTATTTAAAGAATTAAGTTGAACACGAAGAATTCAAATATGCTAACTTATTCAAGGAAAATATAGCTGGACTTACTGGTTCAGATTGAATTCGCTCCTTCAATTAAATAACCTTGTTTCAGGAGATTATAACCAGTAACTAGCGCACTTGTTGGTTTCTATGTAAAAGTATGGTGGCTTAATTTTTTTTTGAAGTTAATGAATTTTAATAGAAAGTGATTAAGAAATTTATTTATTCTGGGTGAACTATAAGTAGTCTTGTCGATTTATACACTAAAGAATATTAGATGTAGCACTTCATTTAACAGATTGGTATAATTTCTTAAATAGAAAGAGTACCCATTGCGTAATCAAATTTATATATTAATTTTTTGCTGAGTGATGAGTAGTTATCGGTTTACTATACTTCTTAGTGTTATTTTGTTAGTGTTATGTATGTTATGTTT
Source organism: Doryteuthis pealeii (assembly GCA_023376005.1). Lineage (NCBI taxonomy): Eukaryota > Metazoa > Mollusca > Cephalopoda > Myopsida > Loliginidae > Doryteuthis > Doryteuthis pealeii. Next base: position 51,960,749 of record CM042152.1, read on the forward strand.
TTTTTTCTTATAGGTAATGGGAGTGATGGTTGATTCGGGGGGGGTAATCTCTTTCAAGTTGTGTATCTGAGCCTTGATGTTTTCAAACAATTTGGAAATCAAATATAACCATACTTTTTTTTTCAGAACACTGTGGCTAGACTATTAACCTCAAGCTAATCGCACCCATATTGATTTGCATAAAGGATTGATATGGGTTTGATTCTAAATCATGAGGATCTTAAGTTGGCTGATTTTTATTATTTGCAATAATTGCCACCCTTAGAGATGAGAGTAGTAGTTTCCTGACTGAATTGTTGGTGTTTTGACCATTGACCCTATGCAGTTCATCCGCCCACGACATCAGTCAAGACAGTTTCAAACAATTTGAATTTCTCTTTTTCCCAAAGATGCAATTTAAAATAATTTGGAATATTTTTTTCCTTATCATATATCTTCAATTAAGAAAACATACTTATTATATATATATTTTATCATATATACTATATATTTATATATATCTTTCAATAAGAAACGAAAACCACTTCAACTATGCATTTGGTTATTATAAATTTATTAGCAACCAAAACCTCAATAAATGAGCACCAAGGTAAAAAATTTGTAAAAATCTTTGTATTAAATCTATAGGTGTACATGAACATAAGATATAATGTGGATGTAAAGAAAGATATTAGATTAGCCCAAAAGAATTATTCCCAACATTACCAGTCAATTGATAACTTTTACTATATACTATTATATATATATAATAATATTATGATAAGTCAAATAAATAAGTTAAATTTTGAATAAGGTGTGGGCAATAGAATTAAGGAAGGTCCTTTTGCTGAGTGTCGCAGAAATGCCAGTAACACTCTTTACTGAACTGCTGTACCATAACTGTTTCTTACTGGAGAGTGTTTCCACTTCCAGTGAACTGTCTTTCAACTCATGTTTGTTTGGTTTTTTTTTACGTGTAAAAGCAGTGTGCTTCTCTGTAAACCAAACCCATTTCTTCAGAATTTTACATGGTTCATTTCTAGTCACCAATAATTTATTTCAGGCCTGTGTTCAAGCCTGGAGCCACTTTGGTGATGCTGCTGATGTGTGTATAGCCTCAAAAATTGTTTTTACAACCATTTTTGATTCTCTCAATAATGGTTGTTATTCTCTTGTCTTT
>CM042152.1:51962007-51982007 GCA_023376005.1 Doryteuthis pealeii
GCCCTTTGCTGACCTGCTAGAAAGGCATGATTGTGATCAATACTCAAGTCTGATGGGTTCCTCTAAGTACGTTTACAGTACACAATGCTTAGAAAGGTGTGGGCTAGAAAGGCAGGTACTGATCCGTCCTCAGTCTGATGGTCCTCTAAGTACGTTACAGTACACAATGCTTAGAAAACGTGTGGCTTAGCAGGCGTGGATCTGATCAGTCCTCAGTCTGATGGTCCTCTAAGTACGTTTACAGTTACACAATGCTTAGAGAATGGGCCGGCTAGAAAGGCATGTGCTGATCCGTCCTCAGTCTGATGGTCCTCTAAGTACGTTTACAGTACACAATGCTTAGAAAAACGTGTGGGGTTAGAAGGGCGTGGATCTGATCAGTCCTCAGTCTGATGGTCCTCTAAGTACGTTTACAGTACACAATGCTTAGAAAATGTGCCTGCTAGAAAGGCATGATGCTGATCAATACTCAGTCTGATGGTCCTCTAAGTACGTTTACAGTACACAATGCTTAGAGAATGGGCCGGCTAGAAAGGCATGGTACTGATCCGTCCTCAGTCTGATGGTCCTCTAAGTACGTTTACAGTACACAATGCTAGAGAATGTGGCCGCTAGAAAGGCATGATGCTGATCCGTCCTCAGTCTGATGGTCCTCTAAGTACGTTTACAGTAACAATGCTTAGAAAACGTGTGGGTAGCAGGGCGTGGATCTGATCAGTCCTCAGTCTGATGGTCCTCTAAGTACGTTTACAGTACACAATGCTTAGAAAATGTGCCTGCTAGAAAGGCATGATGCTGATCAATACTCAGTCTGATGTCCTCTAAGTACGTTTACAGTACACAATGCTTAGAGAATGGGCCGGCTAGAAAGGCATGGTACTGATCCGTCCTCAGTCTGATGGTCCTCTAAGTACGTTTACAGTACACAATGCTTAGAAAATGTGCCTGCTAGAAAGGCATGATGCTGATCCTCCTCAGTCTGATGGGTCCTCTAAGTACGTTTACAGTACACAATGCTTAGAAAACGTGTGGGTTAGAAGGGCGTGGATCTGATCAGTCCTCAGTCTGATGGTCCTCTAAGTACGTTTACAGTACACAATGCTTAGAGAATGGGCCGGCTAGAAAGGCATGGTACTGATCCGTCCTCAGTCTGATGGTCCTCTAAGTACGTTTACAGTACACAATGCTTAGAAAACGTGTGGGTTAGCAGGGCGTGGATCTGATCAGTCCTCAGTCTGATGGTCCTCTAAGTACGTTTACAGTACACAATGCTTAGAAAATGGCCTGTGAAAGTACGCAGTACACAATGCTGAGGTACTGATCCGTCTCAGTCTGATGGTCCTCTAAGTACGTTTACAGTACACAATGCTTAGAGAATGGGCCGGCTAGAAAGGCATGGTACTGATCCGTCCTCAGTCTGATGGTCCTCTAAGTACGTTTACAGTACACAATGCTTAGAAATGTGGGTAGAAGGCATGGATCTGATCCGTCCTCAGTCTGATGGTCCTCTAAGTACGTTTACAGTACACAATGCTTAGAAATGGGCCGGCTAGAAAGGCATGGTGCTGATCCGTCCTCAGTCTGATGGTCCTCTAAGTACGTTTACAGTACACAATGCTTAGAAAACGTGTGGGTTAGCAGGGCGTGGATCTGATCAGTCCTCAGTCTGATGGTCCTCTAAGTACGTTTACAGTACACAATGCTTAGAAAATGTGCCGCTAGAAAGGCATGATGCTGATCCGTCCTCAGTCTGATGGTCCTCTAAGTACGTTTACAGTACACAATGCTTAGAGAATGGGCCGGCTAGAAAGGCATGGTACTGATCCGTCCTCAGTCTGATGGTCCTCTAAGTACGTTTACAGTACACAATGCTTAGAAAATGAGAAAGGCATGCTGATCCGTCCTCAGTCTGATGGTCCTCTAAGTACGTTTACAGTACACAATGCTTAGAGAATGGGCCGGCTAGAAAGGCATGGTACTGATCCGTCCTCAGTCTGATGGTCCTCTAAGTACGTTTACAGTACACAATGCTTAGAAAACGTGTGGGTTAGCAGGGCGTGGATCTGATCAGTCCTCAGTCTGATGGTCCTCTAAGTACGTTTACAGTACACAATGCTTAGAAAATGTGCCTGCTAGAAAGGCATGATGCTGATCAATACTCAGTCTGATGGTCCTCTAAGTACGTTTACAGTACACAATGCTTAGAGAATGGGCCGGCTAGAAAGGCATGGTACTGATCCGTCCTCAGTCTGATGGTCCTCTAAGTACGTTTACAGTACACAATGCTTAGAAAATGTGGGCTAGAAAGGCATGATGCTGATCCGTCCTCAGTCTGATGGTCCTCTAAGTACGTTTACAGTACACAATGCTTAGAAATGGGCCGGCTAGAAAGGCATGGTGCTGATCCGTCCTCAGTCTGATGGTCCTCTAAGTACGTTTACAGTACACAATGCTTAGAAAACGTGTGGGTTAGCAGGGCGTGGATCTGATCAGTCCTCAGTCTGATGGTCCTCTAAGTACGTTTACAGTACACAATGCTTAGAAAATGGGCTAGAAAGGCATGTGCTGATCCGTCCTCAGTCTGATGGTCCTCTAAGTACGTTTACAGTACACAATGCTTAGAAAATGTGGCTTAGAGGGCAGGTGCTGATCAGTCCTCAGTCTGATGGTCCTCTAAGTACGTTTACAGTACACAATGCTTAGAAAATGGGGCTAGAAGGCATGGTGCTGATCAGTCCTCAGTCTGATGGTCCTCTAAGTACGTTTACAGTACACAATGCTTAGAAAATGTGGGCTAGAAAGGCATGATCTGATCAATACTCAGTCTGATGGTCCTCTAAGTACGTTTACAGTACACAATGCTTAGAGAATGGGCCGGCTAGAAAGGCATGGTACTGATCCGTCCTCAGTCTGATGGTCCTCTAAGTACGTTTACAGTACACAATGCTTAGAGAATGGGCCGCTAGAAAGCATGGTACTGATCCGTCCTCAGTCTGATGGTCCTCTAAGTACGTTTACAGTACACAATGCTTAGAAAACGTGTGGGTTAGCAGGGCGTGGATCTGATCAGTCCTCAGTCTGATGGTCCTCTAAGTACGTTTACAGTACACAATGCTTAGAAAATGTGCCTGCTAGAAAGGCATGATGCTGATCAATACTCAGTCTGATGGTCCTCTAAGTACGTTTACAGTACACAATGCTTAGAGAATGGGCCGGCTAGAAAGGCATGGTACTGATCCGTCCTCAGTCTGATGTCCTCTAAGTACGTTACAGTACACAATGCTTAGAGAAGGGCCGGCTAGAAAGGCATGGTACTGATCCGTCCTCAGTCTGATGGTCCTCTAAGTACGTTTACAGTACACAATGCTTAGAAACGTGTGGGTTAGCAGGGCGTGGATCTGACCAGTCCTCAGTCTGATGGTCCTCTAAGTACGTTTACAGTACACAATGCTTAGAAAATGTGCCTGCTAGAAAGGCATGATGCTGATCAATACTCAGTCTGATGGTCCTCTAAGTACGTTTACAGTACACAATGCTTAGAGAATGGGCCGGCTAGAAAGGCATGGTACTGATCCGTCCTCAGTCTGATGGTCCTCTAAGTACGTTTACAGTACACAATGCTTAGAAAATGTGCCTGCTAGAAAGGCATGATGCTGATCAATACTCAGTCTGATGGTCCTCTAAGTACGTTTACAGTACACAATGCTTAGAAAACGTGTGGGTTAGTAGGGCGTGGATCTGATCAGTGCTCAGTCTGATGGTCCTCTAAGTACGTTTACAGTACACAATGCTTAGAGAATGGGCCGGCTAGAAAGGCATGGTACTGATCCGTCCTCAGTCTGATGGTCCTCTAAGTACGTTTACAGTACACAATGCTTAGAAAACGTGTGGGTTAGCAGGGCGTGGATCTGATCAGTCCTCAGTCTGATGGTCCTCTAAGTACGTTTACAGTACACAATGCTTAGAAAATGTGCCTGCTAGAAAGGCATGATGCTGATCAATACTCAGTATGATGGTCCTCTAAGTACGTTTACAGTACACAATGCTTAGAGAATGGGCCGGCTAGAAAGGCATGGTACCGATCCGTCCTCAGTCTGATGGTCCTCTAAGTACGTTTACAGTACACAATGCTTAGAGAATGGGCCGGCTAGAAAGGCATGGTGCTGATCCGTCCTCAGTCTGATGGTCCTCTAAGTACGTTTACAGTACACAATGCTTAGAAAACGTGTGGGTTAGCAGGGCGTGGATCTGATCAGTCCTCAGTCTGATGGTCCTCTAAGTACGTTTACAGTACACAATGCTTAGAAAATGTGCCTGCTAGAAAGGCATGATGCTGATCCGTCCTCAGTCTGATGGTCCTCTAAGTACGTTTACAGTACACAATGCTTAGAAAACGTGTGGTTAGCAGGGCGTGGATCTGATCAGTCCTCAGTCTGATGGTCCTCTAAGTACGTTTACAGTACACAATGCTTAGCGAATGGGCCGGCTAGAAAGACATGGTGCTGATCCGTCCTCAGTCTGATGGTCCTCTAAGTACGTTTACAGTACACAATGCTTAGAAAACGTGTGGGTTAGCAGGGTGGATCTGATCAGTCCTCAGTCTGATGGTCCTCTAAGTACGTTTACAGTACACAATGCTTAGAGAATGGGCCGGCTAGAAAGGCATGGTACTGATCCGTCCTCAGTCTGATGGTCCTCTAAGTACGTTTACAGTACACAATGCTTAGAGAATGGCCGGCTAGAAAGGCATGGTACTGATCCGTCCTCAGTCTGATGAAAGTACGTTTACAGTACACAATGCTTAGAGAATGGCCGGCTAGAAAGGCATGGTACTGATCCGTCCTCAGTCTGATGGTCCTCTAAGTACGTTTACAGTACACAATGCTTAGAAAACGTGTGGGTTAGCAGGGCGTGGATCTGATCAGTCCTCAGTCTGATGGTCCTCTAAGTACGTTTACAGTACACAATGCTTAGAAAATGTGCCTGCTAGAAAGGCATGATGCTGATCAATACTCAGTCTGATGGTCCTCTAAGTACGTTTACAGTACACAATGCTTAGAGAATGGGCCGGCTAGAAAGGCATGGTACTGATCCGTCCTCAGTCTGATGGTCCTCTAAGTACGTTTACAGTACACAATGCTTAGAAAATGTGCCTGCTAGAAAGGCATGATGCTGATCCGTCCTCAGTCTGATGGTCCTCTAAGTACGTTTACAGAAGGCGTGGATCTGATCAGTCCTCAGTCTGATGGTCCTCTAAGTACGTTTACAGTACACAATGCTTAGAGAATGGGCCGGCTAGAAAGGCATGGTGCTGATCCGTCCTCAGTCTGATGGTCCTCTAAGTACGTTTACAGTACACAATGCTTAGAAAACGTGTGGGTTAGCAGGGCGTGGATCTGATCAGTCCTCAGTCTGATGGTCCTCTAAGTACGTTTACAGTACACAATGCTTAGATAATGGGCCAGCTAGAAAGGCATGGTACTGATCCGTCCTCAGTCTGATGGTCCTCTAAGTACGTTTACAGTACACAATGCTTAGAGAATGGGCCGGCTAGAAAGGCATGGTGTTGTTCCGTCCTCAGTCTGATGGTCCTCTAAGTACGTTTACAGTACACAATGCTTAGAAAACGTGTGGGTTAGCAGGGCGTGGTGCTGATCAGTCCTCAGTCTGATGGTCCTCTAAGTACGTTTACAGTACACAATGCTTAGAAAACGTGTGGGCTAGAAGGGCATGGTGCTGATCAGTCCTCAGTCTGATGGTCCTCTAAGTACGTTTACAGTACACAATGCTTAGAAAATGTGCCTGCTAGAAAGGCATGATGCTGATCAATACTCAGTCTGATGGTCCTCTAAGTACTTTTACAGTACACAATGCTTAGAGAATGGGCCGGCTAGAAAGGCATGGTACTGATCCGTCCTCAGTCTGATGGTCCTCTAAGTACGTTTACAGTACACAATGCTTAGAGAATGGGCCGGCTAGAAAATCATGGTACTGATCCGTCCTCAGTCTGATGGTCTCTAAGTACGTTTACAGTACACAATGCTTAGAAAACGTGTGGGTTAGCAGGGCGTGGATCTGATCAGTCCTCAGTCTGATGGTCCTCTAAGTACGTTTACAGTACACAATGCTTAGAAAATATGCCTGCTAGAAAGGCATGATGCTGATCAATACTCAGTCTGATGGTCCTCTAAGTACGTTTACAGTACACAATGCTTAGAGAATGGGCCGGCTAGAAAGGCATGGTACTGATCCGTCCTCAGTCTGATGATCCTCTAAGTACGTTTACAGTACACAATGCTTAGAGAATGGGCCGGCTAGAAAGGCATGGTACTGATCCGTCCTCAGTCTGATGGTCCTCTAAGTACGTTTACAGTACACAATGCTTAGAGAATGGGCCGGCTAGAAAGGCATGGTACTGATCCGTCCTCAGTCTGATGGTCCTCTAAGTACGTTTACAGTACACAATGCTTAGAAAACGTGTGGGTTAGCAGGGCGTGGATCTGACCAGTCCTCAGTCTGATGGTCCTCTAAGTACGTTTACAGTACACAATGCTTAGAAAATGTGCCTGCTAGAAAGGCATGATGCTGATCAATACTCAGTCTGATGGTCCTCTAAGTACGTTTACAGTACACAATGCTTAGAGAATGGGCCGGCTAGAAAGGCATGGTACTGATCCGTCCTCAGTCTGATGGTCCTCTAAGTACGTTTACAGTACACAATGCTTAGAAAATGTGCCTGCTAGAAAGGCATGATGCTGATCAATACTCAGTCTGATGGTCCTCTAAGTACGTTTACAGTACACAATGCTTAGAAAACGTGTGGGTTAGTAGGGCGTGGATCTGATCAGTGCTCAGTCTGATGGTCCTCTAAGTACGTTTACAGTACACAATGCTTAGAGAATGGGCCGGCTAGAAAGGCATGGTACTGATCCGTCCTCAGTCTGATGGTCCTCTAAGTACGTTTACAGTACACAATGCTTAGAAAACGTGTGGGTTAGCAGGGCGTGGATCTGATCAGTCCTCAGTCTGATGGTCCTCTAAGTACGTTTACAGTACACAATGCTTAGAAAATGTGCCTGCTAGAAAGGCATGATGCTGATCAATACTCAGTATGATGGTCCTCTAAGTACGTTTACAGTACACAATGCTTAGAGAATGGGCCGGCTAGAAAGGCATGGTACCGATCCGTCCTCAGTCTGATGGTCCTCTAAGTACGTTTACAGTACACAATGCTTAGAGAATGGGCCGGCTAGAAAGGCATGGTGCTGATCCGTCCTCAGTCTGATGGTCCTCTAAGTACGTTTACAGTACACAATGCTTAGAAAATGTGCCTGCTAGAAAGGCATGATGCTGATCCGTCCTCAGTCTGATGGTCCTCTAAGTACGTTTACAGTACACAATGCTTAGAAAACGTGTGGGTTAGCAGGGCGTGGATCTGATCAGTCCTCAGTCTGATGGTCCTCTAAGTACGTTTACAGTACACAATGCTTAGCGAATGGGCCGGCTAGAAAGGCATGGTGCTGATCCGTCCTCAGTCTGATGGTCCTCTAATTACGTTTACAGTACACAATGCTTAGAAAACGTGTGGGTTAGCAGGGCGTGGATCTGATCAGTCCTCAGTCTGATGGTCCTCTAAGTACGTTTACAGTACACAATGCTTAGAGAATGGGCCGGCTAGAAAGGCATGGTGCTGATCCGTCCTCAGTCTGATGGTCCTCTAAGTACGTTTACAGTACACAATGCTTAGAAAATGTGCCTGCTAGAAAGGCATGATGCTGATCAATACTCAGTTGATGGTCCTCTAAGTACGTTTACAGTACACAATGCTTAGAGAATGGGCCGGCTAGAAAGCATGGTGCTGATCCGTCCTCAGTCTGATGATCCTTAAGTACGTTTACAGGCTTAGAAAACGTGTGGTTAGCAGGCGTGGATCTGAGTCCTCAGTCTGATGGTCCTCTAAGTACGTTTACAGTACACAATGCTTAGAAAATGTGCCTGCTAGAAAGGCATGATGCTGATCAATACTCAGTCTGATGGTCCTCTAAGTACGTTTACAGTACACAATGTTAGAGAATGGGCCGGCTAGAAAGCATGGTGCTGATCCGTCCTCAGTCTGATGGTCTCTAAGTACGTTTACAGTACACAATGCTTAGAAAACGTGTGTTAGCAGGGCGTGGTGCTGATCAGTCCTCAGTCTGATGGTCCTCTAAGTACGTTTACAGTACACAATGCTTAGAAAACGTGTGGCTAGAAGGGCATGGTGCTGATCAGTCCTCAGACTGATGGTCCTCTAAGTACTTTTACAGTACACAATGCTTAGAAAACGTGTGGACTAGAAGGACATGGTGTTGATCAGTCCTCAGTCTGAAGATATGTTCCCAGTACACTTTGCTAGGATTCTGACCTGCGAGAACGTGATGATGCTGATTAGTTCAATTCATCAAAGTTAAATTGTCCATTCAGTTTGAATTTTTCACAGAAAACAATCTTTTTCAACTATCGTGTATCAAATATTTTTCAACAGAATTTAACATGTGCATTGAATTCATTTTGCTGATATATTGTTAATTTTCATCCCCTCACTAAATGAATTAATTTAATAGTTAAATATTTATGTAATAAAAACACTATGATTATTTAATCAATTCATAATGTTTATATCATTTTCTTTTATAAACCTATACTTTTAAAACTTTTTTTAAAAACTATTGTACATTCAACAATTTTGCAATATAAATGTAACAATTTCATAATTTTACAACTTCGCAATTATACATTTAAATGTAACAATGTTAAATTTTTTTTAAACAAATTTTTTTTTAACCATTGTATTCCTATATAATTATCTAATAATATCTTTTCAACTATTTTGTATGAAATGATTTTCAATATTTTAAGATGATTAATTGAATAACCTGAAGTGTCTTATGAGAAAAATATCTAGTTTCATACAGACGTAATCAAATATTAATCCTTTCTCTACATTCATTTCAAGTAGAGTAATCTGTCTCTCCCTTGATCGCATCGTTACAATTTTTTTATTTACTTATTTTCTTCCTTGAATAAAATCGACAGTAGTGGACAATTCACAATTATAACTTTCTAATTTGGATGCGCATTTGCAATGAACTAACTCTTAATTTCAACGTTTTATGGGGAATATCAAATATTTAATATACAGTCTTTTATTTCAAAAAGGAACTTTTTTGCCCTCAGATATGAAGTGAAAATTCCCTGATTTCTTCTGGGCATTAAAAACAAAATTTGTATTCACAATCTGACTATCCCCCAGTCACGTTAAATGAGTGGCAATACGCGTTTATAACGCTTATCAAAATGACACCTGCAAAAAACATCGATTTAAAAATCTATTTTTGTTGTTCTCTGATAAAAACTCGGTCCGTCTTCTCTGGTGTCGTGCAAGAAGCTCAAAAAAAAAAAAAATAAAAGATTGAGTCCATCTTCTCTGATTACGAAATCCAGAAGAGCAACTTAAAAAAAAAAAAAAACAAAAAAAAACACAAAAATAAAATTCAGTCTTCCTTCTATGGTTTTGATCAAGAAGAGCGAAAAATGAAAAAAAAAAATTAATAAAAAAGAAACTGGGAATTTAACACTTTTCGTGTTTTCTGGTTTCGTTCAGAAATAGCGAATGAATAGTCTTCTCATTCTGTCTACCTCTACGCATATCAAACGAACAATTCCATGATAGAAACCTTACATCTGTATTGGCTTCTTTTTTTTACGATGAAAAGTAAAGATCGAACAATTAAAGTTTTGTGCTCTGATTTCGCAAGGAGGATTATGTTAAATGATAAACCTTATTTTGGTCAAACTTCAAAAGGAATAGTCATCACAATCTGATTTTTTATAAGCATGGCATAGGGAAATAATCCTGACATTAATTAAGACATGTCAAAGAAACAAAAGTCCCGAATTTCGTCCAAGATTGACAACTAAAGTATGACAAATAAGCAATAATCAGTACACAAATTACAGCCAGGAAAATCAAATGGCAAATTAATAAACGACACTTTCTATCCTGTTTGAGGCAATCACAAGTATCTAAGAAACATCAAATCATATTGAATAAATATTATTGCCTCACATTTTAGCCAGGGATACAGAATAAATAGGAGCACGTGTTCATCTCAGAGTTGATCCAGGAATGGCGAATGATCAACCGACAGTCTCTTCCTACGTTCATCCTGGCATGCCAGGTGAACCTGGGTTAAATAGATGAAAAAATGTGTCAAAAATGTGTTTAAAAATGAATTTAAAAAAATTTAAAAATGAATTAAAAAAAAATGTAATACCCAACAAGAAGGAATAAAAATATCTTCGGCATTGAATAACCCAAGGATTGACATGCCGTAAAAAACAACCAACCAACCAACCAACCAATTATCGTATATGTAAGCAAACCTTTTACTTTTCTTATTGCGGGTCATGGAATTTACCCTTTCTCCTTCATTTCTTCGGTTAGCATTTACTCCTTTTGTGCAATAACATTTTTTTGAAAGGGAAAACTGATGCGAAAATACCGAATAGAAAATCTAAATGTTCAGCCTCTGTGCTATGAAATGAAAATTTAAAAAAAGAAGAAAAAGAAAAGGGTTAAATCGAACTTAACGGACCTAAATTCCACTTTCGTATATCACCCGGCCGATAGAAGAAAAATATCAAAAATCAGGGAATTAGCCGAATTTAATGAAATTGAAAGATATAATGCACTAATTATTCTATTTCAAAAATTTTACATTTTTTTCAGGCCAATTAAATTTGAACTACATATCTTTGAGGGGTAACACTAATTCTCAAAGATACGTGGTTCAAAGATAACTGACCTGAAAAAGTTTTATTCAAAACAGTTTTTGAATAAAATAACTGGACATTATATATTTTATTCATCAATATATCAACAGTGAAAATTTCATCAAATTTGGTTAATTCCCAGATTTTTGGTATTTATTCTTTCGGCGGGGTGACATACGATGGTGGAATTTTGGTCAGTTAAGTTCGATTTAACCAGAAAGAGATTATCAGTGGTCAGAAATGGACATCAACGTTATTGCTAGAATCCTGCTATTATATCCACTAACCAAAGTATGCATCTTCTGGATGCTGGTATTTGAATTTTAATGTAATAAACTATTATATTAGATTAAAAGATGTGGTTTGGTTTTCGGCGTATCACTATCTGTGGGTCATTTAATGCCGACAAAGTTTTGAAATAAATTAATTCTTAATGGATACACATTTTTTTATAAACAAATTTTTCTATTTAACCCATAGATGGGACTCAAACAGGTACTACCACTCCGGATCAGAGTGGACCGGGGAGCAATGGTAATGAAGGGGTGCTCCACATTCCCCAAACCTCCAGAACTGGAACCTCGCCATCAGATAGAGTTTAGTGTCATTCCCAGGATATAAAGACCCTCAGTCGCAGCCTTATAACACCTATATAATAAAAGGGGTTTGGGGCTTGCCATAAGGGCAATAGGGTCGGGGCAACTATTTAGGTGCTATGGCTTGACGTGACCATCTGATTGATCGGAGGGGGTCTCTCCAACCGCCCGTATAGCCCAAGTAAGGACCAATGTTTTGCCAAGGACTGCTCCGGCCCCTGGGGCCCATCCTTAATCATTACGGGTCACCACCTACGGTCAACAGATGACACCATTGGGGGAGTTTTACTCCGCTGCAGAGGTACTGTCGGTGTATTCTAAGGCCCCAGATTAAAAAAGACTGATAAAAATAAATATCAACTATATGAAATGATTGCACTTATTCTTGTTTAATTTTAATTGATTTCTATATAAAAATTATGCATATGATTACTTTTAATACATTTGAGAATATAATACTAGCATTAGGTAATAATTTATTAAATCTGGTTTACATAAAAACGGTATGAAAATTATCCACACCTTATACTATGTAAATCTATGGAGGCGCGTGGTCTAATGGTTAGAGTCGTAGGAAATGGACTCGTCAACGCGAGTTCAATTCCTGGACGAAGCTGTCGGAATTTCACATGGCGCTAATACCCTTGGGAAAAGTATGAATAAATAGCAGGGCAGACTGGACTCTTTAACCATGGCTAGGTAACCAGTCTAGGAGAAGGAAAACTCTGAATTCAAACCTGTTAAACTCCGCTTAAGAAATTGACCTTGTGTCGCATCCTGCTCGTGCGGAGGGGTTGGTAAATATATATACTATGTAAATCTTTATTTCTTTGTGGTATATAACGCGTATATAATTCTAAGTGAATTAATACCATGGACAGTTTTGAGCAAGACTTTAATAGAGACATCGTTAATACATTAAATGTTAATTAAGATTACATAAAAACTGTTTAATTGAGAATATAACGTATCTAAACGAACTGTTGTTACGATTTTTGTGGCCATCCTTTAGCTTTCAAGCAAGAGCGCTGTTAAGTAGAGCGCGATCCTTAGTGAAGAATCCTTGCATTCCTACTTAGTGTCCCTTAATATTGGGTATGATCCTTTGATTGTTCCTTGGTGCTCCTTAGTCTTGCAGGTCGTTCATTAATGAATGGAAATGGTCGTTTGTCAATATCAACCGATTAAGTAGTTAACCAACCACGTATTCGGGCTGTTGATTGACTGGGGTTTAAACCACATGACCTCGCTTTGTCTATAAATTTAAGTTATGGATTGCAGCATGACTTATATATACCAAAATAATCCAACAATTGTGACGTCGATGGTGACGTAGTTTCTGTTACAGAAAGATACATAATCTTTATTATAATAAGAAGATAATGTAAATGCACTGAAAATGATGTTAACATAGAACTAACAAAACAAGTCTACCGACAAATTTTGATGATTTTTCCTAAAGGCTATTATATCACCAAATTTATTTCTTCAGACGTTCAAAAGCTTCCTTTGCCTTTGTTCGTCTGTTGTGTATCTCCTTCTGGACTTTTGTCTCCGAAGATCTGACCCATCCTACGCAAGTATCTCCTGGACTATTGGCAGTTCTGTCTGACCGATGGAGGAGATACATGTCGAAGGTCAATCGAACGGAGGCACACAGACTTCTATTTCATCTTTCAAACCTGAATGGTATGAGCCGCAAGATTGGTTCTATGTGTACCGCTATCAGCAGATGGAAGCTACTGGAGCAGCTGCTTTACCGTCTTTGTGTTTTGGTTTCAAAAATGTTATTTGTACGATCACATAGTCGCCATTACCATGTTATCGATAGAATAATATTTCAGATGCAAACGGAATAACAAAGGAAACATTTTTGACTGAGGATGCATCTCGGCTTCAAGAGGTTAAACACCCATACCACCCACACACATTTATATATCTAAATACTAATATATACTTATATTTGCAAACACGCGCGCGCGCACACACACACACACATAGGATGACATGACGTAAAATCCAACCAACCAACCAACCTTCACTTCTGACAGTAAAGTCTTTTTGATTAGTAGAATGTTTACCTTATAAAATCTCTATAAGAATTAAATATCAGTTTACTTTATTTCTACTGTCAAGTTCTTTGTTATTTTGTCTTTATAAAAATCGTATATATATATATATATATATATATATATATATATATATATATATATATATATATATATTTTGGTACAGGAAAACTTATATAGTACTAAAATTGGAGGAATCATATGTATGTAGGGAGATCATAGAAGTTATGGATGGTAATATTTATTACAAAAATAATATATATATATATATATATATATATATATATATATATATATATATATATATATATTATAGAGAGAGAGAGAGAGAGAGAGAGAGAGAGAGAGGCAGACAGACAGACAGACAGGGATACATTAGAGAGGAGATGGTCTTACTGATTTATTACTTGTTACTCTGCTGCTCCTGGTGATTTGGCTAACTCTGCTGGCCACCATCTTGTCTAGTTGACTTCTATCTACTGGTTTCTACTTCTTTGCTAATTCTTATTAGGCTGGGTTAAGCTGGTCATTGTCTTAATTTGATAAACACAACAAGACCTGTGTTTTTGCTTGATCAAACTTTATTTTCTTCTAGCCCATATTGATTGGTTCCACCGCGGTGATTGAGAAATATCCCATCAGAGCCGACAATTACGCCTATACTCTCTGAGGGCTGGCTCGCATTTATCTAACCCTGACTAAAAATTATCACGTGACTGTAATGGCGCCCAATTCGCGCCTCTAAGGGTTATTAACAGTCACCGGTAGTTTTCCACCGAGACTCCCTGTTCCCAAAGATAATGACCCTTAATTCAAATTCTTAGCTACAAGTCTGTTCACAATTCATTAACTCTCATGAATTGTAAAATATTCAAATAACATTTAATTTAGAACAACAAAACAATATTTAATACTAGAAGCGGCTACCCAGCAAATCCTGGGTAGAAGAGCAAAAAGTGGTTTAATGGTTAGCTAGTGTGCAGGTCAATTGAATAGCAAGTACGATCCTCAGTGGATATCTCATGAATATCCCCACGTAAAAAAAGACCTTCTTTTAGTCCGGCCTCGTGGGCGCTCTTCGCAAATAGAAAATCAAATTTTTGTGCCAAATTAAGAACTGGTGATATTTAATGCATATATTTATTTACTTTGTCATTGTTTTATTCTCGTAGTTTCTACCGGGCATACATACATACATTCATATATACACACCATCTGACCTTTATATATGTATAGTTTACAGAATGCACATGTGAACAATTAACACTGTTATCAATGTACAAGTTTTGTCATAAAATTATCGGGATTGAAGTTGTATTTACCAAGGTAGAAATGAACAATGAATGGAACGTTATTTTTTTTAGAATACAAGGTGTAACATAAAGGTGCCGAGTTTGAAGCTGTATTTACCAAGATAGAAAAGAAGAATGAATATAACGTTTTGTTTTTTTTCAGAATACAAGCTTTGTCAAAAAGTACGAAAAATCTCGATACTTTTTTGACATACCTTGTATATACGTTTGATCTATACAGAGATAGAAAATCACACTCTTAAACATTCGTAGACACAAACATCACCCGAAACGCATAATATCAAGTGAGACACAGAATATAGATACCTCGTCATATAAAAAAAATGTTTTCTTAGTTACAATTCGATAATTTCTCTTTCTGTCTCTATGTCGCCCAGCCTCTCTGTTTTAGTATCTGTCTCTGTTTCACTTTTCGCTAGTAGAGAAAAAATTTCTGAAAACATCAGCATTTTTCATTGCGACAACAGAATGACATTAAAAAGAGAATAGATCTCAAGAGATCAATAACATCGATTTCAGCAGGTGAATAGAAGAAATTGGTACATTTTATTATACTTCTACATGTCTCCACATATTTAAATATATGAATGACATCTTCTTCTATTAATAATGAGGATTCGGTCTCTATTTGTCTGTAACCAAAACAACGTCACTGCTTACATCATAATCACCAAAATCGTCAATACATAGAACAAAGCACAATTAATATTAATACAAATAAATAAAAGCTGTTCCTTAAAATTTAAACTTTGACTCCTTTCCATTGTAATAAATAAACTATATATCATTTAAATAAATAAACTATATAAGCTATGAAATTATTTTTTGAAATTATTAAATGGAAAATGTTTTTGCGAAATTGTAATCAATTTTTAAAATTAATTTTTCTTTCGCAGTTTTTTTTTTTTTTTCAGTAACAAGAAGTTAACTATTTAAAAAAAAATAGATGAATATTTATGATTTGGTGTAAAAAAAAAAAGTGTAAAATATTCAAAATAATTATTTAAATAATGATTAATATATGCGCGTAACATTGTATTTGATGGGGATAGAACTAATCTTCATTTTAAATTGTTTTATTTTATTTACTCCTTTAATAAATTTATGATTTTACTAACTTATAATGAAAACCCTCTGACATTGAAAGTTTAACTCCACGCCACTCAGGCAATATTTTTGGAAAATAATTTTTTACACCACCCGGAGAGTGTTCTTTTACTAGTTATATGAAAGATCTTATGCACTTATAAGCACAGAGGGAAAGGTAAAACATATGACCTGACTGGGAAAGATAGATAGATAAGATAGATAGATAGATAGAACTGCAATATATGTTGTATACCGATGAAAAACATTTCTTTTTATATAATCTAATTCCATGATAATTGGTCTAATTCAATGAAGAATAATAATTTCATTTCCTCGTTACTAGAATAATGTTTGCCTCTCAAAACCTCTTTCATGAAGCCGAAGTGAGGATAGTGATTATTCCAGTGACGAGGAATTGAAATCTGTAGTGAAGAAGTGCCTCAAAGGACAGTCAACAGAATTTTATGGGACAGGGATATATGCTCTCATTCGAAGATGGAACATTGCTATTGAGAGAAACAGTGACTATGTGGAAAAGTAGGCATGTGATACGCAGAGGACCAGCTTCATTTTGATGTATGATACATGTTCCTGTGTTGGTAATTATATCTGTTCTAAACAAAATGGCATTATTTTTTTACCCACTCTCGTATTATACCGTGAACCTTTTGCAATCAAAACCGAATTAACGTCTATATTTTAGATCAAAAGTTATTTACCCACTTACATACATCCTATATATATATATATATATATATATATAATATATATATATTATATATATGGACTCTCACGTCGATTTTCGACGAGAGAGTGTTCATCCAAATGAACAACCAACACAGTAATTTGTTTATAGTGGTGAAGGCTTGTGTTGGACCATTCCACACTTTTTGGCACGGTCGATAGGAAAGAATTGGTGCATCAAGGAATGCTACGAACCCAATCAACGACTGACTTCAGGAATTTTGAATGGACTCGAATCGACGAGTCCATTTTCCACGACTCTAACCACTATCCCCCACGCCTCCATATTATATATATATATATATATATATATATATATATGTGTGTGTGTGTGTGTGTGTGTGTGTGTTAATTTAGTATAACGGCACTTGCTAACTGATAGTTTCACGCGTATGCGATTTTCAAACGAAGTGATTTCATGTCTACGCAACATAAATTTACAATAATGCTGAACACTATTCCCAAATGTTAGATCTGGTTACAAAGTAAACAGACTGAACATTCTGATTTTAAATTTGGTAGATATATGCATATGCATTTACACAACCCATCAAAAGGAGTAGAATGCGACACAATGTCAATCCTTACGTGAGTTTAATAGGATTGAATTCAGAGATATCATCATCTTGAACCGGTTGTCTTACAAAGGTTAAGGTGTCCAGTTTATACAGTTATTCCCCCATAGCTAGGGAGAGACTAGTTGCATTCATACATATTCACTGCGAGCTACGTCCACGGTTTGCCATGGCTATTTAGCTAACCATTACGATAAACATTATGTTACATAACTCATAGGTACTTTATGAATTATGTAAGTACTGAAGCTAGATATTTTTGAATAGGGGTTCATAAGTATTTCCCTGGATTTTTTTTTAGATAAGGCTTGCTGATTAGTATCATTTGGATTACTCGGACTGTTGTCCTTATCTTTATTGTTATCTGTACAACGTTTCGGCCGATGTGCCCTCCGGTCTTCTTCAGGTATTTCTTGTCGGACTCGGGAGCCTTCTCGAACTCGGGAACCTTCTTTCCGAACACGAAAACTTTCTTGTCGTAATCGGGAACCTTCTTGTTGTAATCAGGACCCATCACGAAATCCAACCCTTTATTCAATCCACGGGGGTATCCTGTTTTCATTCCGCTAACCATAGTTGGGGTATATATATTTACCAACCCCTCCGCACGAGCAGTATGCGACACAAGGTCAATTTCTTAAGCGGAGTTTAACAGGTTTGAATTCAGAGTTTTCCTTCTCCTAGACCGGTTGCCTAACGAAGGTTAAAAAACCCAGTCTGCCCTACTATTTTCCCATAGCTAGAGGGAGAGTAGGATTCATACCTTTCCCAAGGACATTAGCGCTAAGTGAAATGCAATTAGCACGTCCAGGATTTGAACTCGGAGCGACGAGTCCATTTCCCACGACTTTAACCATTACACCACGCGCTTCCTATGGGGTATAGGTGTTAAACTATGTTGTTCATTATTCTATGTTACTGTTGACCAAGATTAAACCTGCAGAGTTCGTTAGATGTAAAATAACGGGGGTTGGGTGGAAAATTACCTTAACCGTCATGGTTATGATTGATCTGTGTCGACATTCCGGTTGATCCTCCGAAAAACGCGACAATAGAATGCGCGAGACAGAAGTTTTAGTTGTGACCAGAAAGTCAGTGTGAGCGGGTGCACTGGTCCGCCCGCTCTGAGATATCGCTTCTCACCGCGCGGACCTGGGCGGGGTTATTCTTGATAAAGCTATATACAAGTCTTGCTTTATTAATTAATTCCTAAAAGATGGGCAGACAACCAGCCCGAAAAAGAAAGAAGAAAACAGTCCAGAGAAAATAGCCCAGAGAAAATAAGAACACCTTATCCTCTTTCGCCATGTCGGCTGGGGATTTAGAATGCACTGACTGCACCTCTGCAGAGGGGTAAGACTCCCCAATGGGGGCAACCTGTGGCCGTGGTGGGCAACCCGTGATTCTTAAGGATAGAACCAGGTGTTGAGCAGTCCATGACTTGCAATACTCCACTTTGATCCTTTCTTGGGCTAGACGGGGCGGTTGGAGAGACCCCTCCGATTAATCGGCTGGTCACGTCAAGCCCTAGCATCTATATGATTGCCCCAACCCTGTTGCCCTCATGGCAAGACCCAACCCTTTTTTATCATATGGGTGCTAGAAGGCGTTGGCTGAGGGTCTTCATGTCCTGGGAATGACGTTAAACTCTATCTGATGGTGAGGTTCCAGTTCTGGAGGTTTGGGGAATGTGGAGCACCCCTTCATCGCCATTGCTCCCAGGTCCACTCTGACCGGAGTGGTAGTACCTGTTACGGTCCCATCTCTGGGTTAAATAGAAAAACATGAGTTTATAAACAAAATGATTATCCATTAAGAATTAATTTATTTCAAAACTTTATCGGCATTAAATTACCCGCTGAGGTTGATATGCCGTAAAACAAAACAAACCAAAACCAAACTTATCCTCTCCATATCTGTGCCTTTCTCGCGGTTTATATACGCGAGATCAACGATATCAAGTGGGTATGTTACAATTACACCACGAGTGCCTCCAAGATTTATTTGTTTTCATATCTAACCATGGTACAAGATGATTTATACGGTTAAGACATTTACTGTCAACACGTGCATGTTATTGCAACCATCTTCTTTTCCTCCTTCCTCATTTCTGTTTGTGTTCTTTTTCAATTGCCTGATACTACAATTAATAGTAAAGTGTAGCATCGTTCGTTAGGGAAGTGTTATCTCCCCTAACAACTAGTCTTATGTGATTACAACAAAAAACAATGAGTAAATTTAGAAAGATATTTATACATCCTCATCCTGTCGTGCTAGTAGCACGGATATCAATGACAATCTCTCGGCAACCATCCCTATCTGTTATTGCACCCAGGAGGTCCTCTGTGCAATATCCAGTTGATTGATGTAGGTCCTCCCTGGGTGGCATACACTGACATACAGGTATCTACATGAAAACATCACTTATGCGTTCATCTTACGTAACTGTATTTAAAGAAATAATATTTGTGCAATCAAATGAAAAAAAAACAGTAAACATTGCATAAACTGAACGTACTATCAATAATTTATTATTCATTTTTTTAGTATTATTTGTATTATTCAAACTATTGTCCTCATTTTCGTTGTTATCTGTACAACGTTTCAGTCGATATGCCTTCTGGTCTTCTTCAGGTATTTCTTGTCGGTGTCAGAAACCTTCACAAACTCGGTAACCTTCTCTGACTCGAGAACCTTTGTGTCTCAATCGGGAAACTTCTTGTCGTTATCAGGAGCCATCACGGAACTTTGAACCCAACCCTTTATTCAGTCGACGGGGGTATCCTGTTCTCATTCCGC
>CM042152.1:51987007-51990715 GCA_023376005.1 Doryteuthis pealeii
GTATGCCGAGAAGTGGGTATACCTTAAGGAAAAAGTGTTATATAGTAAAAAAAAAAAAAAAGTAACAAGTACTTATTACTCAAGAATAATATTATCTATATGCACATATAAGTACAGTGAATTCGTTGGAGTGGCCTAAAGTCGGTATCAGCCAATCAGCAAGGGAGTCTGTCCCTTTTCATTTGCGCTAAATCAAGGAGATTGTTTTTGCAATCGGAGATGAAGCGCCACACCTACCGCCAGCTCCTTACGTTACCGCTGTGCTACTCATACGCTGAGTTGGTGAGGGCCGGTATCGGACTAGGAACTTTGAGGTTTCTAGCCGAACGCTCTACTAAATGAGCTAACAAATCAAAATAATTTATAGGGAAGTATTTCAATTTTTTTTAAAATGCATGTCATTGTTTTCTATTGACTTTAACATTTAACTAATCAAGTCTTTTCTCTATTCTAAAACGATGGATAGCTCATTCAACTGTGGCATATGGAAATCTAATAGATTGCAATGGAGTAATCAGAATGATAATTGATTAGAATAATTGTCGGACCTGAACTTTCGGACCCCCACCTCTAAAATTTTTGTTCTTAATATTTTTTTCTTCTTTCAATGGATTATTATCGATTGCACACCAATCTATCAGACTGAAAAAAAAAATCAAAAAAGTTATTTATTTTTCGAGTTTTCAGGGGTGCTCCGTTCACAGTATAACTTTATCGTAAATTCCCCCTTATCGTAACCACTAAAAAAAAAATTTATTTATTCATTCTTTCTTCAATAGATTATTATCGATTACACACCAATCTATCAGATTTTTTTTTAAAATTCTTGAAAGTTCTTTATTTTTTTAGTTTTCAGGCGTGCTCATTTCCCCGTATAAGTTTATAGTAAATCGACCCCCATATCGGAACCGCTCGAAAGGAAACTGGCGCAAAGGTGTCAAAGTTAGGGTGGACCAGAAAAAAACAGAACCCAAATTATTTATTTATTTTCCGATTAAACTAACCTTAAACCCCAACACCAACCCCAACCCCTAACCCCAACCTTAACCCCAAACCCTAACCCACTAGTTAAAATTAACAGTTTTATTACAACATTTGTGGGTTCTGTTTTTTCTGTGTCACCATAATTTTGACACTTTAGTGCAAATTCAGCCCAACTGTTAAGATAAAGCGATATGGGGGATCGTTTTACTATAAACTTATACGGGGGAACTGAGCACCCCTGAAAACTCGAAAAATAAATAACTTTTTATTTTTATTTGTTTACAATCAGATAGATTGGTGTGCAATCGATAATAATCCGTTGAAAAAAAAATAAAAACGAAAATTTGAGAGGGGGGGGGCGAAAGTTCAGCTCCGTCGAATGATTTTATCCTTTAAAGCTGGATGTCAATTTTCTTAAGCCCAGTTGGCTCAAAGAACAGTCAACAGAATTTTACTGGGCAGGGATACATGCTCTCATTCGAAGGTTGGAACATTGCTATTGAGAGAAACGGTGACTATATGGAGAAGTACGGATGTGATACACAGAGGACCAGCTTCATTTGATGTATGATACATGTTCATGTGTTGGTAATTATACCTGTGCTAAACAAAATGACATTACTTTGTGACTCAGCTTCCTAGTAAGTTGGCGGTGCTGTCGCCTAATGTAACTATCAGCCGGACATTGAGAGAGTCTATCCATCTCTTGCTAGTGCTAGATCAGAGAGATTATTTTTTTCAGCTGGCGGGGTTCGGTATCGAACCTGGAATCTGGATTCCTATGCGGGTACTCTATCGACTGTGTAGTAGTGGAATCATATTTCTGTTGTTTACACAACTATCAAGATGAAAATAATCTGCTTTCGTGTGTGTGTGTGTGTGTGTGTGTGTGTGTGTATGTGTGTGTGTGTGTGTGTTCAATTAGACAAGCACGACAGAAGAAACTAATAGTCAATTCATAGTTGAAGTAGTTTGAATTAACCTCAGCCATTCTTTCCATAGCCCTTACTCTTCTCCAAGCTGATGGTAACCTTGGATGGTCTCACTGGGGCATCCACTAATAACTCATTTGGCATTGTTCAATGAACTCAATAAACGCATATCTAGATGGTGGGTTGGTTGGTTGGGGTTGTTTTGGTGTTTACGGCAAGTCAACCCATTGGTTATTTTATGGCTGAAGACTTATATTGTTTTGTACATTTTTGTTTATGTATTCCAATTTGTATTCAAACTTTTTTAACAAACATTACTTAATAAATTTAAGTGGGCATAAACAAATCGAGAAAAATTTATTTTTTTCTCGATTTGTTTAGCCTTACATTTAAATAGGTATGCCCGCTAATTAATTAATTATTTATTAATTTCTTTCAAATTAGGTTACGACTTCAATTAAGCACATATTCTCCAAAAATTGTCGGCTAAAAAAGCATATCATAAAACACACTGCGTGTGTAATTTACTTCTCATTAATCAATAACTAATTTTAATCTATTTATCCCATGGAGAGGGCCCTAAAAAGGTACTACCACTCCGAGTCAGAGTGGACCTGGAGTAAATGACGATGAAAAGGGTACTCCCTCCCAGTGTTTCAGAATTGGAAATCCAATAGTTTAAAACGTCATAACAATAACATGCATATATAGTGGTTTATTTTTAGCAGCATTGGTCTTCCATAAACGTATGGGTTGAACTATATCTTTTTTGAGATCTGTATTTACCTTTTAAAATGACTGCGAAGATATATTTTCAAAATTGATTATAAGCAACATCGTTCGGTGGAGACTTTAACAAATGAAACAACCCTTATATATCGGAAAGACAAACAGTGCAGTGACTCAACATTCATCTCTCAAGTGAGTAAATAATAAGGAGCACAGGGTCAAGTAACTAATGCTGGTATAGCAAATAATTTTAGAAGAATGTCCGAGAGTTGGCACTGCTTATTTGGACTGGAGTCACGAACGGGTTGAAAGAGCGACAATCTCGAAAAGCCGACTAATTACTGGAGCCGTAATGAATTAAAGCGGGAATCAGGAGATTGGGAACAGTGGGGCGAGGGGTGAGGAGGAGGGGGTCCTTCGTGATTTGGAGCCAAGCGGATTAATTCATTCAATCGAAACGATCTGAAGGTCAACAAGTAATTAAACCACTGTCATTTAATGTGGCCCTGACCATTGGCCTTCTACTTTCCGGCGTCTTCCATTCAATCATTTCTGGGGTCTGGAGTTTCTCGACTAGATATTCGCGTCGACTTTCTTCTTGCGTATCTTTTTCACCCTTTGCTCTATTCAACTGTGGGTCGCTTCTTTTGATATGATGACATTGTTTTTGATTCATCTTTCATCATCATCAATCATATCATCATCATCCTTCGTCATCATCAATTACGCTGCAATCCTAATCAGTACTACTATAGGCATCTTCTTCTTTCTTCTTCTTCTTCTTCTTTTTCTTTCTTCTTCTTTTTCTTCTTCTTTCTTTTCATTTCCTCCTTCCTCCTTCTGCTTCTTCCTTCTTCTTTCCATTTTCCTTCTTCTTCTTCTTCTTCTTCTTTCTTCTTCTTCTTCTTCTTCTTCTTTCCTCTTCTTTCTTCTCCATTCCTTCCTCTTCTTTGTCTTCTTTTCTTTCGTACTCTCTTTCTCTTCTCTTTTTCTTACTTCTTCTCTTCTTTTTCTTTCCCTCACCCCCTTCCATTTCTTTCACTTCTTTCTTCATCTTCTTCTC
>CM042152.1:51990815-52000815 GCA_023376005.1 Doryteuthis pealeii
GGTCGGTCGGGGCAAACTATTTTAGGTGCTAGGGCTTGACGTGACCATCTGATTGATCGGAGGGTCTCTTCAACCGCCCGTATAGTCCAAGTAAGGACCAATGTTCTTGCCAAGGACTGCTCCGGCCCCTGGGGCCCATCCTTAATCATTACGGGTCACCACCCACGGTCAACAGATGACACCATTGAGGGAGTTTTACTCCGCTGCAGAGATGCTGTCGGTGTATTCTAAAGCCCAAGATTAAAAAGACTGATAAAAATAAATATCAACTATATAAAATGATTACACTTATTCTTGTTTAATTTTAATTGATTTCTATATAAAAATTATACATATGATTACTTTTAATACATTTGAGAATATAATACTAATATTAGGAATCAATAACACCAAGTAATAATTTATTATATCTGGTTTACATAAAATCGGTATGAAAATTATCCACACCTTATACCATGTAAATCTTTATTTCTTTGTGGTATATAACGCGTATATAATTCTAAGTGAATTAATACCATGGACAGTTTTGAGCAAGACTTTAATAGAGACATCGTTAATACATTAAATGCTAATTAAGATTACATAAAAACTGTTTAATTGAGAATATAACGTATCTAAACGAACTGTTGTTACGATTTTTGTGGCCATCCTTTAGCTTTCAAGCAAGAGCGCTGTTAAGTAGAGCGCGATCCTTAGTGAAGAATCCTTGCATTCCTACTTAGTGTCCCTTAATATTGGGTATGATCCTTTGATTGTTCCTTGGTGCTCCTTAGTCTTGCAGGTCGTTCATCAATGAATGGAAATGGTCGTTTGTCAATATCAGCCGATTAAGTAGTTAACCAACCACGTATTCGGGCTGTTGATTGGCTGGTGTTTAAACCACGTGACCTCGCTTTGTCTATATATTTAAGTTATGGATTGCAGCATGGCTTATATATACCAAAATAATCCAACAATTGTGACGTCGATGGTGACGTAGTTTCTGTTACAGAAAGATACATAATCTTTATTATAATAAGAAGATAATGTAAATGCACTGAAAATGATGTTAAGATAGAACCAACAAAACAAGTCTACCGACAAATTTTGATGATTTTTCCTAGAGGCTATTATATCACCAAATGTATTTCTTCAGACGTTCAAAAGCTTCCTTTGCCTTTGTTCGTCTGTTGTGTATCTCCTTCTGGACTTTTGTCTCCGAAGATCTGACCCATCCTACGCAAGTATCTCCTGGACTATTGGCAGTTCTGTCTGACCGATGGAGGAGATACATGTCGAAGGTCAATCGAACGGAGGCACACAGACTTCTATTTCATCTTTCAAACCTGAATGGTATGAGCCGCAAGATTGGTTCTATGTGTACCGCTATCAGCAGATGGAAGCTACTGGAGCAGCTGCTTTACCGTCTTTGTGTTTTGGTTTCAAAAATGTTATTTGTACGATCCCATAGTCGCCATTACCATGTTATCGATAGAATAATATTTCAGATGCAAACGGAATAACAATGGAAACATTTTTGACTGAGGATGCATCTTGGCTTCAAGAGGTTAAACACCCATACCACCCACACACATTTATATATCTAAATACTAACATATATCTATATTTGAAAACACACACTCTCTCTCTCTCTCTCTCTCTCTCTCTCTCTCTCTCTCTCTCTCTCTCTCTCTCTCTCTCTCTCACACACACACACACACACACACACACACACACACACACATAGGATGAAATGACGTAAAGTCTAACCAACTAACCAACCAACCTTCACTTCTGACATTAAACTCTTTTTGATTAGTAGAATGTTTTACCTTATAAAATCTCTATAAGAATTAAATATCAGTTTACTTTATTTCTACTGTCAAGTTCTTTGTTGTTTAGTCCTTATAAAAATCGTGTATATATATATATATATATATATATATATATATATATATATATATATATATATATATGTGTGTGTGTGTGTGTGTGTGTGTGTGTGTGTGTGTGTTGTGTGTGAATAAAGTTTCGGTACAGGAAAACTTATATAGTTTTAAAATTGGAGGAATCATATGTATGTACGGAGATCATACAAGTTATGGGATGGTAATATTTTATTACGAAAATAATATATATATATATATATATATATATATATATATATATATTTATTTATTTTACAGAGTTTTCACAGATCAATGTTAATTATAAACAGCGACCCAGGTTTCATGCCAAGGGGCAATCATCAGGTAGTTGAGCAAGATCCCATGGTGTTTGTTGAAGATCTTTACTCAATGTCACATTTTGGACCGCAAATAACGTCGGTTAGTTCTTTATATATATATTCTATATACATCCTTTATCAAACGGAATTAATTTAAAAATTAAAAATAAAAAAAATTTTTTCAAAATAAAAATTTTTCTATTTTTAACGAATAAAGGGAGGTAACTTCGTTGGCATTATTACAAAAAAATGCAAATTTTGAAAAAAATTATTTTTAGTAAATCCGAACTACAACAGCGTCCGAAGAACTAACCGACGTTATTCATTTATTTATGTAAATAAATATTAGCTCTCACAATTTGTGATTGAGCACTGTATTTTCTTTGTTTCATCACAAAAAAAATTGTTTTTATATATATATATATATACATATATATATATATATATATATATATATATATATAGAGAGAGAGAGAGAGAGAGAGAGAGGGGACATACAGACAGACAGTCAGACAGACAGACAGAGACAGAGATACAGGGATACATTAGAGAGGAGATGGTCTTACTGATTCATTACTTGTTACTCTGCAGCTCCTGGTGATTTGGCTAACTCTGCTGGCCACCATCTTGTCTAGTTGACTTCTATCTACTGGTTTCTACTTCTTTGCTAATTCTTCTTAGGCTGGGTTAATCTGGACATTGTCTTAATTTAATAAACACAACAAGACCTGTGTTTTTGCTTGATCAAGTTTTATTTTCTTCTAGCCCATATTGATTGGTTCCACCGCGGGGATTGAGATAGATCAGAGCCGACAATTACGCCTATACTCTCTGAGGGCTGGCTCGCATTTATCTAACTCTGACTAAAAATTATCACGTGACTGTAATGGCGCCCAAATCGCGCCGCTAAGGGTCAAGGATTCTTAACAGTCACCGGTTATTTTCTGCGGCGACCCCTGATCCCAAAGTTAATGGCCCTTAATTCAAATTCTTAGCTACAGGTCTGTTCACAATTCATTAACTCTCATTAATTGTAATATATTCAAATAACATTTCATCTAGAACAACAAAAAAATATTTAATACTAGAAGCGGCTACCCAGCGAAGCCTGGGTAGAAGAGCAAAAAGTGGTTTAATGGTTAGCTAGTGTGCAGATCAATTGAATAGCAAGTACGATCCTCAGTGGATACCTCATAAAATATCCCCACTTAAAAAAAGACCTTATTTGAGTCCGGCCTCGTGGACGCTCTTCGCAAATAGAAAATCAAATCTTCGTAATTTTTGCGCCAAATCCAGAAATGGTGATATTTAATGTGTATATTTATTTACTTTGTCAATGCTTTATTCTCGTAGTTTCTACCGGGCATACATACATACATACATTCATATATACACACCATCTGACCTTTATATATGTATAGATTTGAGAAGGCACATGTGAACAATTAACACTGTTATCAATATACAAGTTTTGTTATAAAAGTATTGAGGTTGAAGTTGTATTTACCAAGGTAGAAATGAACAATGAATGGAACGTTAGATATTTCAGAATACAAGGTGTAACATAAAAGTGCCGAGTTTGAAGCCGTATTTACCAAAATAGAAATGAACAATGAATGTAACGTTATTTTTTTCCAGAATACGAGCTGTGTCAAAAAGTACGAAAAATCTCGATACTTTTTTGACATACCTTGTATATACGTTTGATCTATACAGAGATAGAAAATCACACTCTTAAACATTCGTAGACACAAACATCACCCGAAACGCATAATATAAAGTGAGACACAGAATATAGATACCTCGTCATATAAAAAAATGTTTTTCTTAGTTACAATTCGATAATTTCTCTTTCTGTCTCTATGTCGCCCAGTCTCTCTGTTTTAGTATCTGTCTCTGTTTCACTTTTCGCTAGTAGAGAAAAAATTTCTGAAAACATCAGCATTTTTCATTGCGACAACAGAATGACATTAAAAAGAGAATAGATCTCAAGAGATCAATAACATCGATTTCGGCAGGTGAATAGAAGAAATTGGTACTTTTTATTATACTTCTACATGTCTCCACATATTTAAATATATGAATGACATCTTCTTCTATTAATAATGAGGATTCGGTCTCTATTTGTCTGTAACCAAAACAACGTCACTGCTTACGTCATAATCACCAAAATCGTCAATACATAGAACAAAGTACAATTAATATTAATACAAATAAATAAAAGCTGTTCTTTAAAATTTAAAGTTTGACTCCTTTCCATTGTAATAAATAAACTATATATCATGTAAATAAATAAACTATATAAGCTATGAAATTTATTTTTTGAAATTATCAAATGGAAAATGTCTTTGCGAAATTTGTAATCAATTTAAAAATTATTTTTTCTTTCGCAGTTTTTTTTTTTTTTTTTTTTCAGTACAAGAAGTTAACTATTTAAAAAAAAAATAGATGAATATTTATGATTTGGTGTAAAAAAAAAATAAGTGTAAAATATTCAAAATAATTATTTAAATAATGATTAATATATGCGCGCAACATTGTATTTGATGAGGATAGAACTAATCTTCATTTTAAATTGTTTTATTTTATTTACTCCTTTAATAAATTTATGATTTTACTAACTTATAATGAAAACCCTCTGACATTGAATGTTTAACTCCACGCCACTCAGGCAATATTTTTGGAAAATATTTTTTTACACCACCCGGAGAGTGTTCTTTTACTAGTTATATGAAAGATCTTATGCACTTATAAGCACAGAGGGAAAGGTAAAACATATGACCTGACTGGGAAAGATAGATAGATAGATAGATAGATAGATAGAACTGCAATATATGTTGTATACCGATGAAAAACATTTCTTTTTATATAATCTAATTCCATGATAATTTGTCTAATTCAATGAAGAATAATAATTTCATTTCCTCGTTACTAGAATAATGTTTGCCTCTCAAAAACCTCTTTCATGAAGCCGAAGTGAGGATAGTGATTATTCCAGTGACGAGGAATTGAAATCTGTAGTGAAGAAGTGCCTCAAAGGACAGTCAACAGAATTTTATGGGACAGGGATATATGCTCTCATTCGAAGATGGAACATTGCTATTGAGAGAAACAGTGACTATGTGGAAAAGTAGGCATGTGATACGCAGAGGACCAGCTTCATTTTGATGTATGATACATGTTCCTGTGTTGGTAATTATATCTGTTCTAAACAAAATGGCATTATTTTTTACCCACTCTCGTATTATACCGTGAACCTTTTGCAATCAAAACCGAATTAACGTCTATATTTTAGATCAAAAGTTATTTACCACTTACATACATGCTATATATATAATATATATATATATATATATATAATATATAATATATATATATATGGACTCTCACGTCGATTTTCGACGAGAGAGTGTTCATCCAAATGAACAACCAACACAGTGATTTGTTTATAGTGGTGAAGGATTGTGTTGGACCATTCCACACTTTTTGGCACGGTCGATAGGAAAGAATTGGTGCATCAAGGAATGCTACAAACCCAATCAACGACTGACTTCAGGAATTTTGAATGGACTCGAATCGACGAGTCCATTTTCCACGACTCTAAACAATATCCCCCACGCCTCCATATTATATATATATATATATATATATATAATGTGTGTGTGTGTGTGTGTGTGTGTGTGTGTCTCTGTGTCTCTGTGTCTCTGTGTGTTAATTTAGTATAACGGCACTTGCTAACTGATAGTTTCAAGCGTATGCGATTTTCAAACGAAGTGATTTCATGTCTACGCAACATAAATTTACAATAATGCTGAACACTATTCCCAAATGTTAGATCTGGTTACAAAGTAAGCAGACTGAACATTCTGATTTTAAATTTGGTAGATATATGCATATGCATTTACACAACCCATCAAAAGGAATAGAATGCGACACAATGTCAATCAATCCTTACGTGAGTTTAATAGGATTGAATTCAGAGATATCATCATCTTGAACCGGTTGTCTTACAAAGGTTAAGGTGTCCAGTTTATACAGTTATTCCCCCATAGCTAGAGAGAGACTAGTTGCATTCATACATATCCACTACGAGCTACGTCCACGGTTTGCCATGGCCATTTAGCTAACCATTACGATAAACATTATGTTACATAACTCATAGGTACTTTATGAATTATGTAAGTACTGAAGCTAGATATTTTTGAATCGGGGTTCGTAAGTATTTCCCTGGATTTTTTTTTAGATAAGGCTTGCTGATTAGTATCATTTGGATTACTCGGACTGTTGACTTATCTTTATTGTTATCTGTACAACGTTTCGGCCGATGTGCCCTCCGGTCTTCTTCAGGTATTTCTTGTCGGACTCGGGAGCCTTCTCGAACTCGGGAACCTTCTTTCCGAACACGAGAACTTTCTTGTCGTAATCGGGAACCTTCTTGTTGTAATCAGGACCCATCACGAAATCCAACCCTTTATTCAATCCACGGGGGTATCCTGTTTTCATTCCGCTAACCATAGCTGGGGTATATATATTTACCAACCCCTCCGCACGAGCAGTATGCGACACCAGGTCAATTTCTTAAGCGGAGTTTAACAGGTTTGAATTCAGAGTTTTCCTTCTCCTAGACCGGTTGCCTAACCAAGGTTAAAGAGATCAGTCTGCCCTACTATTTGCCCATAGCTAGAGGGAGAGTAGGATTCATACCTTTCCCAAGGGCATTAGCGCTACGTGAAATGCAATTAGCACGTCCAGGATTTGAACTCAGAGCGACGAGTCCATTTCCCACGACTTTAACCATTACACCATGCGCTTCCTATGGGGTATAGGTGTTAAACTATGTTGTTCATTATTCTATGTTACTGTTGACCAAGATAAAACCTGCAGAGTTCGTTAGATGTAAAATAACGGGGGTTGGGTGGAAAATTACCTTAACCGTTATGGTTATGATTGATCTGTGTCGACATTCCGGTTGATCCTCCGAAAAACGCGACAATAGAATGCGCGAGACAGAAGTTTTAGTTTTTGTTTAGTTGTGACCAGAAAGTCAGTGTGATCGGGTGCACTGGTCCGCCCGCTCTGAGATATTGCTTCTCACCGCGCGGACCTGGACGGGGTTATTCTTGATAAAGCTATATACAAGTCTTGCTTTATTAATTAATTCCTAAAAGATGGGCAGACAACCAGCCCGAAAAAGAAAGAAGAAAACAGCCCAGAGAAAATAGCCCAGAAAAAATAAGAACACCTTATCCTCTTTCGCCATGTCGGCTGGGGATTTAGAATGCACTGACTGCACCTCTGCAGAGGGGTAAGACTCCCCCAATGGGGGCAACCTGTTGGCCGTGGGTGGCAACCCGTGATTCTTAAGGATAGAACCCAGGTGGTTGAGCAGTCCATGACTTGCAATACACCACTTTGATCCTTTCTTGGGCTAGACGGGCGGTTGGAGAGACCCCTCCGATTAATCGGCTGGCCACGTCAAGCCCTAGCATCTATATGATTGCCCCAACCCTATTGCCCTCATGGCAAGACCCAACCCTTTTTTATCATATGGGTGCTAGAAGGCGTTGGCTGAGGGTCTTCATGTCCTGGGAATGACGTTAAACTCTCTCTGATGGTGAGGTTCCAGTTCTGGAGGTTTGGGGAATGTGGAGCACCCCTTCATCGCCATTGCTCCCAGGTCCACTCTGACCCGGAGTGGTAGTACCTGTTACGGTCCCATCTCTGGGTTAAATAGAAAAACATGAGTTCATAAACAAAATGATTATCCATTAAGAATTAATTTATTTCAAAACTTTATCGGCATTAAATTACCCGCTGAGGTTGATAATGCCGTAAAACAAAACAAACCAAACCAAACTTATCCTCTCCATATCTGTGCCTTTCTCCCGGTTTATATACGCGAGATCAACGATATCAAGTGGGTATGTTACAATTACACCACGAGTGCCCCCAAGATTTATTTGTTTTCATATCTAACCATGGTACAAGATGATTTATACGGTTAAGACATTTACTGTCAACACGTGCATGTTATTGCAACCATCTTCTTTTCCTCCTTCCTCATTTTTGTTTGTGTTCTTTTTCAATTGCCTGATACTACAATTAACAGTAAAATGTAGCATCGTTCGTTAGGGAAGAGTTATCTCCCCTAACAACTAGTCTTATGTGATTACAACAAAAAACAATGAGTAAATTTAGAAAGATATTTATACATCCTCATCCTGTCGTGCTAGTAGCACGGATATCAATGACAATCTCTCGGCAACCATCCCTATCTGTCATTGCACCCAGGAGGTCCTCTGTGCAGCATCCAGTTGATTGATGTAGGTCCTCCCTGGGTGGCATACACTGACATACAGGTATCTACATGAAAACCTCACTTATGCGTTCATCTTACGTAACTGTATTTAAAGAAATAATATTTGTGCAATCAAATGAAAAAAAAACAGTAAACATTGCATAAACTGAACGTACTATCAATAATTTATTATTCATTTTTTTAGTATTATTTGTATTATTCAAACTATTGTCCTCATTTTCGTTGTTATCTGTACAACGTTTCAGCCGATATGCCTTCTGGGCTTCTTCAGGTATTTCTTGTCGGTGTCAGAAACCTTCACAGACTCGGTAACCTTCTCTGACTCGAGAACCTTTGTGTCTCAATCGGGAAACTTCTTGTCGTTATCAGGAGCCATCATGGAACTTTGATCCCAACCCTTTATTCAGTCGACGGGGGTATCCTGTTCTCATTCCGCTAACCATAGCTGTGGTACATCATTTTTTTTTACTGGAAAGTCTGACACTTTGGCGAAAACCAAAACATACTTAACAAGAAAACAAATGCGTAGCTAAGCATCTCATACAATTACATAATAATGTCTAGACGTCTAGATTCTTTTCCAAACTAATTGGGTAGATTTATATGCAGCCAGTTTGACACTTTCCATACTCACCAGCCTTGTTATGCTTTGTATGCTTATTTTCAAGGCAGGTATAGCCTCCACATTTTCAAACCGCCAAATTCTTTGAATATACAATGACGGAAACATTTTAAAAATAAAACTCATCAGAAGTAGATATCTTGCACATGGGCATCACATCACACTCTCGGGCTTGGAATACATTGACTGTATCCCTTATAGGGGGTAAGTCTCCTCCCCAAAAAGTGCGTTCCTTGTGTATGATACTAAATTGCGTCTGATAGTGTGATTATAGTTCTGGAGATCTGGATAGTATAGAGTACTCCTTCATTGCCATTACTCCCTGGTACTCTCTAACTCGAAGTTAGGGTTCCACCAAATAGATATGTTTATTCATATGCGATAAGAATACTTGATGCCATATATCATATATGCCACATATAATGTTATTTGAGGTTATATTGTTCTTTTTACTAAGGATTATTATTAGTTGTACGGCCTTTCTTAATGTTATGTATTCATTCAACATCAGGTACATAAACGGTGAGAGCGACATATGTAGATTAGTAATGATAGATGATCGATCGGGTGATGGTATTTTTATGGGTTCAGTTTGTTGCCTTTGAAAAACTGAATACCGAGGCGAATTATCAATTGAATTGAGTTGCTGTGTTGTTATATCCACTTTTTCAACCCCCCATATATATATATATATATATGGTAAAAGAATAGAGGGAAAATGTGGACAACAGAACAACTCAAAGAAGTAGAAGTAGGAGATATATTTCATCGTGCATCGAGCACGACATCTTCAATCACTTATTCAAATACACAATTATATAAATGCCCAATGCACGACAAAATATATCTCCTA
>CM042152.1:52003315-52028315 GCA_023376005.1 Doryteuthis pealeii
TTAATCTTCCGACAGTTATAAACTTACAACAACCCCTGGTTAAAAATGAGATCATCTAAATCGTCCTAGATGGTGTAGTGATTGTCTGTCCCAGTTGGGATGGACCAGTGTCCTAAAGAGTTATCGTTCCTTACCGCGAAGTTTTCACCAATAGGTGACACTACTAGCTGTGTATTTAAACTCAACCCGGGAAGCCCTCTCTCTCTCTTTTTATCTTGGTCTGGCATCTACAAAAGATGGACTAGACGTGTGGTGTCTCTGTCCATTAACTGGAGGGCTTTGCCCCCCAACTATCAAAAAGTGACTCTCATCTTATTTATGAACTCTTTCGTACTTCCAAAGGACTTTCGTCCTATCTGTTTTGTAACTTGTGATGTATGTCATGTTCCACGTGCTCAGAGAATAAAGTCTCCATTGTTGTTATTTTGTACTTCTTTGTTCGGATTTATTAATATTTATATTCACCTACATTGGACGGTTAATCTGAGCCCTCTAACGTATTATAAGAACCACTGATTCAATTCTTATAATGAAATGCAAAAATGTAAATCCTGAATATTTTGTACTGCTTATCCGCCGAATTTTTATTTCTTGTCAGTGGAAATAAATGGAAGTTGTTTTCGGTTCAGCCTCTCTCTCTCTCTCTCTCTCTCTCTCTCTATATATATATATATTATATATATATATATAAGAGAGAGAGAGAGAGAGAGAGGGGGGGAGAGAGAGACTAGAAGTTCATCA
Source organism: Doryteuthis pealeii (assembly GCA_023376005.1). Classification (NCBI taxonomy): domain Eukaryota; kingdom Metazoa; phylum Mollusca; class Cephalopoda; order Myopsida; family Loliginidae; genus Doryteuthis; species Doryteuthis pealeii. The sequence goes on from CM042152.1 coordinate 52,004,057, forward strand.
GGTCGGACAACCGGATCTCTCCACTGAAAAAGACGTTCTCCCAACTGCCAATGTCCCCTGACCAAAACCAAAGTTTTGTGGTGAGGGAAACATTTGTTTCCCTCACCACAAAACTTACCCACCTACCTACCTTCCCCTTATATAAAACACTTGTATGATCCCTATGATTAAATAAAAGCTGAAGAAGCCGCGTTCAAACTCCAGCGAAATATACTACACATTTCTGTCTGAGTTTTGTTCTTTCATTCCTTATATTTTACCTCATTCTGTCGGATTCATTCCAACCCACTTTTCCTCATATATATATGGTGTGTCGTAGGAAGCGCGTGGTGTAATGGTTAAAGTCATGGGAAATGGACTCGTCGTTCCGAGTTCAAATCCTGGACGGGGTAATTCCATTTCACTTAGCGCTAATACACTTGGGAAAGGTAGGAATCCTACTCTCCCTCTAGCTATGGGCAAATAGTAGGGCAGACTGGGCTCTTTAACCTTGGTTAGGCAACCGGTCTAGGAGAAGGAAAAACTCTGAATTCAAACCTCTTAAACTCCGCTTAAGAAATTGACCTTGTGTCGCATCCTGCTCGTGCGAAGGGGTTGGTAAATATATATATAAGGTGTGTCATAAAAGTATCGGGATTGAAGCTGTATTTACCAAGATAGAAATGAGCAATGAATGGAACGTAAATATTTTTTCAGCATACAATGTGTGTTAAAAAGTACTAAAAATATTGATACTTTTTTGACATACCTTGTATATGCGCGTGTCTGTCCTCTACTTTCGTTCATATGTATGTGCAAATACAATATTTAGTGAGATAAAGAACGTATTAAAATATATAGTAGATAAGCAGATAGATAAATAGGTTGATAAATAGATCGATAGATTGATTGATAAATAGATAGATAGATAGTGTGCAATGTGTAGCACTCTATGACCAACTGGTAAAATTGCATTCACTCATGAAAGCCATAATGTGACACCGGCTTTTATCATTTTCCCATTTATTTTTCAGAAAGTAGGTTTCCTTTTGTGTCATTTTTATATTCAAACGACCGTAATTCACTACATAAAAGTCCAACTTTGCTCTCTGAACGAACGGCTGGAGATTATGTTATAATTTTTCCAGCTGGGTAGCTTTGAAGATTTCACGGGTTTAAAATAAAATGTCTCTCTTTTCGCTATCAGAGCACAGGAACTGATTTTTGACTGGATTGACTCAAGGTTGACAAAGAGTGCAACAGCTTTTAGATGGGATTACTGTATGAGGAAAGGAGGTTAAACGTATGCCGAGAAGTGGGTATACCTTAAGGAAAAAGTGTTATATAGTAAAAATAAAAGAGTAACAAGTACTTATTACTTAAGAATAATATTATCTATATGTACATATAAGTAGAGTGAATTCGTTGGAGTGGCCTAAAGTCGGTATCAGCCAATCAGCAAGGGAGTCTATCCCTTTTCACTTGTGCTAAATCAAGGATATTGTTTTTGCATCTGAGGTGGAGCGCCAAAACTAACGCGAGCTCCTTACTTTACCGCATAGATCCCTGTGCTACTCATACGCTGAGTTGGCGAGGGCCGGTATCGGACTAGGAACCTTGTGGTTTCTAGCCGAACGCTCTACTAACTGAGCTAACAAATCAAAATAATTTATAGGGAAGTATTTCAATTTTTTTTAAATGAATGTCATTTTTTTCTATTAACTTTAACATTTAACTTAACTAATCAAGTCTTTTCTCAATCTTAAAACGATAATTAACTCATTCAGCTGTGGCATATGGAAATCTAATAGATTGCAATGGAGTAATCAGAATGATAATTGATTAGAATAATTGTCGGACCTGAACTTTCGGAACCCCCCCCCCTCTAAAATGTTTATTTTTAATATTTGTTCTTCTTTCAAGGGATTATTATCGATTGCACACCAATCTATCAGACTGAAAAAAAAATCAAAAAAGTTATTTATTTTTCGAGTTTTCAGGGGTGCTCAGTTCACAGTATAACTTTATCGAAAATCGATCTCCCTTATCGGAACCACTAAAAAAAAATTATTTATTCATTTTTTCTTCAATAGATTATTATCGATTACACACCAATCTATCAGATTTTTTTTTTAAATTCTTGAAAGTTCTTTATGTTTTGAGTTTTCAGGGGTGCTCATTTCCCCGTATAAGTTTAAAGTAAACGATCCCCCATATCGGAACCGCTCGAAAGGAAACTGGCGCAAAGGTGTCAAAGTTAGGGTGGACCAGAAAAAACAGAACCCAAATTATTTATTTATTTTCCCATTAAACTAACCTTAAACCCCAACACCAACCCCAACAGTTGGCTCAAAGAACAGTCAATAGAATTTTACTGAGCAGGGATACATGATCTCATTCGAAGGTTGGAACATTGCTATTGAGGTAAACGGTGACGATATGGAGAAGTAGGGATGTGATACACAGAGGACCAGCTTCATTTGATGTATGATACATGTTCATGTGTTGGTAATTATACCTGTCCTAAACAAAATGACATTACTTTGTGACTCACCTTCGTAGTAAGTTGGCGGTGGTGTCGCCTAATGTAACTATCAGCCGGACAGTGAGGGAGTCTATCCATCTTTCGCTAGTGCTAGACCAGAGAGATTTATTTTTTCAGTTGGTGGGGTTCGGTATCGAACCTGGAATCTTACGATTCCTAGGCGGGTACTCTATCGACTGTGTTGTAGTGGTATCATATTTCTGTTGTTTACACCACTATCAAGATGAAAATAATCTGCTTTCGTGTGTGTGTGTGTGTGTGTGTGTGTCTGTGTCTGTGTCTGTGTGTCTGTGTGTGTCTGTGTGTGTTCAATTAGACAAGCACGACAGATGAAACTATTAGTCAATTCATAGTTGAAGTAGTTTGAATTTACTCAGCCATTCTTTCCATAGCCCTTACTCTTCTCCAAGCTGATGGTAACCTTGGTTGGTCTCACTGGCATCCACTAATAACTCATTTGGCATTGTTCAATGAACTCAATAACGCATATCTAGATGGTTGGTTGGTTGGTTGGTTGGTTGGTGTTTACGGCAAGTCAACACATTGGGTTATTTTATGCCGAAGACGTTTTGTTTTGTACATTTTTGTTTATGTATTCAATTTGTATTCAAACTCTTTTTAACACATTACTTAATAGATTAGGCGGGCATACCTATTTAAATGTAAGGCTAAACAAATCGAGAAAAATTTATTTTTCTCGATTTGTTTAGCCTTACATTTGAATAGGTATGCCCGCCTAATTAATTAATTATTTATTAATTAACTTTCAAAATTAGGTACGACTTTAATTAAGCACATATTCTCAAAAAAATTGTCGGCTAAAAAAAGCCATAGAAACACACTGCGTGTGTATTTACTTCTCATTAATCAATAACTAATTTTAATCTATTTATCCCATGGAGAGGGCCCTAAAAGGTACTACCACTCCGAGTCAGAGTGGACCTGGGAGTAATGACGATGAAAAAGTACTCCAAACTCCCCAGTGTTTCAGAATTGGAAATCCAATAGTTTAACGTCATAACAAGAACATGCATATCTAGAGGTTTATTTTAGCAGCATTGATCTTCCATAAAACATATGGGTTGACTATATCTTTTTTGAGATCAGTATTTACCTTTTTAGAATGATTGCGAAGATATATTTTCAAAATTGATTATAAGCAACATCGTTCGGTTGGAGACTTTACAAATGAAACAACCCTTATATATCGAAAGACAAACAGTGCAGTGACTCAACATTCATCTTCTCAAGTGAGTAAATAATAAGGAGCACAGAGGTCAAGTAACTAATGCTGGTATAGCAAATAATTTTAGAAGAATGTCGAGAGTTGGCACTGCTTATTTGGACTGGAGTCACGAGGGGTTGAAAGAGCGACAATCTCGAAAAGCCGACTAATTACTGGAGCCGTAATGAATTAAAGCGGGAATCAGGAGATTGGAACAGTGGGGCGAGGGGTGAGGAGGAGGGGGTCCTTCGGTGATTTGGAGCCAAGCGGATTAATTCATTCAATCGAAACGATCTGAAGGTCAACAAGTAATTAAACCACTGGTCATTTAATGTGGCCCTGACCATTGGCCTTCTACTTTCCGGCGTCTTCCCATTCAATCATTTCTGGGGTCTGGAGTTTCTCGACTAGATATTCGCGTCGACTTTCTTCTTGCGTATCTTTTTCACCCTTTGCTCTATTCCAACTGTGGGTCGCTTCTTTGATATGATGACATTGTTTTTGATTTCATCTTTTCATCATCATCATCATCATCATCATCATCATCAATTACTCTGCAATCTAATAAGTATTACTATAGGCATCTTCTTCTTCTTCTTCTTCTTCTTCTTCTTCTTCTTCTTCTTCTTCTTCTTTCTTCCATTTCTTTTCTTCTTCTTCCCATTCCCTTCTTCTTCTTCTTCTTCTTCTTCTTCTTCTTCTTCTTCCAGTCCCTTCTTCTTCTTCTTTCCATTCCCTTTTCTTCTTCTTCTTCTTCTTCTTCTTCTTCTTCTTCTTCTTCTTCCCATTCCATTTCTTCTTTCTTCTTCTTCTTCTTCTTCTTCTTCTTCTTCTTCTTCTTCTTCTTCTCTTCTTCTTCTTCTTCTTCTTCTTCTTCCCTTCCCTTCTTCTTCTTCTTCTTTTCTTCTTCTTCTTCTTCTTCTTCTTCTTCTTCTTCTTCTTCTTCTTCTTCTTCTTCTTTCTTCTTCTTCTTCTTCTTCTTCTTCTTCTTCTTCTTCTTCTTCTTCTTCTTCTTCTTCTTCGTCAATATCATCATCATCACCAATAACAGAACCATTGTCCTAATCATCTCTTACCCTCATCATTCTTTATAATCATTTATATATTTCCCTATTTTCTAATCGATACCATCATCATCCACTCACCAGTGCAACCTCCCTCACCATGATTTTATTTTATAGACCAGAACCTCCAATACAGTATTGAAAACACCTGCAACGTCTTTAACATATTCATCATCATTGGCATTACCAAAAACAACCATTTCTTTATCATCCTTTTTTTTTCTATTAGTGAATTATCCGCATCTTATTTCTCAATTCACTCTCATCTCCATATTGTCAATTGACCATTTCTCTTTCATTGGCATTTTCGTTCTGCTTTCTTATCATTCTTCCTGCTTTCTTTTAATCTTTAATTTTTCTTTTACCATTTCATTCTTTCTTTTTTTGTTTCTATTCTTTTCTTGCTAAAGTTATTTTCCTGGTTTTCTTTGTCTTCCCTATCCATTTATTTCGCACCTCTTTCTTTCTTTTAACGACAATGCATTCAATTCACCTACGTAAAGTTTCATACATACAAATATACAATTAAAGCCAGCCGCACATGCAAACGTTCGCAGATTTATCGTTCAATGGGCGGCGTGTGCATTGAATTGATAGATATTTGCCCGTATCTACGTCTACCAACATATAATTCAAATGTTAATTTCAGAATGGCTCAATATATTTCCTTGATGTTACATGAAATAGGCATTAAAGCTATCTCTCTCACTCTCTCTCTCTCTCTCTCTCTCTCTCTCTCTCGCTCGCTCGCTCGCTCGCTCGCTCTTTCGTTTCCTTTCTCTATCCCTCTTTCTCTTTCTTTCTCTTTCACTCTCACTATCTCTCACTCTCTCACTGCATCCGACCTCTCCCACTACCTCTCCCTGCCCACTCTCTCTCCCTTTTATATCTCTCCCTCTCAGCTTTCTCCCCCTCTCTCTCCCTTTTATATCTCTCCCTCTCAGCTTTCTCCCCCTCTCTCTCTCATTCCCACCGCTCCCCTCTCTCTCCCTCCCACTTCTCATTACAGCCATCTCTCTCCCTCTCTCTCTTCTCACCTCTCTCACTCTCTTTCGCTCCTATCTCACCCATCTCACCCATCTCTCCTCCTCCCCCTCTCTCTTTCCATCTCTCTCACTCTCTCTCCCTCCCATATCTCTCCTTCTCTCTCCTCTCTCGCTATCGTTCCCTCCCACCTCTCTTTTCCCACCTTTCACACCGTCTCTCACCTCTCCCATCCATCTCTCCCTTCCATCTATCCCTCCCACCTCTCCCATCCATATCTCCCTCAACATCTCCCACTCCTCTCTCCCTCTCACCACTCTCACTCTCCCGCCTTCCAACATCTCCCACTTCTATCTCCATCTCACCTCTCTCACTCTTACCTCTCTCTTTCCCACCTCTCTTACTCTCTCCCCCCACTTCTCTCACTCTCTAACTTACTTTAACTGGACACTATTTGATGGTCACAACTATACTCAATTTCCTTCATATGTTAGTCGATTTGGCTTTGTTGATTCGTCGGTTGGTTAGATTTTACAGCATTTCAAACCATTTTGGGTTATTTTATGCCGAATAAATACTTGATTTATCATTTTTCATGGGTATTATTTTTTCAAACTCATTTTTAAAGACATTTCTTAAACTCATTGTTTCTATTTAACCCATAGATGAGAACCTAACAGGTACTACCACTCTGAGTCAGAGTGGACCTGGGAGTAATTTTGATGGAGGGGTACTCCACATTCCTCAGAGCTCTAGAATTGAAAGTTTCCCGTCTGATTGAGTTTATAGTCATGTCCAGAACGCTAAGACTACTGCCTTCTAGCTAATATATGATAAAAAGCGTTGGGCTTGCTATAAAGCCAATGGGGATAGGGTCAAAGTGGAGTGTTGCATGTCATGGACTATTCAGCCAACAGGGTTCCATCCTTAAGCTTCACATGTCGCCACAAACGGCCAAACAGGCGGCGCCATTGGGGAGGCGTATTATTTGATCGTTTTATGCACACATTCATTTTATATATACTGTAATATTTTACAAACTTTTCTTTTTCATAGCGACAAACTAGGCGGTCACTCCGACCGCCCGTCTAGGGTAAGGGGCAAATTGAAGTGTTGTATGTCATGGACTACTCAGCCATCAGGGTTCCATCCTTAAGCATCACAGGTCGCCACACGGGACCACCAATTAACCCTTTGGGGGTCTTACCCCTCTGTGTATTCTAAAGCCCCAGATTTGGCTTTGTTTAATGGCATCCCAACTCTCTATGGAATATTTAATGATAAAATTAGATTATTTTTGTAAATATCTAGTTATAGTAATATTTACAAAGTTACATTAAATTTCTTTTTACATTGTAGTTTACATTTGTCTATAATCAAGTGCCTGCACACAGTTTTTTATATAAAGTATTCCTTTCTAATAGAACGGTTTAATTCATTCGGTAAAGAAATCCCGAGGAATCGCAAGGTTCCTGGTTCGATACCGCTCCCCGCCAACACAGCGCATGAGTTGCACAGATTGGTAATCTGATCTACGAAGTAAAGTGAAGAGCTCCACCCTAGCAAGAAACATTTATCTGGTCAAGCGCTAGCGAAAAGTGGATTAACTCCCTCACTGTCTCGCTGATACCGACAATAAGTGGCTCATTATTCGTTGAAATCAACTACTGCTATTTAGTAATGATCATGTGTTGTACATTTTATTTCAACAAACTAATGTTAATTTTTAGTAAACAATTATAGCTTAAAGTACCTATTCTTAATACACATAATTGCACACAGTTATATGGTATCAAGTATTCCGATCTAATACTAATAGTAAGGATATAGTTGGTCTATTTTACGCCTAAGCCATAGTGCTATATGATATTTGGTCGGATTCAAACTTCCACTAAAGATTATATTTGTACAGTGGAACCTCGGTTCTCGAACATTATTCGTTCCAAAATTATGTTCGAGAACCGATTTGCTTGAAATCTGAAACAATATTTCCCATTAGGAATTGTATAAAGAGCATTTATGCGTTCTTGACCATCAGATGAATGCCTATGAGTAGTTTCACTGCTGCGTTTCTTACGATCCATTAATATCCCTGCTGCCATCTTAAGATCCAGGAATAAGGGTTAGAGCAGCCGTAAAATAGATAATAAATAGAAAGGGAGCGAATAATTTGCACAAAAACAATATAAGACACTCGTTTAAGATATCGATTGACGCTAACTGATGCTGCTTGGGTAGATTCGACCAGCAGTTCGTCCGTCTTCAGTTTGCCACGGCAGTCAGTCGCGCAACTTTTGTTTTCATCGGAACGACTCGAGTGTTCAAAGCCCGAAAATGTGTTCGAGAACTGAAGCGGCTTTTTTTTTCTTTTTTTGCTCAAAGTTTTTGTTCGAGCTTTGAATTGTTCGAACTTCAGACTCGTTCGAAAACCAAAGTTTCACTGTGCATTCTAAATTACGAATCGCATTTTTCCTCCAGATTTCAGTTATCAAAATTACACCATACCTTATAAAGTATCCCCTCCCCAAATGACCCTAAACATCACTTTGAATCCTTTACAGTGAAGGGTAAGATTGCGGTCAAGAGTAGAAAAATATATGAACCATTTTATATAGAAACCATGCTGGAAATTTTTGTATATATGTGGTGCTACAATACACCTCTTAAATTTATAGACTAACAGAGGTCACGTAGATTAAGCATCAGCCAATCAACAGCCCAAATGCGTGGCTGGTTGACTACTTAATCAGTGATGCTGAGAGACGTCCATTTTCAATAATTGACGAAGGACTTGCCAGACTGAGGAGCACCAAGGAACAACCAAATTATTCTTTCCCCGTAGATCGAAACAAAGGATCTCCGCTGGACAACCGCTTTTGCTTGAATCCTAAAGGCCCATAAAATTGTAACTAACCAATTAAGATATAATCAAAATAAGTGTAATCTTGTTTAATTTCCTCAGTCCTTTTAATTTAATATATTTCATTCAATTAAAACTTAGATACTTATAAAAGTAATTGGTAATTTCTTTGAAGCATTGTTAAGTATGTTATAAAATATTAAAATTCGAAGGCAATACAATGCGTATAAAAAATAAAAACAAAAAGGTGTTTTTTATGTCTTATCGATTTCAAAGAAACTTTATCATCAGAGACGAAAATCAGAAATGGACGTGCTTAATTTTTTTTTTTTTGCGTGGTGATACATTCTTTTTTTCCTCTTCTTTTTCTCTTTTCTCCTCCCTTCCCCCTTCTGTATGTTATGAATGAAATGGGCAATTCTCTTTTTTTCTTTTTTTCTTTTTCTAAATATTTTTTTTTTGAGAACGAATGCTTAAGATCCTACCTTGTATCTAATATTGTCTGTTTATCATCCGGTCAAAATTGCGACAATGTATTGTGGCAAACATGGCAACAATGTATCCATCCAATTCAAAATGAAAAGTCGGTTATGGAAGATTTTCTTTTTAATGCTTAGCTTTCATTTTCTTTTCTTTCTCTTTCTTCTTTTTTTGTTTTGATTCTTTCTCTCTCTCTCCCTTTTTACTTTCCATTTTATTTATTTATCTATTCTTATTTTCAGTTGTAAAAAAAAAATAAAAATAAAAAAAAAAAAAAAAAAAAAAATAGATAAAAATAAAATTTATTAACTCAATCGATAAGACATAAAAAACATCTTTTTTTTTAATTTTTTATACGCATTGTATTGCCTTCGAATTTTAATATTAAATACTTATGCCCACAGTTCGCATATACTTGCTAGGTTTGTTTAATGACTTTTGAATCCTGTATTGAAAGAGCATGTCTTTCGACACACACACTGCATGGAAACTGCCGAGTGATGTTCAGTTTATTGATCAGTTCGTAGTGTCAGTCGATTGTCTTGTTTTAGTTGTGTATCTGATTTAGATTTTCGTCTGCAATGTCTTTCATTTCATCATAGTAAATACTTTTCGATGTTGCTCGTTCACATGTAGACGTTTCAGAATTGCGCTGTTGAATCTCAGATTTCTGAACAATAGCCTTGAGTTGCTCGTTTATTTATCTGTTAATTAATTAATTTATAACCACCAATCTATTTCCCTCTTCTCTTGGTTTGTAATCTGTTTCAAGAATCATCCGTTCTTCCTTCTAAAAGCATGTGCTACTCTTGAAGTTGGGGATCATTGTTGGTTTGTTGGGTGGTTTTGGTTTTACGGCATTTTCGGGTCATTCAATGCCAAATCAAGTAATGTTGTTATTAGGTTACTTACAGTACCTACTATTGCCTACATGGTCACCCATCTAAAAATTAAACAGGTTCATCGCTGCTTAACTTTGCTGATCTAGCGGGAATCGGTGCTTTCAACGTGACTTGCCGTAAGCGGGGATGGTTGTACTGGATTCAATAGCCTTTTGAATATCCTGGGCATGACCTACTATACTCCCTCCAACTATGGGTAAATAGCAGGGCAGACTAAGCTCTTTAACCGTGGATAGGCAACCAGTCTAGGAGAAGGAAAACTCTGAATTCAAACCTGGTCACTACTAGAATAGGCTGAGGCCTACATAGTGATCTATTCCGATTAAAAGCAAAAAGAAACAAAAAAAACTCTATGACCGTTTATCCATTACTATGTGATTTTTCAGTAACTGTTAAATTTAAATATTAGACTACACTTCTTAACACAAATGATAGGCTATGTGTCTTTCTTTTTCTCTCTCTCTCTCTATCTCTCTCTATCTCTCCCTCTCCCCCCCTCTCTCTCTCTCTCTCTCTCTCTCTCTATCTATCTATCTATCTCTCCCTCACCATCTCTCCCTCTCTTTTTTCTCTTTCTCCATTCACTTGCATGTAAGGGTAGTGTAGATATAGAGTTAACGGCGCATTCCCCATTTTTTAAAGAGTTTTGTCTGATGTCAACTAAAAACACCTTCTTCAATCACAACGATATGACATATGATATCGAAAGACTTAACATTGTTCGAGGAAAAGGTTAGAATATTTTGATTCTTCGAGAATTTCTAAATTTCTAAGTGTTTGGTTATCTAAAGTGTATTAGCTGTCATCACTTATATTTATAGAGTCTCCCAAGTAGCAGGAGTTGGATTGACCAATGAAAGAACGAAATAAATTAATTTAAATGGAGGCACGTGATGTAATGGTTAGAGTCGTAGGAAATGAACTTGTCAGCGCTAGTTCAATTCCTGGACAAGGTTGTTGCATATTCCATAGCGCTAATACCATTGGGAAAGATATGCATCCAACTACTCTCATTCCAGCAATGGGTAAATAGTAGAGCAGACTCTTTAACCTTGGTTAGGTAACCAATCTAGGAAAAGGAAAATTCTGAATTCAAACCTGTTAAACTACACTTAAGTTATTTATCTTGCGTCAAATCCTGATCGTGCGGATGGGTTGATAATATATATATATATATTTAAGGTCATTGATAAATTGTCCTAAAATCATTTCCCTCCAAGAAACGCTACAGGCCACAAGGAGTAACTGATACAACCATCTTTCTACTAAGGAATACTGCAGATTGATTGACAAGGAGTATCTATGGACACTGAAATCTTTCTACTAAGGAATAATACAGATTGACTGACAAGGAGTATCTATGGACACTGAAATCTTTCTACTAAGGAATAATACAGATTGATTGACAAGGAGTATCTATGGACACTGGAAGTTTTCTACCAAGGAATAATACCGATTGACTAACATCGAGAAGTAGCTACATACATTGAAATCTTTCTACTAAGGAATAATACAGATTGACTGACAGGGAGTATCTACGAATGCTGAAATATTTCTACGAAGGAATATTACAGATTGACTGACAAGGAGTATCTATGGACATTGAAATATTTCTATTAAGGAATAATACAGATTGACTGACAGGGAGTATCTACGAATGCTGAAATATTTCTACGAAGGAATATTACAGATTGAATGACAAGGAGTAACTATGGACATTGAAATCTTTCTATTAAGGAATAATACAGATTGACTGACAGGGAGTATCTACGAATGCTGAAATATTTCTATGAAGGAATATTACAGATTGACTGACAAGGAGTATCTATGGACATTGAAATATTTCTATTAAGGAATAATACAGATTGACTGACAAGGAGTATCTACGAATGCTGAAATATTTCTACGAAGGAATATTACAGATTGACTGACAGGGAGTATCTATGGACACTGAAATCTTTTTACTAAGGAATAATACAGATTGACTGACAGGGAGTATCTACGAATGCTGAAATATTTCTACGAAGGAATATTACAGATTGAATGACAAGGAGTATCTATGGACATTGAAATCTTTCTATTAAGGAATAATACAGATTGACTGACAGGGAGTATCTACGAATGCTGAAATATTTCTACGAAGGAATATTACAGATTGAATGACAAGGAGTATCTATGGACATTGAAATCTTTCTACTAAGGAATAATACAGATTTACTGACAGGGAGTATCTACGGACACTGAAATATTTATACTAAGGAATAATACAGATTGACTGACAGGGAGTATATACGGACACTGAAATCTTTCTACTAATAAATGCTACAGATTGACTGGCAAGGAGTATCTACGGACACTGAAACCTTTCTACCAAGGAATACTACAGATTAACTAAAGACAAGGGGTATCTATGTACACTGAAATCTATCTACTAAGGACTACTACAGATTTCTTGATTTTAGTATTTACAGACACTACATTATTTCTCCCTTATAACTACTTCAAGGAATACATCAGACTTTATAAAACAAGAAATTAAGTAACCTATCAGTGAAAGAGACAATCAACTTATTTTTCTGAAGCTTTCAAGCTAGGCTTAGGAAATATATTCCTATCAGTTCAGAAATCGATATACTTATTCTGAACTGTATCTATGAAGTGTCATTTGGAAACAACACCGATAACATCAATAACAAAAAATGAGCATATTTTAATGGAGCGTCGAATATCTACGCCACCATAAAAGTAAAATAGCTAAAAATGTCAGCAACAAAAAGCTATAAAGAGACTCATATAACTAAGTAAGTTTGCTATAATGGGTCCTTCTAAATATGTCTAGGCCATTTTGAATTATTAAATACTTATCCTAAAAGTATTCTCCAAAAGATTTGTTTTTTTATTTTTGTAATACAACCTTTTCCGATGACCTCCAACAGAAAATAGACCTGATGTCAGTAATTTTGAACAATACACCTTTTTGAATAATTAGAGTTGTCCTTTAAGATTATTTTACCTTAACTAGGGGGGCGGGTATTTGTCTCATACCTCACCTGTATGGACTGGGCACAAGGCCTCATTTTAACGTGGGCCCACCTACAAGCCGAAGCTAATGGGTGGAAGAGAACAAAAATTGCGTCGATCCCTTCGGTATTCCCCCTCAAGGGGTGCGCCTCAGGCGCTGGGCAATAAACCCAGCGCTGCCCCTTTAAGTCAAGGGGGCAGGCATTGCCTGGGGGATAGCCCCCTGGGATCGACGCTATTATTTTACTACACCTAATCCAGCGCCCGAAGCTCACTGGACCTCCCAGTAGGGAGTTAGAAGGTCATTTTACTATTAAGGTTATTTTACCTTAACTAGATAACAAATCTTTGAGAAAGAAAATTCTGAATTTAAACCTGTTAAACTCCACTTAAGAAATTGACCTTGGGTCAAATCCTGATCGTGCGGAGGGGTTGATAAATATATAAATGTATCTAGGGTTATTGGTAAATTGTAATAAATCAGTAAAATCAGGAAAGAACATTACAGGCCACATGCCACAAGGAGTAACTAATACTAGAATATTTCTACTAAGAATACCACAGATTGACTGACAAGGGGTATCTACGGAAACAACATTCTTTCTCCCTTATAACTAATCCCAGGAATACATCAAACTTGATATACCTTTATGAATTGGTTTTTCGATTTAATGGCATATCAATGATTGTGGGTTATGTAATGTAAAATCGCGCTTTTTCATATGCATGTATTTCCCAACTCTTCTGCACGAGTAGGATGTGACGCAAGGTCACTTTCTTTAACGGAGTTTAAACAGGTTTTGACTTTAAAGTTTTCTTTCTCCTAGACTAGTTGCCGTACCAAGGTTAAAGGGTCCGGTCTATCCTACTATTTACTCATATGTGGAGGAGGAATAGTTAGATTTGTACTTTTCCAAGGGTATTAGTTCTACGGGAAAAGCCAACAGCCGCATCCAGGATTTGAACTCGTGGCACCGTCTCCATTTCCTACGACGGTAACAGTTACACCACAAACACATCCACTATTGTTATATGTATGATTTGTTGGAGAAATATCTTTCATTAACTTCATGAGTATTAGTAAATTGGAAGAAATAAATTCTATTAACTTAATGTGTATATTATTACGGTCAAGTCACACTGAACGCACCGGTTCCCGCTAGATCACCGAAGTTAAGTTGCAATGAGTTTGTTCAATGCTTGATTTCACTTCCTCGTCACTGGAATAATGTTTGCCTCTCAAACCCTATTTCATGAGGCCATTATTCGAGTGACGAGGAAATGAAATCTATAGTGAAGAATATGTATATATATGTAAATGTATTTGTGTGTGTATATCTTTTATATATATGTCAGTGTAAGTACATATACATTTCTGAGTATATATGTATGTATATATATATATGTGTGTTTTGTGTTGGTATATATATATATATATATATATATATATATATGTGTGTGTGTGTGTGTGTGTGTGTGTGTGTGTGTGTGTGAGTGCATGTGCATCTATATCTATATATATGTAAGTGTATGCACATACATATATCTGAGTGTATGTGTACATATGATATATATGTGAGTATATATATATATATATATATATATATGTATATATACATATATATGTGTATATATATATATATATATATATATATGTGTGTGTGTGTGTGTGTGTGTGTGTGTGTGTGTGTGTGTGTGTATGTGCCTGTGTGTTTGAGAAAGAGACAAAGACAGACAGAATTTGATGGTGCAGGGATACATGCTCTCATTTAATGATGTAACATTGCTATTGAGAGGAACGGTGTCTATGTGGAGAAGTAGGGATGTGATTCACATGGGAACAGCTTCATTTTGATGTATGATATAAAAATTGGCATTACCTTTTGACTCACCCTTGTACATAATGGATGGACAGAAACCTGTCATTATTGTTACTCTTGTATATAAATAAGTACTGCCGTTTTTTAGACGGTTAACGTAGAGATTTTGAATTCAAGGTTGTTGAAATTCAAAATTAAAGGCAGTTAGATGATTGACGATTAGTAACATCAAGTTGACCCCAACTTCTGGCCGCTAGGATACGGTGGGAAATACGTTTATTAGCTTAATCAGTTAAGTCATAGACGTCGTAATGTAAACATCGGCACTACTTTACTCCGCGCGCGGCTGAGAAAGTTCTGGTTCTGAAGAAAAATGTGGTCACGAAATATATGCCTTGTGTTGTCCCTGAGAGAACTACTGGCAGTCTTGGCGAAATCAGTTACTACTTTAAAAAACACATTGTTAAGGTTTCCTTGTTCAAAATCTACAATCTTTGAACTATATATCAAGAACACAACAACAGTTTATTTTTGGTGTCTCAATCTTTAATTTTGAAAAATTTATCAGCTATTTAATCCTTATCAATTCTGTTTCACTAAACTTTAACCCTGAGCAAAGATGTCACTTCGATTTGTTTAAGGATTTGACCTTTTATTTTATCATAAAAGAGGAAAGATTTTTTATTATTAATGCTGCATGACCTTTTTAGTTTATCCAAATTCATCATGGCCATAACAAAACATAGATGAAAATCAAGTTTTCCTTATTTGTGTCCCTAACATAATTTTCATTGATCATATGCCTATATTGTAGATTACCAAATAGTTATAAACTTCAGTAATGTGATAGTAACAATACAATTTTACCTCATAAATGAAAACAATTCTCTTAATTATTCAAGATATATTATCAGTTATGAAATAGGAATTTCAAAATACCATATTTAAAGTTAATATTCAAACTTCATCTTGATCCAGACCAGCTCAAAAAATGGAAGAAATAGAAGACTAAGAAAAACCAGTTAGAAGATGAAATGAAGATAGTAACAGTTTACAGAACACAAGAAACAGACTACAGACTAAGAAATACCAGGGAGCTACTCCTAGCAAGTAAGTAAAATATTAAATAATGAGGAAATAACGACGGAAGCCCTCATAAAAAGAAATAGAACTATCTACATATATATATACCTGATTCAAAGGGGTATATAAAATTACGACCTAGTAATCACATTCTACCAGTGGCGAACGCGTTGGGTAAATAACTAATTGTTTTTAATAAGAATAAAAATAATGAAATGCTGAATTGGTGTCACTGAATGCCGACTTGGGAAGCAGCGGTTACTAATGGTTAGAAGTGGTTAGGAAGTTAGCCTGGTATACCATTATCTGGGTAGTAAGTAAGGTCCTTCTTTGGTGACCATATTCAACTTTTGCTTTGTTTTGTGGGATATTGTTGGCATCCTTCAATCAACAGAAGACGAGGAGTAGTGTTCAAATTACTTTTTCGGAACTACGTAGCCTGGGAAGGTTCATATGGATGATGAGCTGTTGCCCAAGCAGCAAAACCCCTCTCCACACTGCCGTTGTGATTTAAAGGAAAGGTAAGGAACCAATGCAGTTTGGCAGCGGTAGTGTCGCAAGATTTGCTGGGTAGTACTGGGTTTCAGCGTCACAGCACTTTAGTGAATTCGGCTCCTGATTTGTTTTCGGGGTTTCGTCTCCTAGACTTTCCTTGGGATGAGGTAAAGCCGCTAGGCAGAGGAGGTTTTCTATCGGACTTTTCCTTTTCTTAGATGGGTTGCTGACCAAGGCTAAGGAGCCTCTTTTTTAACTCGTTTCCTACTACTGTCGGTTTACCTGAAAAAAAAAAAGGACTAGATTAGGAATATGGTATATTTTGCATTTATGTATCATATATATATTTACCAACCCCTCCGCACGGACAGGATGTGACACAAGGTCATTTTTAAGCGGAGTTCAACGGGTTTGAATTCAGAGTTTTCCTTCTCCTAGACCGGTTGCCTAACCAAGGTTAAAGAGCCCAGTCTGCCCTACTATTTATCCATAACTGAAGGGAGAGTAGAATTCATACCTTTCCCAAGGGTATTAGCTCTAAGTGAAATGCAATTACCACGCCCAGGATTTGAACTCGGGGCGACAAGTCCATTTCCCATGCCTTTAACCATTACACCACGCATTTCCATACATATTTATGTATCATATAAGCAACAATACGTTCATGTCATTTTTTTGCGGGGAGGGGTAAGTCCACAAGAATAGTCTAAGAGGTCTTAACGTTTGTGGGATATATTGAAGCGAATACTGTCATCGCATTCATTCACGTCTATAGTGGGAAGTTTTATTGTTTCATTTACACTTCAAATCTCAACGCTGAAATCATTCGACTATTCCTGTTTAAAAATAACTCCATACTTCACCGTGAAACCTTTGCTCTAATGGCCAATCGATTAAAGCAATGAAACCATCCCTGAACGCTATTCATGGCTTCTTCTGAATTTATACAGACGAGAGAAAACGTATCTAAATTTTCGCTTCAATGACAATATATATATATGAATGTATATGTATATATACTTATATATGTGAATGTATATGTATATATATATATATAAATATGTCACGAAGTGTCTGTCAATATTTTCAAGACACTCGCTAGTCGCGTGGATCCTGAGTGGCCAGGCTATTTACTCTCCAAGAAAAAAGAAATACTTCAGGGGAAAAAACACAGAATGTTTTCCTTCAACAAAAATATTAAAAAAAATATTAGTCATAAGACAATTTGTGAGTGATTAATAATTATTTTATTTTATAAAAAATAATTATTATTTACTTTGTTTTTTTTTTTTTTTTTTTTAAACAGACGGGTGCAAATGCACAAAAGTACATGAACAGTTAAAAAAAATACCTTCTTTTTCGTTAAAATATAAGTTATTCTTTTTGTTATTATTTCCTTGTTTTTTTTTTTTTTTATCAAATCCTCTTTTATCTTTTAAAATCCGTTTTCAAACAATTACTTCTTTCGTTTTCTTTCCTTTCTCAAATTAATTCAGTTTTTTTCTTCTTCAAATATCTCTGATCTCTACAACTTTTTCTTTTTCCCAAACTCAATCACTTTTCGTTTTTCTTTCCTTATTATTATTAATTCAGTTTTTCTCAACAATCTCTTTCTCCGGTTTCAACCGTTTGTTTCTCTATCGTCCGTCAGTCTCTCTATTCTATCTCATCTCTCTCTTCTCGTGTCCGTCCGTTTCTCTGAAATCTCCAGTCCCTAAACTAAACTGCCGTCTCTAAACTAAAAAACGTCTGTTTCTCTCTCGTCTGCCCGTCTCTCTATATTCTTTTTTCGCGCGTCTTTTTTTTAAAATCAAAACAACCTAAGGGAATTAACCCTTTTTTTTCTTCTGCCAAGGGCAGCAACTCTTAACTTTTTCTTTATCATTTAAATTTTTATACTTTTTTCCATTTCTTTTCTAACAAATAGACAACCCCCCTTGCTATTATTAAATGATATTCTGAGAAATCTCAGGATATCATGACACCTCCCCTAGTTTTTCAATATTTTTCTTTTTCTTCTCAAGATATAAAAGAAAAACATAAAGAAAAACTCATAAATGAACTTCACATCACATTGTAACATAAAGAAAATTAACAATTGTTAATGAAACTATCAATGTACCTTCCATTTTTAACTATCAGCATATTTCTCCTTTTTTTTTTTTTTTTTCAGAATACTACTCACTTTCTTCTTAGAGACCTTCTTTTTTTTTTTTCAGACAATTTAAATGTTTTTTAAAACAATCTTCATTTTTTAATTTTTTTCAGACAATTTGAAATATTTTTTACAAACAACCTTCTTCACTTTTTGATTTCTTTTTTTTTTTTTTTTTTTAAATCAGACAATTTGAAATATTAAAAAAAAAACAACCTTCTTCACTTTTTGATTTCTTTTCTTTTTAAATCAAGGTTGTTATCCTCTTTTCATTTCCCAACATCAACATATTCATTTCTAATTTATATATATATTTTTTTAATAAATTATTTCACTTCATTTCTTTCCATATTTTTTTTTTTTTTAAATGTTTTTTTTTTTTTTTTTTTTCTTAAACTTAACTTTCTTTGTTCTTTTGAACTTAATTCCTTCCATTATTTCCTCTCCATTGTAGAATTCCTTAGCTTTGACTGAAAACTGGTCCAACATCTGTTTTTTCTTTTTAATCATAGAGTGTATTCTCTTCATTTTTATTTGTGTAGAAAGAGTGTATTTTTTGCTTATCTTCAACTCAGAAAATTTAGTCTTCTTTCTACTATTTTCCTTGTCATATCTGCTAAGTGTCGTCTTTGGCGCCATAAATTGTCCTTCAGTGAATTTGTTATCATTGTTTGGTTGATGATTGTCTTTCATTTTCATTTTTTGTCTCTTAGCTTCCTGAATTTTAACAACTTTTCCTCCTTCGCCCAGGTTAACATTGATACCAATTTTTCTATCTGTTGCATTATTTATACCTTCATTTTCCAATATCAAAATCACTGACTGTCCTTCCTTGAAACTTTCCATAACATGTATAACCTTCTTTTCTTTCAAATTCTCAAATGGACATTTATCATCCTTTCCATCTACACTGAATTCCTCCATCATTAAATTGCCAACTTCTGAATTTCTATCCATTTGACCTAATATTTCGGCTGGTGTTTTGATTAACAGGCGTTCATCCTCCATACATTGACTTTTATCTATCCATTTATCAGTATCAGCATTGTCACAGACACTTTCTCCCAAATTTTTGATCTCATTTAGTTTTTGTGCAGTTTTTCTCTTCTGGCGCTGTTTTTTCCTTTTCTCGCGAAGTTTAGCCATTTTTCCTGTTGTATTGATATTAGTAGCCGGTACATATACATCTTCCTTCATTTCTTCAGTTGTAAATTCATTAACCACCTCGACCACTTCAATTTCTTCTTCTCCTGCATTCTCTGTTTGTATGTTCTTTTCCTCCATGTCTGATTTTTCTGACATTCCCACAGCTGGCTTGTCTACTTCCAAATCACCAGTGTCATTTCCTTCCAAAATCTTAGTTTCCTCAGTATCTGACTTAAACCTTTCATCATCCCAACTTCTAGTGATTTGTTCACTTCCAGTGATTTGTTCATTTCCATTATCCTCAACATCTGATACTGCCTGTTGTTTAACTTGTACACTTTCATATCCTTCTACAGACCTGTACACTTTTTCTACAGCATTTTCTTCATCAATTAGTGGTTCCTCTTCTTCATTTTTTGGTAAAGTATCCTCAGTATCCTTATTTTCCTCTTCTGGTGTGCTAGATGGAGCAGGGTTCAAGCCAGATGATCCCATTTCTGAAGTAGTTTTTTCATCCTCTGTTTTTTGTTCTATAGCCAGGGTAACTTGTGAACTGTCAGTACTGTTACTACTGATATCCAAAAGTTTTTCACTGGGTTTAATTTCAATACTATTTGTGTCTTTGATGCTTGGAGAACTTGTATTTTCACTGACTGTGGCAAGTTCCAGGGTGGGTTCACTTCTCTTAACAACAATATCAGTTCCAACTGGATTTGACAAGCGCTGCTTAATTTGCTTCATATCTTTTTCTCTTTTGTTGGTGTACTCTCTGAGCATATAAATCTGAATGTTTTCTCCAGTCAAACACATCCTTTCTGACCTCCCTTTATATTTTATAATCCAATCACTGAGATCTTTGTCTTCGATATCTTGAGAACTTGTATTGATATTTTCCGGAGTGCCTCGACTCAACAAGGATCGCCTTATTTTCATTAACTCCTCCTCATGTCTATTTTCCAAAAGCATGAAGTCCTGGTGGTATTCTCCAGTCAAACCCATCGCCTCTGCGATCTTCTTTGTTTTTTCAACCCATTTTGTGAAAATAATATCATTCCAATGTGTGGCCATTTTTCTTCTGTTGTTGTTGTTGAATTTTTTTATTTGTTATTTATTTATTCATTCATTCATTTTTGTTCGGCGACGCCAGCCAAAAATTCTTTTGGCAATTGAAGAAAAATTCCAGTATTTTCCTTAGTCCTAAAATCCTCTATTTTCCCTGGAAAGATGTTCAATCCTATCGGCGCGACGCCAGAAATATGTCACGAAGTGTCTGTCAATATTTTCAAGACACTCGCTAGTCGCGTGGATCCTGAGTGGCCAGGCTATTTACTCTCCAAGAAAAAAGAAATACTTCAGGGGAAAAAAACACAGAATGTTTTCCTTCAACAAAAATATTAAAAAAAATATTAGTCATAAGACAATTTGTGAGTGATTAATAATTATTTTATTTTATAAAAAATAATTATTATTTACTTTGTTTTTTTTTTTTTTTTTTTTAAACAGACGGGTGCAAATGCACAAAAGTACATGAACAGTTAAAAAAAATACCTTCTTTTTCGTTAAAATATAAGTTATTCTTTTTTGTTATTATTTCCTTTTTTTTTTTTCTTTTATCAAATCCTCTTTTATCTTTTAAAATCCGTTTTCAAACAATTACTTCTTTCGTTTTCTTTCCTTTCTCAAATTAATTCAGTTTTTTTTTCTTCTTCAAATATCTCTGATCTCTACAACTTTTTCTTTTTCCCAAACTCAATCACTTTTCGTTTTTCTTTCCTTATTATTATTAATTCAGTTTTTCTCAACAATCTCTTTCTCCGGTTTCAACCGTTTGTTTCTCTATCGTCCGTCAGTCTCTCTATTCTATCTCATCTCTCTCTTCTCGTGTCCGTCCGTTTCTCTGAAATATCCAGTCCCTAAACTAAACTGCCGTCTCTAAACTAAAAAAACGTCTGTTTCTCTCTCGTCTGCCCGTCTCTCTATATTCTTTTTTCGCGCGTCTTTTTTTAAAATCAAAACAACCTAAGGGAATTAACCCTTTTTTTTCTTCTGCCAAGGGCAGCAACTCTTAACTTTTTCTTTATCATTTAAATTTTTATACTTTTTTCCATTTCTTTTCTAACAAATAGACAACCCCCCTTGCTATTATTAAATGATATTCTGAGAAATCTCAGGATATCATGACAACATATATACGTATATATGCGTGTGTGTGTTTGCGTAGGGTTGTATGCATATATATATATATATATATATATATATATATATATATATATATATATATATATATATATATATGTATGTATATATGTGAATGTATATGTATATCTTTATATGTATGTAAGTGTAAGTGTATGTACATGTACATATCTGAGTATATGTGTATATATATATATGTGTGTGTGAAGTGGTCAAACGATGTGTTTGAAATGGCGAAGGTCGACAATTTGTAGGGAGATTATGTGCTTAATTAAAGTCATACCCAATTTGTTAATTAATTAATTATAACTAAATGAATCAGGCGTGCATATCGGTTTAAATTTAAACCGATATGCACGCCTGATTCATTTAGTTATAATTAATTAATTAACAAATTGGGTATGACTTTAATTAAGCACATAATCTCCCTACACATATATATGTATATGATATATATATATGAGTGTATATATATATATATGTATATGTGTTTTTGTGGGCATATATATATATATATGTATATATATATGAATGTATGTGTATATATATGTGAGTGCATGTGAATCTATATCTATATGTGCAAGTGTTGGTACATGCATGTGAGTATATGTGTATATATGATATATATGTGAGTGTATGTATATATATATATATGTGTGTATGTGTGTGAGAGAAAGAGACAGACAGACAGACAGACAGACAGTCATACAGAAAGAGAGTATATGTGAATACCATCATTACATACTCAGAATGATCGAGGTTCTTAAAGTGGGAAATATTCAGCAATTAAACGGTATTCGCTCTCTTGATCATTGTATTATTCCAACAGGCAAGTGAAGGTCAAATTACTTTTAAAGAAAAAAGAGAAAATATTTACAAAATTCATAAAAAAATATGTTTCTATTTGTTTTTTCTTTTTGTATATTTCGAAATTCGAGTTCTAGAAATTGTTCGGAAAATTGAATATATGCGTATTCGCTGGTTGCTTTGTTGGACTTGGGGATCTTTGGTTTAGTTAAAGTTAAAGTCAGACTTTTTAGCAAGCATTTATAAAGCTTCGAGTAACCAATTATAAAATACTAGCAGTACCTGTGGATATACCAAATTATGATAATTAAATCATTATAACATTTGGTATGATTACTTAAGAGCTATTGCAGGGTTCAATATGGAAAGAGTATAATAATGTTGATTCAACCCTCTATGTCACTCTTTTTTTCTTTCTTTCTTTCTCTCTTTTCATCTTTTAATTATCTTCAATTCAAATAAATTAGTGATATCGCTCCCGCGTGCTCATCTCTTCTATCTATCTTTCCACTACTTTCTTTTACGTTCTGATCATATTTCCGCTGAGTAGCATATCATTTTTCTTCCATTTATTTACATTAAAAATGGAATGGTCTATTATTTAGCTGAGGTGACGACGCTAAGCAGATAGGTAAAGCCAGATAATCAAGATTTATATTTTTGCATTTCATCTTGGATGATTTGGGTGGTCTCATTTTTAACCAGAAGGTGTTACAAGATGATAACGTTCGTACATTTAGGGAACACGTGTATCAATATATAGATTACTTTGTTACCTATTTCTTCTTTTTTTTTAATTCCGAAATTGTAGTTCTAAAAATGGTTCGGAAAATTAAAAATATATGCATGAATTTATGTTTTGTTGGTCTTGGGGTTGTTTGGTTTGGTTTGTTTTACGGCATATCAAACTCAGTGGATCATTTAATACCGACAAAGTTTTAAAATAAATTCATTCTTGATGGATACTCAATTTTTTAATAAACAGATTTTACTATCTAACCCATAAATGGGACCCTAACAGGTACTACCATTCTGGGTCAGATTGAACCAGGGAGCAATGGTGATGAAGGGTTTTCCAAATTCCCCAGACCTCCAGAACTGGAACCTTAGCATCAGATAGAGTTTTAATTGTTAGGGTTGCATCTATGGTTTAAATAGAAAATTTGTTTACAAAATATTGAGTTTAATAAAATGTCTCCAAAACTATCGCAACGAATCTTTTTTAAAACGTTGCCGGCATTAAATGACCCATCATAGTTGATATGCCGTAAAACAAACCTAAACCAACAAACATTTCTCAAATTCTTTGTCAATTTTAGACAATACTTTCATGTACTAGTTTAATCGCAATAAATAAAAGTTTTTTTAAAATTTGATTCTAAGTTCATTATTACAATCTACAAAGTCCCCGTGAGGTTGTGACTAACATTCTAGACTGCAACACTCACTGTAAACGAGTCCAAACTCTTCGGATTAATACACTTGTGAAAGGCAATT
>CM042152.1:52035815-52045815 GCA_023376005.1 Doryteuthis pealeii
AGGTGTATCTGATGCTGTCCTCATTGATGAATAACATATCAAGTAACAGTAGAGTATGAAATGTGTTCAATTTCATGTTTCTAAAATGTAAACATTTTTCGTCTAGTTTTCAATATTCGTTTGAGTGTTGTCACCTCAGCTAAATAATGGACTATTCCTTTTACATAAAAAAGAAAGAAAATACATGCTACAAGAAAAATATTATAAGAAAGAAAGAAAGAGAGTAGGTGAAACATAGAGAGAGGGAGTGAGAAAGCAAAAAGAATAACGCTAATCTATTTCAATATATTGTAAGATTCAAAGTGATAATTAAACATACAATTCCGACAAGGGTTGAGGGACAATACATTTTATATAATACAGCACATGAATAAACAAGATACATAAACTATGGAAGATAGAATAGTGTACATAAACATACATACATAAAAGTCACTGACAAGATAATATAAAAGTACACATAATATAAATGTATAGACATGAGACTAAGAATAGTCCATGCTGTATAAATTACTTACAGTGACTAGTTGCCGGCGTTGAGGACCGAAGCCCCAACGAGAAGGGAATAAATTGTCTAGCCCATGTGGGTACCTACGAGAAGAGGTAGAAAAGAGGAAGAGAAATTCGAATCAGCTGCTTAAATATCATACGTCCCCTGGTAGAAACAAGCGACAACAAGCCGGGCAGATAACTCCTCAGGCAAATGGGAAAATAACCCCTACAATATCAAGTAACAGTAGAGTATGAAATGTGATAAATATCATGTTTCTAAAATCTTAAAATTGTTCGTCTAGTTCCCAATATATTTTATATGTAGAAGAAAAATATATAGAAAATAAACATAAAACAAAAATATTAAACAATCGGGTAGACTACTATTTCTCATTATATATTTGCTAAATATTTTTTTCTTTTCTTTTTCACATTAATATTTATTTATTAACAAAAATATAAAAAAGAATTCTATTTAATTATTTAATTCTTTTGGTCTCGTATTACTTGTCACCTTTTTTTGTAATCCACTAATTACTTGTTTCATTTATTGTCAAATAGTGAAAGACAAGGAAATACTGTGCATCGCCGAAAATAAGACAGGGCTTATATTAAATCCTGTGTTGTAATGGTTAGTAAGCTAGATTCGCAAACCATTGTTACGGAGTTCGATTCTCACTGGGCGCCCGATACTTTGGCCTTGTGCCACATCTAAGCTAAGCTTAGTAAATAAGTATATTAATTTTCACTCCGTAAGATTAGGTTAAAGTGCCCAAGCTGTCTTATTATATACCCACAGTCAGAGGGAGAATAGTTTTATTCATACCTTTCCTAGGTAATGGTGATGTATGAAACAGCATCGACCAGGATTAAATTGCCCAACTAAAGCAAGGGATGTAAGTGTGGAATACAGTTCTAAGTGACAATAATGTGGAGGTTTCATGTTCAATCCTGACAAATGGCGATAAGGACATAGAATACTTAACACTTGTACCCGGTTAACAGAATAAGAATGTAATAGATTAAATAAAGCGATCGGATCGAAGTCCACGAAGTTTCCAGATTACGACATAAAGGCTACCGAGTTCAACAAGAAGGTTGCAGAGTTCGACAAGAAACACCGAAAGAAGGTCGGAGGGCGCATCGACGGAGAAGTTGTGTACATAACAATAAAG
Source organism: Doryteuthis pealeii (assembly GCA_023376005.1). Lineage (NCBI taxonomy): Eukaryota > Metazoa > Mollusca > Cephalopoda > Myopsida > Loliginidae > Doryteuthis > Doryteuthis pealeii. The sequence goes on from CM042152.1 coordinate 52,037,483, forward strand.
ATGAGAACAACGGTCAGAAAAATCTAAATAATACAAACATCTTCAAAATAGCACCCATCCTATCGCTGCGTTAAAATACATTGTGTCACCTGCTGGCCGTCGGTAGTGACCCGTGATGCTTAAGGACGTAATCCTTGAGAATGAGCAATCCATGACATGCAACACTCCACTTTGTGCCTTACTTATGCTAAACGGGCGGTCGTAGAGGCACCCTCTGATCAATCGGTTGGCCATGTCAAGCACTAGCATCTATATAATTGTCCCGACCCTATTGGCAAGCCTCAACCCTTTTTATCATATGGGTGCTAGAAGGCTGTGGGTGAGGGTCTTCATGTCCTTGGTGTGATAAATAACTCTAACTGATGGTGAGGTTTCAGTTTTGGATGTTTGGGGAATGTAGAGAACCCCATTGCTCTAAGGTTCACGCTGACTTGGATTGGTAGTACCTGTTAGGGTCCAATCTATGAGTTAAATAGAAAATTTGTTAACAAAAAAAAATCGAGTTAAAAAATTTTTCTTTCAAACTATCGCTACGAATCTTTCAAAACTTTGCCAGCATTAAATGATCCACCGTTGTTGATATGCCGTAAAATAAAACAAACAAACAAACAAAACAAAATATCAATAGAAATATAATAATATAGAAATGTGCATGCATATGCTGTTAATCTTTGCGTGATAGATGATATATATGTGTAATATTGTTTATCGTATACCTGTCGTCATTTTGTATAAATGTACAAAAAGCACACACACACACACGCACACACATAATATATATATATTATATATATATATATATATATATATATAATATAATAAGATAAATATATAAAGGTATTACATATATATTTATTTGATGACAAAGGAACAGTCACAGCCGTTCAGTTTCTTGTGTGTGTATTTATGCGTGCGTGTATATATATATATATATATATATATATATATATATATATTCATGTGCATATCTATAAGTATATATCTATATAATATGTATATATATGAATGTATATCTGTACATATATCTTTATATAAAAATGTATGTATAAAATCTATCTATCTCTATCTCTCTCTCTCTCTCTATATATATATATATATATATATATATATATATATATATATTATATATATATATATATATATATAGACACAGAAAATATATAGACGCAGCAACATAAACAACTACCACACCCACACCCATATATATATATATATATATATTATATATATATATATATATAATTGATCAATTTAATTATTGTCAACGGGAAGGTGTTGGTAGGTAGTACAAAATAAAAAAATGCTTAGTATCAAAAGATCGAGCAACCATTCTAGTAAAATAATTATTTTTTTGACATTACAATCAATTGTTAGTAAAAGTTTTATACTTAATTAGAGATGTTCATCTGATTGACAAAATAATTATTTCATCGTCTGAACATTGCTAATGAAGTCAGAAACTTTCACTTACGATTGTTTATAATCGAAGAAAAAAAAATAATAAAATATATATGTTACATTGTTTGGGTGGTTGTGTGGGTTGTTAACGGACCCTGTCGCGAGAATTCTAAGGGGCCATTGATTTTCAGATCAGGGAATGGAAAACTACTAAGACGGTTATAGCTCCCTGGCCCTAGAGGCGGGAATCTCGCAAGTCAGGTGACTTAATTAGTTTAGATTTTAGTTTCAACCTCAGACTGAATCAGAGAGCACGTGCATCTCGCTGCTAGGGTTGTTATCGCACCGCGCTGAGGAACATGGGCAAGAAAAATAAATCTTGATCAAGAAAATAAAAGTCTTGTGAGTTGATTAATTGCATGACTAGAAACTAATCCTTAAAAGAAGCTCTTAAAAGAGACTAGACAACATGACAGCCAAATGAAAGAAGAGGAAACATAACAACTAGTAGACAAGATGACGATCATAGCCGAAGCAGTAAAGCAGAAATAAAGAACAAGTAATCCTCAAGTCTCTGTGTCTGTCTGTCTGTCTGTCTGTATGTTTGTTTCTCTCTCTCTATCTCACCCAAGTCTCCTCTCTCGATTATATACCCAATGTTGGTTTGGTTTAGTTTGTTTTGTTTTACGGCATATCAACCTCAGTGGGACCCTAACAGGTACTGCCACTCTGGGCCAGAGTGGACCAGGGAGCAATGGTGATGAAGGGTGCTCCACATTCCCCAAAACTCCAAAACTCGAACCTCACCATCAGATAGAGTTTAACGTCATTCCTAGGAGATGTAGACCCGCAGCCACAGCCTTCTAGCACCCATATGATAAAGAGGGGTTGGGGCTTGCCATAAGGGCAATAGGGTTGGGAAAATCATATAGGTGCTATGGCTTGACATGACCAGCCGATTGATCGGAGGGGGCCTCTCCGACCGCCCGTCCCGATGTTGGGATATATGGCTATACAACGTATATATAGTAATAGACACAGTCCGTGCTTACAAAATCCTCAATAATATTTTATGTAATTTATTTAAAGCCACGTATCTTTTAAAATTCAAGAACTTATTGACAAACCAAATGTGTAGTTTTATGTCTACACAAGATAATAGGTTCGCATTTCTTATTAGGTATTGATATTTGAGTAAATGTAGCGTGGACATGTGGTCAACACCAGGTTACAAACAGTTTCTCACCTATCCGATGTTCAGACCATTTGTTCACATGGCTCATCAGTGTGACAAGCCAAGGCAGACTGCTGCATATATATATATATATATATATATATATATATATATATATATATATATATATATATATACAGGTATTACAATTCTATTTCTAGTTCAATTCCTAGACGAAGCTGTTGGCATTTCACATAGCGCTAATACCCTTGGGGAAGGTATGAATCCATACATTCTCCCTCCAGCTATGGGTTAAATAGTAGGGCAGACTGGGCCCTTCAGCCTTGGGTAGGTAACCAGTCTAGGAGAGGGGATAACTCTGAATTCAAAATTCCTGAGGTCGGTCGATGATTGGGTTTGTGGCAACCCTTGATGCACCAATTATTTCCTATCGACTGTGCCAAAAAGTGCGGATGGTCCAACACAAGCCTTCACCACTATAAACAAATCACTGCGTGGATGTTCATTGTATGAACACTCATACGTCGATCGACGGGAGAGTCCATCATATATATATATATATATATATATATATATGTGTGTGTGTGTGTGTGTGTGTGTGTGTGTGGGGGTTGCGTGTATGCGTGAGTGTCCGTGCGAGCACGTGAGTGAATAGGTTGGATATGTATATATGAGCATATAGGTGTAATAGAATTCAATTATTCCAAAACCTCTGGAATATATTTCCTTACTTTTCTTTGTCTACATAAAATTATAGCAATTTCTCAGAATCATTTTCTAGATAATTCTTTGTTGTAAAACGATTTGACCGAAATGTCTGTGATCTCTCTCATGCCACATAATAACCCATCGCTCCTCCAAGACTAATTCTGGTAATTTCACGCTGTGTTTCTGAAGAAAAAACTCTTGCTTTCTTAAATCTGAGAAAAGGAGGTGCACAGCACCGAGGATGACAAAATTCAGAAGATAAACAGATAATTCAAGTGTGAAACACACACACACACACACACACATATATATATATATATATATATATATATATATATATATATATATATATATATATATGTTGTTCTGGTTCCAACGGGAGAAAATTCAATATTTTATAAAAAGAAGAAGGTCCGCAAAATGTATTATGTTTTCAGAAAAAATGTTTTATTCTTTTCATCTTACATATGCAACACGTGTTTCAGATCTTCTGGTATCTTCTTCAGGCTTTGATTGAATAATATTATTAATCAAAGCCTGAAGAAGAAAACAGAAAATCTGAAACACGTGTTGCATATGTAAGATAAAAGAATAAAACATTTTTTTTCTGAAAACATTATACATTTTGCGGACCTTCTTCTTTTATATATATATATAATATATATATATATATATATATATTATATATATGATATACATTGACAAGAACAAACAAACACTGGCATTTATTGATTTTGTATATGAAAAGAAAATGTATTATATACTAAACGCGGCTACCCAGTGTCGCCTGGGTAGAGCAGAATAAAAGAAATTAAACATTGAAATGCCGAAAATGGCCGAGTAGAATTCTAATGTTTTTTATAATGGTATTTAATTTTTAAATACATTCGATAGCATAAATCAAATCATTATTTTTGCTCAAAAACCAAGCCATGGTGATATTTAATGTGTATATATATATTTATTTTGTTGTTAATTGTTTTATTTTTGAAGTTTCCTCCGGACATACAGGTACACACAACTGCCCTTTAAATATGTACTAGCAGCGGCTACCCGGCATGGCCTGGGTAGGGGAGATTTTTAAAAGTTAGTCCCACATATCCATTATTACTGAATCGTCAGTTGAATTCTCGTGGGAGGTCCCATTTAAATCCCTATGTAAAAATAAGGCCTTGCATTGATCCAGCTACTCTGAAAATATTTTTACGCCTACACTGTTTGACCTCCCCAGATCTTAATACCATTTTTATTGTGTATGTGGCGCTGTTCCGGAGCAGGATTGAGGCTGTGATAGACGATAATGGTGGTTATTTTGATTGAAACCTATTGAATTTTTATCACAATCCATAAAATGTTCTAGTTAACAAGCACTTTTCCTTTTTACGTATGAAACTGTCACATTTCTTCCGAACACCTTTATAATATATATATATATATATATATATATATATATATATATATATATGAAATGTGGTGTAGTGGTAGTAGAAGACTTGGCGCGAAATGAATTATTGATATTTCCGGATGTGCCTGCTATATTGAAAATTAATATTATTTAAAGTGGTTTTATTTTGCTTAATTTATAGAGTTTCGACGATTTGGAGTTTTTGTTTTATTTCCTTTCTTTGTGCAGCATGTATGTTTTCGGTTATAATTCATGTTAATAAGAGGGGCATGCATGTGATTTTAAGTGTTGTGATATATATATATATATATATATATATATATATATATATATATATATATATATATGGATAGATAGACAGATTGATAGATAAGTATGTACCAACCATTACTCACGAATAGATTATTGCCCAAGGTCAATTTATTAAGTGTAGTTTGAAAATTCGAAATTCAGAAGTTTCTCTTTTCGTATACAGGTCACCTAATCATGTTTTAAGAGCACAGTACTTTATACATTTAACTATAGCAGAAGTGAGAATAGTTGAATGCATACCTTTCCCATTAGGTATTAGCACTACTAGCAAATATATGCACCCTCAGGGTGCAAGTATTTAAGTTTTAATATAATAAAATATCATGTTAAATTAGAATGGCTAATGAAACTGAATAAGAATTCAGATAAAAATATTTGGAACAGAGGGGGTATAATCGGAAAATAGAACAACTTTGAAACTAACTGTTCCACCATTTTCCCTTACTCCCGTCTTTCATTGGTAAATTTCCCTAATTTAACTATTTAGTTAAAATAGGAAGAAAAGAATAAAATTACAGTTATTTCTTTATGTTAATAGATTTATGTTAAGATTTATCCACGAGATTTTTGCTCATATTTATTAAGATAAAACCAAACAATTAGAAATCAAATACTAAGCATATATTTATTAAAATCAAATTTTTTTAGGATCAATATGCAAATTAGCCTTTCCCATTCACACTGTAAACCGCTATTTCGTTGAATATATAAATATAATTGCATGTTATCAGTATGTAGATATTGTTAACAGTCTTAATGATGTAAAACAATTTTACTAATAATTGAGGTTTAAATAAAAAATAAAATCATGGAGAATGTGTGTAAATAACAAAGGGAATTGTGACTTGTGTAGTTTCGGTTACAGATAGACAAACCCACAATCTCCATTATAATAAGATATGCTTGCAAACAACCTCGTTTAGGATTTGAACACGGGTGGCTGAGTGAATTTGCTACGACGATAACCATTACGCCTCCACATACACTAAGTTAATAGAAATAATAATTCCACCGCTGTAATTCCTATAATTACATCATGGTATTGCATTGGTCTATTTGTTATGAGAATGGAGAATGGTATCGTCAAACCGCGTTCTAAATACGGCGTGGATATTTTGCGTTCGTTCTGCTTACATGCTCATGAGAAATGCTTTCTCGTTTCAGTTATAGGTAAATAGTAGCGCAAGTAGAGCCCTTTAACCCTGTAGCGGCCATTTATATTGTGCGTCTGATTGGAGGTCAGGTCAGAGATTGTTCATTGCTGCTGTTATAACATAACCCAGAATGAAGACTTTTGTCTCGCATCCAGCTTGTAATCCAGAACAGCGTAATGCAAGTCAGACATCAACTCATCCACAATTTATTTCGACATGTCAGACATATAAAAGGTCTTACACACACACTCACACACAAAACACACACGCGCGCATATGTTACTTTTCATTCATATGAGTCAGATTATTGCCCTGATGAGCGACTAAGCGAAACTATTAGTAGGTATTTCTGACTCATTACTGGATAATAATTGATAATAGTGGATAGTGTATAAAACACAATCTATATCAATCAATTAATATTTCGCCTCTGTGTATTTACGAAGCTTCATCAGAATTTTCTTTTTATTTAAAAACAGAACTGGTATATATATATATATATATATTATTAATTATAAATAAATAAATAAATAAAGCTCTTACATAAGTAATTGAGCCCTCTATAATCAATTCTCCAACAATAATAATAATTTAACCTATATATATATATATATATATATATATATTATATATATATATATATATACATATATATATATATATATATGTGTGTGTGTGTATCACAACAATATTAACATTATTTAATGTAATATAAAAAAGGCAATGATAATATACATTTTCAAACGTTTTTTTTTAATTCTGAATTTCACACTTGTCATTTATTGATTTGATAATGATTTTAAGAGGAAGCAATAAAAATGTAATTCTACCATCATCCTATTTAAAGTGTTTACCATATAAGATAAACAGAACTTCAACGCCCTTTGATACGACAGACGATCTCGGAGAAGGAAGACTCAAATTTCAATTAGTTGGACGTCACTTTAAAAAATTACCTTGTCTTGCATCCAACTCGCAGCAGGGTGGTAAAATATGGGGGCACACTTATCGTAACAGTTACCGCCGTATGTAATGAAAAAGGCCATTGGAGTTTACTTCAAGCTAATACCCTTGTGAAAAGTATGAATTATATCACATTTTAGAATTTAAAGTCTATCATAAGAATACTAACAAAAACGAATCCATCCATCTTTATTCCCACCACAACAATAGGATAAAGAGCGGTACTATAATAGGTTTCTTTCTTAGAGCACTTAGGATATGTAATAATAAATATTTAGAAGAGGAATTTAATATTATTGAAAAGTCTTTTCTTAAATTACAATACCCTTTAAACTTCATACACCGTGCTAAAAAAGGCATTGAAAATACACAATAGAAAATATAGCACTACATCTCCTAATAACATACAACATAACAACAATAACGATTCTGATAGTGTTGTATTGTCCTCGGTCGGAAAACGAAGCTTACAACGAAAAGACAAAGAGAAATATAAGAATATATATTTAAAAAAGGGGAAAACGGAAGCGAGACTTTCCGGTCAAAGAAGCAGGGAGAAGATAAAGAAATATATAACAAATGCCCGTTATCAGATCAAAAGATAAAGATGCGTAGGAGTACCTATCAATATAAAAGGTCTGAGGGTTCGAGCCGACAGGTGAGTCAGACAGCGGACGGCGAACAGAGCACAAGGAGCGACCGTCGACACGGTCCATCGCTGCCAGCGGGCAGTGAGGTTCGTCCACCCCTTCCACCTCACCAGCGCCGGTCATCTCAATAGTAGTAGTCATTGTCAACCCTCGGTCATTTCATTGTCAACGCTCGCCACCCACCACGTACAGCCGAGGAGAAGAAATAAAGTCAAACCCCCTACTATATGCATGCGTTGTAGATTTCATTAAACGACAACTACATACTTCGCTACGTAACCATATATACCCGCAACGACTACTTACTTACACGAATATCTGGACCTGTAATGGTATTTTTAAGAAATAAGAATTAGGTGGATAAGCAACACCAGATAATCATTGCAACTCATCTTGGATGATTTGAATAGTCCCAGTTTTTACCACAGTGTGTTGTAAGATGATAACGGTCCTACGTTTAAGGAACATGAGTATTATTATTATTATTATTATTATTATTATTTACTCCTTTTGAGTTTTCACATCAGCGCTAGCTGATGGTCTTTAAC
>CM042152.1:52050815-52075815 GCA_023376005.1 Doryteuthis pealeii
CCAAGTAATAAGGATAACTACTGACTCTAGAGTCAGATTTTAGCCCTGAAGAGCTTTATGCGAAACTAATAGTAGGTTCGTCTGACTCAGTAGTTATCCTTATTATATATATATATATATATATAGTTCAATGAGAAATCAAAACAAATAAAAGTTTTTGCTTTTATTTATTTAATTACGGGAACGGTATTGCAACCAGCGGTTTCTTGCTGAAAGCATTCATCAGGTAAGACGAAACGGTTCCTTTGAAAATGACAAAATTGTGTAAATGGTCAAATGTGTGCGTTTTTTTTAACTGTATTCTCGTGTTTGCGTGTTTACGTGATGCGGAATGTTTTTTTTGCTTCTACGTGTGCGTATTTTTGTTTGTGCGTATGTGTATGATGTCATGCGCGTGCGCATGAAAATGCGTGAAGGCTGTGATGATATGATTGTGTCCACGCGCGTGTGTGCGTATTTTTTGTTTGTGCGTATGTATGTGATGTCGTGCGTGTGCGCGTGGGAATGTATGGAGGCTGTGATGATATAATTGTCTCCACGCGCGTGTGTGCGTATAAATATGCGTATTTGTGTTTGGTATTCTTGGTTACGTATGTTAGTGCAAATTAAATATATGTATTTTTTAAATGTATTTTTAAAATTTTGCTGTTAATAATAATGAACGTGTTATTTATTGCGTTGGTGATGCAATGTGGACGTTTTATTTGTATGATATTATTGTACAATGTATATAGGTAGAGGGAAAGATACTTACAGTTTGGCGGATCTTTGTATATATATATATGTTGTATATATATATATATATGTGTGTGTGTGTGTGTATAGTATTCATCGTTCTGCAAATACACATTAGTTTATAAGATCTTATTATTATTTAGCATATGCGTTCTGCACCAAGTAATATGCTATTTATGAAAAAAACCTATATAGGGAAAGTATGACTTAGTTTATTTCAAAGTATACATACCGATAATTAATATAGTATTACATTGTCCGATCCACTTTTGAAAAAAGTTTCTAATGTTTCTTTAGCGAAGACTGGAAAGCAAAGACAAACTCCTAAGTGACTTTATTCTGTGCTAACACCAGTGTGGTCATTCAGCAAAGACCTCCAGTGACCAGCTCTGCGCGGATCCTGGATGCTGAGCAGAGGAACTCCTGAGAGAAATATCTGTTTGGGACACTTGGAGAGACTTTCATGGATATCTGTGCTACTAGCGCGATGATGATCATGATGCTTGCGCCGGTAAGGGGGACTCTGTTTCCTTGCCAATTCACTTCAAAGTTCTAAAACTGTTCTCCACCATGAATAGGATGTTCACAAAAGTCATTTCATTATTGGAATACAACTAGTTTTAATTCAAAGTTGTCCTTCCCCCAGACTGTTTGTCACACCAATTATAAGAAGCCAGTTTATTTTATGATTACCCATAGTTGGGGAGGGGGGCAGAGTTGTATTCAGACATTTCCAAAGAGTACTAACCGCAATGTTGAACACAAACAGCCTCGTCCCGGGTTTGAATTTGGATAGCCGAGTCTAAGTCCTATGCTAATAACCTTTACGCCACGAGCGCCTCCGTATGTAACTCTATAAGCAGATGTATTAGACATTTGAAAATTGATAGCAACATTGAAATATGATTATGGAAAACCATGGTGATTATTTTGTAGGGTCTATGACGCCATTGGCCATGTTGGGCTGGGGTAATTTTTTTTGCAAGACCCCCTCTTATTTGTTCTTTAACAGATAAATAGATAGTCACATAGACAAATAGATAGATAGATAGATGGAGAGTTAGTCAAAAAGTAATGCCATTTTGTTTAGGACAGGTATAATTACCAACACAGGAACATGTATAATACATCAGAATGAAGCTGGTCCTCTGTGGATTACTCTTCACATAGTCAGCATTTCTCTCAATGCAATGTTCTACCTTCTAATGAGAGCATGTATCCCTGCCACATAAAATTCTGTGACTGTTCTTTGAGCCACCGTCACTACAGAGTTCTTTTCCTCGTGGCAGGAATAATGTTTGCCTTCAGACTAACATCTATTATGCCACATGAAAGAGGGTTTGAGAGACCCCAGTTTTAAGCTTTAAGCCCCAGATAAACATATTCCACTAGGTCAGAAAACATAACCAACTCCTAAAAAATTGAAACCCGATACCATCACAGAGATCAAGAGAAAATTTATAAAATAAACATCAAAATTTATCTGTATACTATTTTTAAATAAAGTTTGCGATCTGACGAAGCTCATAGGTATATTCAGATACCTATGAGTGGAAATGGTACCATAACCGCCTAATACCCGATTATTAAGATTTGTTTTCTTACTAATTAAATTGCTCTGTTTATAAAAAAAAATAAACATCGAGCTTTCAAACGGACCTGAAGTCTGTAAAATTTACCGTTGGAAGAAAGGACCAGCTTAGATCATCCCTCATACCAAATTACCTGGTATCACACTATGAATATATATTTATATATATATATATATATATATATATATATATATATATATATATATATATATAATTCAATGAGTCCCGGGCCTGGAATATAGATGGCGTGACTAATAAAAATTTTAAATGACACGTGTCAAAATTTGAGACCAATCGAATTATTAGTTTACAAATTACAGTTATTAATTGAAGCTACTGTTGCAAATTTTCAAAACAATGGAAAAATCTGAATTTCGTGTGTTAATAAAACATTACATTTCATAAGGGTTTTATTAAATGATTTTAAATGTTGTATAAGGTGAGTTATTTGATTTTCAATTTTTAAAAATGCTGCAAGACTTTATGGACAACCTAATAATATATATATATATAATATATTATATATATATATATATATATATATTAAAGGGTGGCTTACCGGTGAATATGGCCACGATCGTTGGAGGGGCACAGGATCCAGGGTTAAGTCCGTGATAAAACAAATACAAACTGCTCAATACAACGTAGAGCAAATTTATTGAAGAAAAGATACAATAGAAAGCTACTCGAGTTTCATCGCTAGAATAATCAGGGTAAATCCACTGAATCGAGTTACTGATTAATAGCAGCTGATCACACGTATGTTCATTGAATAAGATTTTACGTGTGATCAGCTGATATTAATCGGTAACTCGATTAATTCAGTGGATTTAACCCTGATGATTCTAGCGATGAAACTCGAGTAGGTTTCTATTGTATCCATTTCTTCAATATATATAAATATATATAATATATATATATATATATATATATATAGAGAGAGAGAGAGGAGAGAGAGAGAGAGAGGGGAGAGAGAGTATTGCTGCATGCTTAAAAGAAGAATTCTCTAACAGCTGTTTCAATATCAAATCCTTCTACTTCTGTTCGGCTGAGTTCCTCTGAGCATGCATGGTCAGCTGTAAGTGACATCAGTTGTGCTTGCTTTGTAAGTCAAGTGGAAGCTGTTGTCAGTGACACATAGTTTCAAGATTCCCGTCACCAGAAATCTTAGAGAGATTTAGCTCGAAAGACGTACTCTTCACTAAAAGTGATGGGGTGATTCAATTTGTATTAGAAATAATAAGTTACATTTCATAAAGTCATTCCTTATGAATGGATTTTGCATAGATCTACATTCCAACACAAAATTCAACTCCTCATTCATAGAATGCAGAGTTATTGATCCACCTTTGTCCATAAGTCTCTCTGTCTGTCTGTTTTTCTGTCTGTCTGTCTGTCTGTCTATCTATCTATCTATCTTTCTTTGTCTCTCTGTTTGTCTCTGTTTCTGTCTCTGTCTCTGACTTTGTCTCTGTTTGTCTGTCTGCCTCTCTCTCTCTCTCTAACTATATAATATATATATATATATATATTATATATATATATATAATATATATATATATATATGAGGTAAAAATAAGGAATGAAAGAAACAAAACCAGTCAAAAATGTGTAGTATATTTCGCTACATATTTTTGTCTGAGTTTTCTTTCATTCCTTATTTTACCTCATTCCGTCGGATTCATTCCAATCACATTTTTCTCATGTATATATATATATATAATATATATATATATATATATATATATAATATATATATATATATATAACGCCCCACGACAGGGTGGTGTAAGGATAAGGAAATTGAACTTGACTCGTAAGGGTATATGGAGCACTATCCAATTCTCAACACCGATTATCTCCTGAGAACTATTTAATATCAACGCAGGATTTACCAAGACGTGGTTGAATCCAACGTCGAACTGCCAGAGGGAACCCAGCGGTCGCCATTACACATTCAACGCATCAGGTTACATGCTTTTAGACTATCTGATTGCAGAGTTTTCCCTTTTCCTATGCGGTTGCCCTTCCCAAAGCATCCAAACCCAGGCTACCATACTAGTTATCCATGGCACGTGTCAAAGAGAAGAGATGTAATATATTATTTGTGTTGAGTAACTGGCCGTCATCCTTGGTTCCAGTTGTAAAAGAACTTAAGTAAACAAGTGAGTAAACCAATAAGTCCTTGTGGGATAGTGTCCTTTAGATCCGACGTCCTAGATGGTCCGAGCAGTAGTGAGCAAAGATTAGAATCAGGCATTATATATACGCCAAAGCAGCAGCAGCACTGCCAGGGATTGGATAATAGGTTGCATTCGATGGTTACCTGGCAGTCAACGAGTCTATATTTACAAGTGGCCATCTGGCACAGGCTTTATATCACAAAAATTCCAACAATTTGAATTATTAGGACTATTGTACTCATTTTCATTGTTATCTGTACAACGTTTCGGCTGATTTGCACCCCGGCCTTCTTCAGGTATTTCTTCTCGGACTCGGGAATCTTTTCGAACTCGTGAACCTTCTTTTCGAACTCGGGAACCTTCTTTTCGAACTCGGAGACCTTCTTGACGTAATCAGAAAGCTTCTTGTCGTAATAAGGATCCATCACGGAATTTTTAACAATAACTTTGAGAAAATAGTCCGAATAATCCAAATAATTATAATCATCAAGCCTCATCTCAAATATTCAGAGAAATAGATTGAATTATGTATTTCCATTGGTATATATTAATTCATTCTATTTCGGCCAAAGAATGGATGCCGGGTGAACGGGAATGAACCGGTTAAGGGCTCCTATAGTCCATGTTGCTTAACGAGAATTAACAAAAATTAGGTCACATGGGGCTGCATAAGTCCATTCTGCTTGACGTATATAAATTAATTCCAAGTCAGCATGTGATTGTATGCCGTTTTAACGGGAATAAACCGGTTTAGGCCACCGAGACTGAAATAAAATGCGAACAGCCTTGTCAAGAAATTTAACTTGACTCGTCCATTCATTATGACTATAACAAATTCATCAGCGCGCCTTCAATTAAAAAGATATGGATAACAAAAGATCTGAGTAAGGGAACTTGCTCTATCTCGCATCTAAATTGAAATATGTGAAACCAACCCATCAAAACAAAATTGACTGAAACATTTTAAAGTAATTCTCTTGATTGGATGTAGCAATTCCAACAGAACATTGACAATATCTTGAAAGGCAAACTTCAGTTTTACAAATCTCACTAAACATTTCTGCTAATGTTGCGTTCTTTGATAATGTTTTGAAAATATATATATGTTGGTTGAATTTGTTTTTGTGTCTACACCCATCATGAAATATAACATGGAAAGAGAAATTTTGTTTTACATCTTTTTCTCAAAGTCTCGTTTTGACTAACAATATTGAAAACAATAATGTGGCCCGCTCTCGTATTTTTTTCAATTATCCGGCCCACCGTGAAACAAGTTTGGTGATCTCACTTAGTGGTCACACGATAATTCAACCCCTTAAATTTGTCCACTTTGTCTGTGTCCTTGAAAAGGATTAAACCTATTTTTCTGTCTGCTCGTGGAGCGAAAAGGACATGTTTCTCAGTTCTGTTCGTAGTACAGAATGGAGTCAATAAGTCTCCTACTTCAGCATAGCATTCCAATATATTTTTACAATTCATGAGAAGTCATAAATTGTAAACAGACCTGTAGCGAGGAAAAATTGAATTCGGGTCTGTTGATTTAGAAGCAAGGGGTCCCCTCACAAAGTACAGGTAACTGTTAATAAAGCTTTGACCCCTTAGAGGCGCGTGATCTGCGCACCGTGACATACACGTGATATAGTTTAGTTAGTTATTGAGATGCGAACCAGCTTTCAGAGAGTGTAGACGGAATTGTTCGGCTCTGACAGGATCCATCTCTCCCCGCGGTGAAATAATCAATCTGGGTTAATAAAACTTGATCAAGAATAAACAAGGTCTTGTGTTTGTTAAATAATTAAGAAATGACCATCTCAGCCCAGCAAAGAATTAGCATGGAAAAAAAAATACCATCAAAATCAACACCAGCATATAGAAGTCAGGCCTAAGGAAAATTTGAGAATGTTGGCATTATAGGAGTGTGCTAGACGCCCGCTTCTACTTATATACTCGACGATAATCATGTGACAACCTATTGGCCAATCACTGGCAGTCCTCTGCTGTGATATTGTTATTTATATCGCTGTTCTGATCTTAGCTACTCACAACTACCTTGAACTTTCGTGGACGACGGAACATATAATTATATCACTGGACTTTTGACACTACGTAATATTCCATAATTTAGGACTTAATCACATACCAAAGGATTCTATAGCTCAGGATTTACTTACTTACTTGAAGTCCTGTTCAACTGGCAAAGGATGGCGGTCAGAAATTTAACAAATAGAAACAGTTAGCAGCCACAAGCAGAAAAAAACAAGCATGTAAGAACCATCTCTGTCTCTAGTCTGTCTGTCTGTCTGTCTGTCTCTCTTTCTCTATTACAGTGGTTCTCAAACTTATACAGTCTGGGTGCACTTACAGTAATAGAGACACTTGATAGCGCACTGTATACAAAACAGGCTAATATGTTATTAAGTTAACTGCTAAATATATTTTTAAAAATAAACACATTGAACAAAAGCAAACTTAACATACCTCTATGAGCTTGATGAGACCTTGCGATTCCTTCCATGTTTGGTCTTATGTTTGAGAGACAAACACTCATTTCTTCATCAATGCATGAAGAGTTCCTCTCTTTTTACACTTAATTGTTGCGAGGGTTGAAAATCCCAGTTCACATAAATATGAGGTGGAAAATTGCAATAAAATAATTTTTCACAATAAATAGTTTTAAACCTGTGTTTTATTTAGTTGCAAGAAAAGTAACTTATAACTATCATAATAACGTCGCAACGAAACAAGTAGGGTGTCGTAAAGAAATGTATACTATAGTAACTAAGCATACATTTGCTATTTATATCTGGATATTTGTTTCAGGAATACTACGGAGCGCACCTGAAAAAGCTCTGGGGCACACCAGTGCGCCTGGGGGCACTGATTGAGAACCACTGCTCTATCGATACCTGTGTATGGCAGAAGGGTATATCTGGTATATAACAATATCATGAACATGCTGTGTATTTTCATGCTTTAAAATGGCCTTAAAATGTTGTCCTACGTTTTTTCCTTGACTTCTTTGCTTTGGCCTTTTGAAAGCCTGACCCTGGACTTCATCATAGCCCTAATGTGCATGAACTCGAAATGATGGCGTGCCAAGAAATAGATTTTTTCTTTGTTCTTTTTGGCACATCAACAAAGCCAAACTGGCCTCGTGAAAAACCTATTAGCAAACTCTCGTGATGTTACACGCGAAAAACCTTTTTCAGAATTGAGATGTAATATAATTTTCTGTAGATTTTGAACTTACTGATCTTAACATGAAATCTGAAGAGTATATATAATTATACAACACAATGAAAGACACAAGAAGAAGAAACAAAAACAAAAAAAACGAGAAGAAAGAAAGAAAGAAAGAAAAAAAAGAAAAAAAACGAGAAGAAAAAAAGAAGAAAAAGAAGAAGAAGAAAGGAAAAAAACAAACAAAAAAGAGGGACGGAAATTCAAATAAAATAAAGTTAAAAAAGAAATGAATAAAATTAGAAATAAATAAGTGAGATATAATAGATAATGAAATAAAGAATAACAAATATACATAAAAAAATGTAACAGTGTAACTTTTCCACAAAGATAAAGGAAAAAACATGATAAAAACGAAAGATTATACGAAAAAAAACTCAAACAAACAAAAACATGACGCGAGAATTAAACTAATTTGCTACAATATACATAATACAACTCATGACAAAAAAGATGTATCTGATCTCTTCTCTCTATGCTTAATATCTTCTCTTGCTAGCCCCAAAATTCTTCCTTCCCTTCTATTGTTTATGGTCAAGGGAAAGGTATCACGTTACGGCACGCGCGTGCAGCCTTCTTACGGCCAAGGACGTGGTTACATGGTTACACTTAATGACTTTTTCATTCATGAGTACGATTTCTTGCGATAGTGACTTTTACTATCTTGTTTGTATCGTGAGTCCATTCATAAATTATTTCTTTCGTTTGTAAAATAGAGCAGACAACAACACCAGGTTTTTTACTTCTTCAAAGTTTATTATGTTTCAAACTTCCTTCTAACTTTTGAGAGAGAGAGAGCCCCGATAATCTGTCTTAGCAGAGGTGTATTAAACTGGATTCACTGCGAGTTTTTAGTCCTTAGTTAACTTCTCGGTGAACAAGCTTTTCTCAGCCTCGTCCTTATCGTCTTGAGCGGACCACAGTTCCATACGATCACTGGCCCGATTTGGCCTGACTCTCCTCCTCCCGACGCGGACGCAACAACTGCTCTGCTGCAGACCCAACCCAACCTGTCTCTCCAAATCCAACTGCAACTGGACCTTCCTGTGATCCTATCCGCGGCGTCTTACAATAGTATTTCCAAACAATCCTCCACGAAGGTTCCACCCTTAGAACGTTCGAGACCTTCGATTCCATCCATGCGTTCCAATCCATGGCAATCAGAGTTCACTAACCTAAAACATCAAAGGCATTCTTGGAAGTCCCAAAGACTGATTTTCCTTAATCCCGACTTATCGTCTGCTTTCTTCGTAAAGAGATGTTATCTATCCTAACTACCTTTTTCGGTGACTTCAACAGACCACCCAGCAACTCAAGATAATCGGTAGTACATTTTTCTAAGGTTCTTTCCAAGTCCGGCACAAGCCACAAAATAGGTGCAGCGATTAGTAAACATACCTCCCTATCATCGCCGATAAAATATATCTAAATATTTTCAAAACTAGCCCTAATATCATTCATTTTTTCTTTCTTCTTGATCTTGATTTTTTTCTAAAAACACTAATCTACCTCTCTCTCTCTCTCTCTACATGTTAAAATATAAACAATCATTAAAACAAATACAACAACATTAGCAAAATTCAATTTACAGCGAATGCTTGATCAATGAAATTAAAATGATCAACACAAATTTAAAAAAACAAAAAAAATTTCTTTTTCCTGTACAACTTCCCAAAACATTTCCCTTTCGCTCTCTCTATATTTTTACACGATTCGTTTCTCTTCATTTTATTTCTTATTTATTTAATCATTTATTTACTATAGGACAAAAAAAACAAAACATGTTTACGACCGCCTCTTATTCTCAAATTAGAATTGCGTCGGGAAGAATTTTCACATAATCTTCAAATTACTTTTATGGGTACAGATTATCATTAATAATAATAATTATTTCAAAACAGCACCTAGCGGGAATATCACCGCTAGCGACCAAAACAATCATCACAATTTAAAAAAAATTGAATGCTGTCTTTTTTTTTTTTTTTCTCAAATTAAATATACGGAGAAGAAAAAAAAAACAATCGTCGCAATAGTATCCACTGTCCACGGGTCGCTGAAGGGGGGGGGGGGGGGGGGGGGGGGGGGGGAGGGGGGGGGGGGGGCGGGGGGGGGGGGGGGGGGGGGGGGGGGGGGGGGTTGGGGCGGGGGGGGGGGGGGGGGGGGGGGGGGGGGGTAACTAATTCGGTCTGCGGTTAAAACTTTCTCTCTAGCTGAAAATATCAGAAATGGCGTCCTTTAATTCCTTTCTTTCTTTTCTCGCCTCTATCTTCTCTTTACTGTCGATTCGAGACTTTCCTTCATTTTAATTTAATATCCATTGCTATTTTTCCTGTGCGGTTTGACTTTTTTCGGCTGGACTACTAACCTTTCACGCGAATTCGTTTTACAACTCACAGAATCTAACATTGCCTCCTCCTGACGGCATATTCCATTCTTTTCTAATATTTCTTTGTACATAGCTATCTTATCGCAGTTCTGAGGGGCACGTGAAAATCCTCATGATCAGAGCACAGGACTCTCCTCGCGTATCAGAATTTTCTGAAGCGTGGATTTCTGATTTACCGGCTTAATAATTTTCGCGAGCAACCTTTCTCTACGGGTTTAACCACTTCTTGGCTCTGTGCTCGTGTGTCTCCTATCCGGCTTTTTCCTCAACTTCACTATCTTTAACCTCACCAACGCTAGCTTCCGATAACCCGTTGGATCGGCTCATTTCTCCTATTTGTCAAAATTCTTCTGTGCTCCTGGAAAATATTTATTATCTATCCTATTCGACGTGTCATAGAACCGATAGGTACCGTCTGTCTTAATCTTCGTTCGGGGGCTTTCTACTTAACTGCGTACCGCCAGTTTGCAGCATTCTCTGGGGGCAATTCCACCTCAGATGTTTGTTCGATCTGCATACTCCAGCATAATCGATCCTATCCCCTATAGTGCTAGGGCTGTACCTTGCCTGTGATTCATCCTGTCATCACACCTATCGTTGGGGTCTTTTGTTATGCCCTATTGCATTGATGTGCACCGTGCGCCTTCTAGCGCGTGGCAAATCTCTATCGGTGGGGGCAGGGGGGTCAATATTTGGGGGGAAATCCTAAAATTCCTAGCCCTTTAATTTTTTGTCCTCTGGGAAGAAAGTGCTAATTGATAGGCGCCTCTCGACGGTTGGGGGATCACTTCTAAGTTACAAAATACCCTTGACCTCGGGGTCCCGCTAGTCCTTCTATAAAACAGCGAGCTAATCTGCTGGGGTGCACTACGGTAAATTCGTTCATTGACCGTAGCATTTACTTAATTGCATTATTTTATGAATAGTCCTGCACATTTCTTGACTGTCCGTTTAACGTTTAACTAATTGCCTTAAGTAATAATGTGCATAGTGTGTGATCCCAATATATTCCCTAATCACTTGTTTCAAGCCTAACCATGATATCTCCTTATTACGTCTATAATTTTATGTATAAAATTTCCTATTCTTGCTGCCTGTCGTTAATAGCTACCTACATTTATCAGCTTCTTTGGCTTCTATTGAGGCAAAGTATTTTTCCATACTTTGGACCCACACTCCAAAAATCTATTTTCGTCCTTATTAACTAAGGCGCAATCTGCTGCAGATAAAAGTCATTTCCTCATGTATTTGACAGTGATTTTGCCGTATTGATTAACTCATCTTTAAGTGTCTGGAGTAAGTCCCTAAATTGTGATTCCATCATATAATATTTAACAAGTATCAAACAAACAAGAAGCGAGCAAAGAAAAGAAAATGGCCAAAAAAAAAAAATAAGTGGAAGTTGTACTTACGTATAGTGTAAAAAAGTTCAATTTTCTTCTCTTTCCTTTTAACAAAATGTCCTTTGTTACAATTTTGACTTCTTTTTTTTTTTTTGTTCTTCTTGTTTTTATGTCGTAATAAACGTCTTTTTTTTTTTCTTTTTCGTATTTTCAAAGTTATAGAAATTTTTTCAAGTCTAGTGATCCTTTTGTTCTTGTTTTGATTTCGGGGAATCCAAGTTTACGTTGTTTTCGTGTTTTGTTTGTTTGTTTTTGTTTTTTTGGTTTCTTTTGGGGTTTTTTCTTCTGTTTTACGTTTATTCTTCCGATAAAAAAAAATTCCGGCCGATCTGTCTCGTCCCTACGTTTGTGTTTTGTGGCACCAGGTTCTTACAAGTCCTTGCGGCAACTTTCGTGGTTCACAGGCACCAAATCGATATGTAACGTATTGGGTTCTAATTAAGCGCTACGTAACGTAGTGGTCAGTTCGTGTATATGTGACGTGTGGGACCAGTTCGTATTTAACCTTAGTGCCTTGCCTTCTTCGGCACTACTACTCGTATATTCGTACGCACAGCAGTTTGTTTACAACTGACACGGGTCTAGGTCAGCAGTCAGTCTTAGCTAGCCCCAAAATCTTCCTCCCTTCTTTTGTTTATGGTCAAGGGAAAGGTATCACGTTACGCAGCGCGTGCTCCTCGTTACGGCCAATTGACGTGTTGACATGTTTACACTTTAAATGACTTTCATTCATGAGTACGATTCTTTGCGATAGTGACTTTTACTATCTTGTTTGTATCGTGAGGAGGAGTCCATTCATAATTGATTTCTTTCGTTGTAATAGAGCAGACAACAACACTGGATTTAACTTCTCAAAAGTTTATTATGTTTCAAACTCTTCTAACTTTTGAGAGAGAGAGAGCCCGAATAATCTGTCTTAGCAAGAGGTGTATTTTAACTGGTTCAACTGCGAGTTTTTAGTCCTTAGTAAACTTCTCGGTGAACAAGCTTTTTCAGCCTCTTCCTTATCGTCTTTAGCGACCACAGTCCATACGTCACTGCCCGATTTCTGCCTGACTCTCCTCCTCCGAACGCGACGCAACCAACTGCTCTGCTCGCAGACTCCAACCCAACTCTCTCCAAACCAACTGCAACTGACCTCCTGTGGATTCCTATCCGCGGTCTTAAATAGTATTCCAAAATCCTCAGAAGTTCACCTAGAACGTTCGAGACCTTTCGATTCAATCCATTCGTTCCATCTCACTTCAATCAGAGTTCACTAACCTAAACATCAAAGCTTCTTGGAGTCCAAAGACTGTTTCCTTAATCCAGAACTTACGTCTGCTTCATCTCGTTAAAGAGATGTTATCTATCCTAACTACCTTTTCGGTGATTCTCAAAGACCACCCAGCAACTCAAGATAATCGGTAGTACATTTTTCTAAGGTTCTTTTCCAAGTCCGGCACAAGCCACAAATATAGGTGCACATTATATTTAACAGATTCGAAACTAGTGAGAATAAACAACATACAAGAAAATATTTCCTGATTGTCTTTAA
This sequence comes from Doryteuthis pealeii, assembly GCA_023376005.1. Taxonomy (NCBI): domain Eukaryota; kingdom Metazoa; phylum Mollusca; class Cephalopoda; order Myopsida; family Loliginidae; genus Doryteuthis; species Doryteuthis pealeii. Next base: position 52,063,892 of record CM042152.1, read on the forward strand.
ACCTTTTTTTTAATATATATATTATATATATATAATATATATATCGTATATCCTATATATTATATGATATTATATTATATATTCAAAGAACATTTTCAAACAATTCAACTCAAATAATCTTTTTTAAATGAACAGAATGGACTCGCACTTCTAACAGAACGTGCTCTGTCCGGATTAATGCTTCTCCAAACAGTTAAAAAATAGTCTTGATATTTAAATTTTAAAAATCTTCTAAGAACACTTTCTCTAAAAGATACATATCCCTGACGATGACCTACTCGAAATAGGAGAAAAATAAAAAATATAAAAAAATATTACTGTGTCTGTCACATTTTGTCCATCTTATTATATATTAGAATATTATATATATAGTATATACTATACATATTAATATACTGTGGAACGTTCTTCTTCTTCTACCTTTCCTCCCTCCTCCACTCCTAACCCATTTGTTTCATTTTGTGAAGTCGGAATTCCTGTTTATTTGTAGTGTGTTATAACTCAGAGAAAACACCACAGGCATTAAGAATAAGGAAAAGGTTTACTAAGCACATATACAAGGGACAGAGAGAGCCATTGTTACGTGAAATTAACAAGTCCTGGAGATCTGTTGTTCCTCTCTTCCGACGATTCGACAGACATTAATTACAGGAAAGACAGACGATTCCATTATCAATTATTTAGGACCTATATGACATATCGGTTCGACCATTGCACCCACATGCGTTCATCTGAAGATTTTTTATTAAATATGGTTGAAAAATTTAGAGAAAGAGGATATAAAAACCCAACAACTAAATTCAATGCTTTTCACCTGGTATTTAACGAAGCTCTGTCAAAATTTATTTATGCTTTTTAACAGTCTTTTGTATACTTTATACTGAAAAGGTAATTTTGGGGGAGTGTAGAATTAGGTGGAGGATTGAGTACTGGGAGTTGGGAAAGATGAGAGATGAAGCGGAGAGGATTGTGGTAAGGAGCGGAGGTAAAATGAAAGGATCGGAAAAATACCGAGCTGAAATATGAATTTAAATTTAGTTTGTTGTGTTGTTATATCCACTTATCCTTTGTTCGGCAACACATTTGTCGAATTACTCAATCCTTTACACCTCATTTTCGAATATATAAAACGTAGAGTAATGAAGCTGAGATGACGAGATGAATAAAGATGATTTGCAAATCCTACTGTATTTTTGCATTTCTTGATCAGTAAACACGTTTTATTAACGATTTAATTGTCATTTCACCATTATACAAGTAAAAGAAAGTGTGGGTGCCTATTATACGGTAAGAACAGGGAGTCTGATCCCCTTTCGCTAGCGCAAGACCCGGGATATCGTTTTTTGCTGATGGAGCGTCACCACTCGTTAGTTACCCACTTTACCGCACACATCATATCACCCAATCTGTGCACTCATTCACTACAATGTTCATCCTCAGTTATGTCGATTGAACAGACTGCATTAACGCTTTCGCGCACAGGTAGCCCCACTCCTATCATTCCCTTCTTTCTTTTCTTTCTTCTTTCTTCTTTCTTTCTTTCTTATTATATTTTTGTTCTGTGTAGCATGTAATTTTTATCTCCTCTCTTTCTTTATAATAAAAATGGAATAAGGAGTCGGCGGATAAGCCAGAGATGATAATCAGGATTACAATTTTCTGGCATTTCACATCAATGACTTGCGATGATCTTATTTCAACCAGACAGTGGTTGCCAAGATGATAACCGGGTCGCACAATTAAGGAACACGAGTATTGATATATGGGATAATAACTTTTTGCTACATACAAATAAGAGAATTTGATCATAAAATAAGAACACCCTTAAATAAATAAGCATCGTATATTACTTGGTTATATCAGTACTGCTGTATGCTGCACCACTTGAGACATAAGCGTAGATGGGAGCGCACAAGAATGCTGCGTGCAGTCTTCAAAAATCGTGGAAACAGCACCCCACAAGGAAGCAGTGTATGGCCCTGTCCCCCATCTCACAACCCCCTCAGTAAGACGGACTAGCATGCAGGACACTGCTGGCAGAGCAGGGATGAGCTCATAAGCGACGTTCTCCTTGTGATTGCCAACACATGGCATGCTAATGCTGGGTCGCCCCAGCAGACCTACATGACCACTGTGTGAGGATGCTGGTACTGCTGAGCCGAAGAAACTCCTAGGCTGCGATGGATAGATAGGAAGAGTTGACCGAGAAGTCATGGATATCCGTGCTGCATGCGGCGACATAATTGATGATGATAGTATTGGAAGGGATGTATTATTTGTAAAATCATAGTAGAGTGATACCAAAGTTTCCCAGTTCGTCCGATTCTTGTTCTTGACAAGGTCAGACTATTATGATAGAGATTGAACACATAAGAAAAATGTCTTTCAGGAATTCTTGCCCTTCTTTAACTTTAAAAGGAAACGATGCAATGTTAAAATTAGGAATTAATATACTGGTCCGACATACTCAATAAGACTTATTTACTTGCGAAACACAAACACACTTCACACGCTCACTCCTCTCTCCTCTTTCTCTCTCCTCTCTGTCTCACACCACACACACACACACACACACACACACATATATTATATATATATACTATATATATATAAAAATTATATATATAATATATATATATATTATATACAGTTTTTTTAACTGTACAGACAATCCTCGACCAGTTTTGGTTGATCCGTTCCAATTTTCTGTCCATCTTTCTGGTGTCGAGGTGTAACTGGTATAATGAAAAAAAAAAAACAAAAAACGAGACACGAAATCATACCATCGTTTCCTACCTAGGATGGCAAATTGTATTGCCAAAGCGCTCGTTTTGAAACCTTTGGGGGACTGTTATACCCAGTTACACCCCAACACCAGAAAGATGCCCGAAAATTGGAACGGATCAACCAAAAACTGTGTCCGAAAGGAATTGTCTTGTACAGTTAAAAAAACTTGTATATACATATATATATAATATATATATATATATATATATATATATATATATATATTATATATATGGTTGTGGTGTGTGGTGTGTGTTGTGAGACAGAGAGAGAGAGAGAAAGAGAGAGAGTGAGTGAGCGTGTGAGTGTGTTTGTGTTTGCAAGTAAATAAGTCTTATTGAGTATGTCGGACAAGTACTATTAATTCCTAATTTAACATTTCAATGTTTCCTTTTAAAGATTAAAGAAGGGCAAGAATTCCTGAAAGACATTTTTCTTATTGTTCAATCTCTATCAATAATTAGCTGACCATTGTCAAGAACAAGAATCGGACGAACTGGGAAGACTTTGGTATCACTCTACTATGATTTTACAAAACATCCCTTCGCAATCTATCATCATCATTATGTCGCGCATGCAGCACGGATATCCATGACAATCTCTCGCCAACCTTCCCTATCATTCATCGCACCTAGGAGTTCTTTCGCTCAGCAACCAGCATCCTCACACAGTTGGTCAATGTAGGTCCTTGCTGGGCGACCCACATTAGCATGCCCATGTGTTGGCATCCACAGGAGAACGTCGCTTATGAGCTCATCCCTGCTTCTCCAGCAGTGTCCTGCATGCCTAGTCCGTCTTACTGGGGGGTTTGTGAGATGGGACAGGTGCCATACAGCTGCTTCCTTGTGGGTGCTGTTTCCACGATTTGTTCAAGACTGCACGCAGCATTCTTGTGCAGCTCCCATCTAGCTTATTCTCAAGTGGTGCAGCCATACAGCAGTACTGATATAACCATATATACGATGTCTTATTTATTTAAGGTGTTCTTATTTTTATGATCATATATCTCTTATTTGTATGTAGCAAAAAGTCTATTATATACACCAATATATCAATACTCGTGTTCCTTAATTGTGCGACCGTTATCATCTTGCAACACTGTCTGGTTGAAAATAAGATCATCCAAGTCATTGATGATGAAATGCAAAATTGTAAATCCTGATTATCATCTCTGGCTTATCCGCCGACTCCTTATTCCATTTTTATTATAAAGAAAGAGAGGAGATAAAAATTACATGCTACACAGAAAAATATAATAAGAAAGAAAGAAAGAAAGAAAGAAAGAAAGAAAGAAAGAAAGAAGGGGAATGATAGAGAGTGGGGCTATGTGCGCGAAAGCGTTAATGCTAGTCTGTTTCAATCGAACATAATGAAAAGATGAAAATTGTAGTGAATGAGTAGCACAGATTGGGTGATATGATGTGTGCGGTAAAGTGGGTAACTAACGGTAGGTGTGACGCTCCACCTCAGCAAAAAACGATATCCCGGGTCTTGCGCTAGCGAAAAGGGGACAGACTCCCTGTTCTTACCGATAATAGGCCACCCCACCAACTTTACTTTTACTTGTATATGGTGAATGAATTAAATCGTTATAAAAACGTGTTTTACTGAATCAAGAAAATGCAAAAATACAGTAGGATGTTCTAAAATCAAATCTTTATGTCATCTCGTCATCTCAGCTTCATTACTCTACGTTTTATATATTCGAAATGAGGTGTAAAGGATTGAGTAAATTCGACAAAATGTGGTTGGAACTAAAGGATAAAGTGGATATAACAACACAACAACTAAATTTAATTCATATTTCACCTCGGTATTTTTCGAATCCTTTCATTTTTACCTCCGCTCCTTACCACACATCCTTCTCCCTTCATCTCTCATCTTATCACTCAGTACTCAACCTCCCACCTAATCTCCTACCACTCCCCCCAAAATTACCTTTTCAGTATAAAGGTAGACTGTAAAAAGCATAAATAAATTTTTGACAGAGCTTCGTTAAATACCGAGGTGAAATAGCAATTGAATTTAGTTGTTGGGTTTTTATATCCACTTTTTCCTCTATTTTCAACCCCATATTTTAATAAAAATCTTCAGATGAACCATGTGGGTGCAATGGTCGAACCGATATGTCATATAGTACCTAAATAATGATAATGGAATCGTCTGTCTTTCCTGTAATTAATGTCTGTCGAATCGTCGGAAGAGAGGAACAACAAGATCTCCAGGGACTTGTTAATTCAACGTAACAATGGCTAACTACTCTGTTCCCATTGTATATGTGCTTAGTAAACCCTTTTCCCTATTCTTAATGCCTGTGGTGTTTCTCTGAGTTATAACACTACAAAATAAACAGAGAATGAACTTCACAAAATGAAAAAAAAATGGCGTAGGAGTGAGGTAGGGAGGAAAGGTAGAAAAAGAAGAAACGTTCCACAGTATATATATATATATATATATATATATATATATATATATATATATATATATAAAAGATGGACAAAATGTGACAAGACAAACAGTAATATTTTTTTATATTTTTTATTTTTCTCAACTAGTTTCGAGTTTAGGTCATCGTCAGGAGATAATGTATTTTTAGAGAAAGTGTTCTTAGAAAGATTTTTAAAAATTTAAAATTATCAAACTATTTTTTAACTGTTTGAGAAGCCACTATAATCCGGACAGAGAATTCTGTTAGAAGTGGCGAGTCCATCTGTTCAGTTTAAAAGATTATTTGAGTTGAATTCGTTTGAAATGTTCTTTGAATATATATATATATATATATATATATATAATATATATATATATAATATATATATATATATTATTAAAAAAAAGGTATTAAGACAATCAGGAATATTTCTTGTATGTTGTTTATTCTCAACTAGTTTCGACTGTTATATAATCGCTGCACCTATATTTGTGGCCTTGTGCCGGACTTGGAAAAGAACCTTAGAAAAATGTACTACCGATTATCTTGAGTTGCTGGGTGGTCTTTGAAGAATCACCGAAAAAGGTAGTTAGGATAGATAACATCTCTTTAACGAGAGAAAGCAGACGATAAGTCTGGGATTAAGGAAAAAACAGTCTTTGGGACTCCAAGAAGCCTTTGATGTTTAGGTTAGTGAACTCTGATTGACCAGTGAGATTGGAACGAATGGATTGAATCGAAAGGTCTCGAACGTTCTAGGGTGGAACCTTCTGGAGGATTGTTTGGAAATACTATTTAAGACCCGCGATAGGATCACAGGAGGTCAGTTGCAGTTGGATTTGGAGAGAGTTGGGTTGGAGTCTGCGAGCAGAGCAGTTGGTTTGCGTCCGCGTTCGAGGAGGAGAGTCAGGCAGAAATCGGCCAGTGATCGTATGGAACTGTGGTCGCTAAAGACGATAAGGAGAGGCTGAGAAAAGCTTGTTCACCGAGAAGTTTACTAAGGACTAAAAACTCGCAGTTGAATCCAGTTAAAATACACCTCTTGCTAAGACAGATTATTCGGGGCTCTCTCTCTCTCAAAAGTTAGAAGAAGTTTGAAACATAATAAACTTTTGAGAAGTTAAATCCAGTGTTGTTGTCTGCTCTATTTACAACGAAAGAAATCATTTTATGAATGGACTCACGATACAAACAAGATAGTAAAAGTCACTATCGCAAAGAAATCGTACTCATGAATGAAAGTCATTAAAGTGTAAACATGTCAACACGTCAATTGGCCGTAACGAAGGAGCACGCGGCGTGCGTAACGTGATACCTTTCCCTTGACCAAAACAAAAAGAAGGAGGAAGAATTTTGGGGCTAGCTAAGACTGACTGCTAGACCTAGACCCGTGTCAGTTTGTAAACAAACTGCTGTGCGTACGAATATACGAGTAGTAGTGCCGAAGAAGGAAAGGCACTAAGGTTAAATACGAACTGGTCCCACAACGTCACATATACACGAACTGATCCCACTACGTTACGTAGCGCTAATTAGAACCCAATACGTTACATATTGCGATTTGGTGCCTGTGAACCACGAAAGTTCCCGCAAGGACTTGTAAGAACCTGGTTGCCACAAAACACAACGTAGGGACGAGACAGATCGGCCGGAATTTTTTACGGAAAAATAAACGTAAAACAGAAGAAAAAACCCCAAAAGAAACCAAAAAAAAAAAAAAACAAAACAAAACACGAAAAACAACGTAAACTTGGATTCCCCGAAAATAACAAAAAACAAGAAACAAAAGGACTCACTAGACTTGAAAAAAACTTTCTATAAACTTTGAAAATACGAAAAAAAAAAAAAAAAGACGTTTATTACGGACATAAAAACAAGAAAGAACAAAAAAAAAAAAAGAAGTCAAAATTGTAACAAAGACATTTTGTTAAAAGGAAGAGAAGAAAAATTGAACTTTTTACAACTATACGTAAGTACAACTTCCCACTTATTTTTTTTTTGGCCATTTCTTTTCTTTTCGCTCTCTTGTTTGTTGATACTTGTTAAATATTATATGATGGAATCACAATTTAGGGACTTACTCCAGACACTTAAAGATGAGTTAATCAATACGGCAAAATCACTGTCAAATACATTGAGAAATGACTTTTATCTGCAGCAGATTGCGCCTTTAGTTAATAAGGACGAAAATAGATTTGAGGTGTGGGTCCAAAGTATGGAAAAATACTTTGCCTCAATAGAAGCCAAAGAAGCTGATAAATGTAAGGTAGCTATTTTAACGACAGGAGCAGAGATAGGAAATTTTATACATAAAATTATAGACGGTAATAAGGAGATATCATGGTTAGGCTTGAAACAAGTGATTAGGGAATATATTGGGATCACACACTATGCACATTATTACTTAAGGCAATTAGTTAACGTTAAACAGGACAGTCAAGAAAATGTGCAGGACTATATGCATAAAATAATGCAATTAAGTAATAATGCATACGGTCAAATTGACAGGAATTTACCGATAGTGCAACAGCAGATTAAGTGCTGTTTTATAGAAGGACTAGCGGACCCCGAGGTCAAGGTATTTGTACTTAGAAGTGATCCCCCAACAGTCGAGAGCGCCTATCAATTAGCACTCTCAGAGGACAAATTAAGGGCTAGGATTAGGACTCCCCCCAATATTGACCCTGCACCGATAGAGATTTGCCACGCTAGAAGGCGCACGGTGCACATCAATGCAATAGGGCATAACAAAAGACCCCACGATAGGTGTGATAACAGGATGAATCACAGGAAGGTACAGCCGCCTAGGCACTATAGGGATAGGGATCGATTATGCTGGATATGCAGATCGAACAAACATCTGAGGTGGAATTGCCCCCAGAGAAATGCTGCAAAATGGCGAGTACCAGTTAATAGAAAGCCCCCCGAACGAAAGATTAGACAGACGTACACTATCGGTTCTATAGACACGTCGAATAGGATAGATAATAAATATTTTCCAGGAGCACAGAAGAATAATTTTGAAAATAGGAGAAATGAGCCGATCCAACGGGTTAATCGAACTAGCGTTGGCGAGGTTAAAGATAGTGAAGTTGAGAAAAAGCCGGATAAGGTAGACACACCGAGCACAGAGCCGAAGGTGTTAAACCCCGTAGAGAAGGTTGCTCCGAAAATTATTAAGCCGGTAATCAGAAATCCACCTTCAGAAAATTCTGATACCGAGGAGAGTCCTGGTGACTCTGATCATGAGGATTTTCACGTGCCCCTCAGAACGCGAAAGATAGCTATGTACAAAGAAATATTAGAAAAGAATAGGAATATGCGTCAGGAGGAGGCAATGTTAGATTCTGTGAGTTGTAAAACGAATTCGCGTGATAAGGTTAGTAGTCAGGCCGAAAAAAAGTTCAAAGACATAGGAAAAATAGCAACTGATATTAAAATTAAACCTGAAGGAAAGTCTCGAATCGACAGTAAAGAGAAGGATAGATGGCGAGAAAAGAAAAGAAAGGAATTAAAGGACGCCATTTCTGATATTTTCAGCTAGAGAGAAAGTTTACCCAGGACCGAATTAGTTTCACGACCCAGTGGACATGGATACTATTGACGACGATTGTTTTTTTTTTCTCCGTATATTTAATTTGAAAAAAAAAAAAAAAAAAAAGACAGCATTCAATTTTTTTTTAAAATTGTAGATATTGTTTTGTCGCTAGCGGTGATATTCCGCTAGGTGCTGTTGAAATTATTATTATTATTAATGATAATCTGTACCCATAAAAGGTAATTGAAGAATTATGTGAAAATTCTTCCGACGCAATTCTAAGTTTGAGAATAAGAGCGGTCGTAAACATGTTTTGTTTTTTTTTGTCCTATAGTAAATAAATGATTAAATAAAATAAAAATGAGAGAAAAACGAATGTGTACAAAAATATAGAGAGAGCGAAAGGAAATGGTTTGGGAAGTTGTACAGGAAAAAGAAATTTTTTTTTTTTTAAATTTGTTTGATCATTTTAATTTCATGATCAAATTCGCTGTATAATTGATTTTGCTAATGTTGTTGTATTTGTTTTATGATTGTTTATATTTTTTTAAACATGTAGAGAGAGAGAGAGAGAGAGGTTAGATAGTGTATTTTAGAAAAAAAATCAAGATCAAGAAGAAAGAAAAAATGAATGATAATTAGGGCTAGTTTTGAAAATTATATTACATATAATTTTATCGGCGATGATAGGGAGGTATGTTATATAATCGCTGCACCTATATTTGTGGCCTTGTGCCGGACTTGGAAAAGAACCTTAGAAAAATGTACTACCGATTATCTTGAGTTGCTGGGTGGTCTTTGAAGAATCACCGAAAAAGGTAGTTAGGATAGATAACATCTCTTTAACGAGAGAAAGCAGACGATAAGTCTGGGATTAAGGAAAAAACAGTCTTTGGGACTCCAAGAAGCCTTTGATGTTTAGGTTAGTGAACTCTGATTGACCAGTGAGATTGGAACGAATGGATTGAATCGAAAGGTCTCGAACGTTCTAGGGTGGAACCTTCTGGAGGATTGTTTGGAAATACTATTTAAGACCCGCGGATAGGATCACAGGAGGTCAGTTGCAGTTGGATTTGGAGAGAGTTGGGTTGGAGTCTGCGAGCAGAGCAGTTGGTTTGCGTCCGCGTTCGGAGGAGGAGAGTCAGGCAGAAATCGGGCCAGTGATCGTATGGAACTGTGGTCGCTAAAGACGATAAGGAGAGGCTGAGAAAAGCTTGTTCACCGAGAAGTTTACTAAGGACTAAAAACTCGCAGTTGAATCCAGTTAAAATACACCTCTTGCTAAGACAGATTATTCGGGCTCTCTCTCTCTCAAAAGTTAGAAGAAGTTTGAAACATAATAAAACTTTGAGAAGTAAAAACCTGGTGTTGTTGTCTGCTCTATTTACAACGAAAGAAATCATTTTATGAATGGACTCACGATACAAACAAGATAGTAAAAGTCACTATCGCAAAGAAATCGTACTCATGAATGAAAGTCATTAAAGTGTAAACATGTCAACACGTCAATTGGCCGTAACGAAGGAGCACGCGGCGTGCGTAAACGTGATACCTTTCCCTTGACCATAAACAAAAGAAGGGAGGAAGAATTTTGGGGCTAGCTAAGACTGACTGCTAGACCTAGACCCGTGTCAGTTGTAAACAAACTGCTGTGCGTACGAATATACGAGTAGTAGTGCCGAAGAAGGAAAGGCACTAAGGTTAAATACGAACTGGTCCCACAACGTCACATATACACGAACTGATCCCACTACGTTACGTAGCGCTAATTAGAACCCAATACGTTACACGACCTTAGGTCATCGTCAGGAGAAAATTTCTTATTTGAAGACATTGTTTATAGATTTTTTGAAAGGGGGCATTATAGAAGAACTATAAAAATTCAAGTGTTTTTGAGGGTCTGACATGCTATTAAAATCCGGGTAGACGAGTGTGTTTAGTAGTAGCATGTCCATTTGTTCTGTGAAGAACCTCTATGAGGTGGGTTATTTTATATATATATATATATATATATATATATATATATATGTGTGTGTGTGTGTGTGTGTGTGTGTATGTGTATTTGTGTGAAGAAGGTTTTTAGAAGTTGTATGTATATTCATATATGTACATATATATATACACATATGTATACACATACATATGTGCGTGAGTATATTATATATATATATATATATATATATATATATATATATTATATATATATATATTAAATTAAATGACCACCCATAGATAAATTTCAATCCCGTGCAAGGTTTGGGATTTTGCCAAATAGCTCTAAATTGTATGTAGATTTATTTTTCTTATCTCTTTTTATATCCGTACTGCGTAAGGCGTTAATATTGAATTTCAATCAACTTTTTACTTTCAAACATTTTAATACCCGATACGATCATCACGCTATGGGGGAGATGCTAAATTGGAAAAACAACTGCATTAAAAAATTTAAGGAAAAAAATCTTTAACAAGAAATATAAAAAGGGCCTAAAGAACAGGATTCCATCTTTCAGGACGTGAGATGATCATTATTCAACGACACTTCTCCCCACCCCCACCCCCCGCAATTAGGGGAAATTTACGGTAACTGAAATACCGATGAGAAAGGAATAAAAGACAAGTCAATGGTTGATAATTCAAAAAGCTTTAATGGTGTGTAAGGTTGCTAAAACTCATTGCTTTTAGCGGTCGTAAGTCTCGTTAATATATAAGTAACTATTTCATAAACACTTATTGTTGGGACTTTTTGGTATATAAGTTGTGCTAAAATACACCACTTAAATTTATAGACTAAGCGGGGACACGTGTTTTAAGCCTCAGCCAATCAACAGCCCGACTGCGTGGCTGGTTGACTGCTTAATCACTGATACTGAGAGACGCTAATTTGCAATCATTGACGAAGGACTTGCAATACTGATGAGCAACCAGGAATAACTAAAGGGTTCTTTACCAAGGATTTCCACTGGACAAGCGCTCTTGCTTGAAGCCTAAAGTATGGCCCATAAAATCGTAACACTTATCTAAGTAGAATCGTTGAACTTGTGGGCTCATTCGTTGTTGGGGGCTGCTGTTATGTTGGTTCAGCCAAAGTTTGTTTGTCTGTGTTAAAATTTTGTATCAACCTTTTTGTCGGCAGTCTATCTCTTGATCTCCCTGTAGAGCCGTCTAGTCTCT
>CM042152.1:52080815-52120815 GCA_023376005.1 Doryteuthis pealeii
GGAAACGAAAAGAGTAACAATATAGATTTCCTTATAGAATTGTTGAATGAAGAGAATTGAAATTCCTAGATTAATTGATGTATAGAAGAAAAAGGGTTAAGAATATGCGAAGAACATTTTATCACCTTAGCGCATAAGTATTATAGCTAGACAGAACAATTATGTATGATCATATTTAGAAAGCCAGACTGAGAAATGTATAAGAAGATTAAAAATCATATGATATCGATTTGCCCCTCTGACTCTAGTTCCACCCAACAATCATTATGCCAAAATTGTGTTTCCTTTCTTAAAATGCATTATTATTGAACTAAGCACCGAAATACTTGTTGTATGTTTTCCTCTTGGTGCGTACATCAAAGGCACAAATTGCATTATCTCCATACAAACATTGGACCTACCTACATCCATAATTCTGTGAATTGGCTTTGTATGTGAAAACGAAAAAATATAACATTTTGTACACTTCATAAACATACTATATCATATATATATATATATTATATATATATATATATATGAGTGTATATATATATATATATATATATATATATATTATATAGGAGTGTATATGTATATATATATATATATATATATATATATAGGAGTGTATATATATATATATATATATAATATATATATATATATATATATATATAGGAGTGTATATGTATATATATATGTGTGTGTGTGTGTGGTGTGTGTGTGTGTGGAAAGTTTTGTAGATAAAAAAAGATGTTAAAAGTTTTGTTGACAGAAATCTTTTTCGACATTATGAATATGTCTTTATCAAAGCAACATTGTAAGTGGAAAAACGAAATAAATATATCATTAATTACGAGGCACAGAACGCTCTCGATCAGTACCGGAATTTTCAAAAAATTTTTAAAAATAAGTATTTTTTGTTAAAAATAAAATAAATTTTATTCTAAAAAATAATAATCATTTTTATCATAAAAAATCTCAAAAGAGTTTGCAGTAAAAGTGTATAGGAATATCAAAAAATTCAGAAAAATGTTCCGGTTACAAATTAAAGTTTAAAAAATATAACAAGTTCAGCAACAGGAATCTGCAATGATGATAAACTCGCAGAGTCAGGATCCTTATTACATCCGAAATTTGAGCCTCCGGTGATATAATTTAAATAATTCCAATTTTGTTTTTTTTCTGTGGACAGTGTGAAAGGTAAAAATGGATATTGAATCCGACAATATGTGTAGAAAGTTTTGTAGAAAAAAAACAACAAGATATTAAAAGTTTTGCTGACAGAAATCTGTTTTGACATTATGAATATGTCTTTATGAAAACAACATTGTAAGCAGAAAACCGAAATAAATATATCATTAATTACGAGGCACATATGAATATTTATACATATATAGTGCGGTACTTCTCATCTAAGCATGTTATGGTCAAGTGTCTATCTAGTTTTTCTTATTTACAAATAAGTCTGTCTTCTTTTATTTAATCTAGGGGGTAACTTGTTTGTAGAAATATTTCAAAGTTCAAAGTATCTTAACAAGTTTTGCAATACTTGTATACATGCTAATTTCCAGAATATACTCCAGGAACTTCAGAGAACCATATTAATTCCACACCCAGCAAATAGTTTGGACCTATTTCCCACTGATTATTACGTGTTACTAACCATCTCTCACCTCCTGCAACCACACACACACACACACACACACACACAATAACACAAACATATATATTATATATATTATATATTATATATATATATAATATATATATATATGTATATGTATATATATATAGTATATATGTGTGTATATATGTATATATATATATATAATTTAGAAAATACAAAAAATTTAAAAACTCGGGTATTAAGTGATTATGTCCATGTCCCCCATGGGTTTCTGAGAACCCTCTGAGTTTTGTCAGATCATTTTCTTTATTGAAAATGGTATACAAATAAATTCAGCTTACTTTTATATATTCCCTCCTAATCCCAGGGATGGTGTCGGGTTTCTATTCATCTTATCTTTTTCGCGGTGCCAGTGCTTTGATCTTATGGCCACTCTTTTTCTGGGGGCTAGTGGGACTTCTTTTCCCTGGGTGATGTCGCCTATACTGGTGAATTTCAGTTCAATATATATATATATATATATATATTTGGGAGAATAAGTGCTTAATTGGAGTCGTGCCTAATTTTGAAAATTAATTAATTAATAATGAATTAGGCGGGAATACCTATTTAAATGTATGGCTAATAGGTATTCCCGCCTAATTCATTATTAATTAATTAATTTTCAAAATTAGGTACGACTCCAATTAAGCACTTATTCTCCCAAAAATTGTCGCAAAAAGCCATTCCAAACACACGTGTTTACAACTTATCATATATATATATAATATATATATATATATAATATATATATATATATATATTATTATATACGTCTATTTAACGTTAGACAGTCCGAAAAATTTGATCTTCATTCAAAAAGATTTCTTATGATGAATCCAGGGTCAGCAAGCTTGACTAAAATGGCTACTTTTTGTAATATATTTTTTATCTGTGAAATGAATTCTAGGGCATCTATACAACTAAAAATTGCTTTATAAAAGCATTTCGGCCCAAAGAATCCAGAAATGCTATCAAAATACTCTTAAAGTAAACTAATTCTAAGTTATTGATGATTTCTGATTTTTTCATATCTGGTCAATATCCCGATGTGGCACTGCATCTATGACACAATCTGTTTTTCTATTATTATTTCTTATATATTGAACATTATAAGTACCAAAAAGATAGTTTGATTTTTGCATCGACCCGAAGCTACAACATCAGTTAAAACATTGCAAGACGGAAATAATTAATAACTTAAAATTGGTTACCTTTAAACCTTTTCTATATAATCTCTGACTCCACACTCTTCATAGTTTGGACCTATTTCCCTCACATTATTACTTTCTCCAAGCCATGTATCAACTCCTGTACTAACAGAGGTTCAACAACCAAGGAGGAATAGAAACTTCAGTGAATAAGTTTTTCGTCTCGAAGAAAAATTCATGGTTTCAGCGTGGGATCAAAACAATTGATAGAAAGGCGGATTCACTCAACATATAATCAGGCTCTATATCCTATATTCTGTGTTTCCAGCCCATTTGTTAGCAAGTTCGATTCTCATTGTATGCTACGTGGTTTGCCAAACTAGTAAATGACAATTTGTGACATTTATAATCATCATCATCGTCATCATCATCATCATGTCGCGCATACAGCACGGGTATCCATGACAATCTTTCGCCAACATTCCCTATCATTGTACCTGGGAGCTCCTCTGCGTAGCCGCCAGCATCCTCACATAGCTGGTCAATGTAGGTCCTTGCTGGGCGCCCCACACTTGCATGTCCATGTGTTGGCTTCCACAGGAGAACGTCGCTCACGAGTTCATTCTTGCTTCTCCAGCAGTGTCCTGCATGTTTTGTCCGTCTCACTCGGATAGTTTGTGAGATAGGAGGGGCAGGTGACCGTACAGCTTTTTCCTTGTGGGGTGCTGCACGATATTATAATGAAGTTAAAAAAGAAAAGCATTTTTTAAAAATTATTTAAAAGATTCACTTTCTGTAGAACTTCAGAGTTGTATATACTACCAAAAATGTGTGATCTGGGTACAAGTATTTTAATTCAATAGAATATTTTAAAAATTAATAAAATATTACTTATTTTTTTATTCTAAAATGTAGAAAATTATACATAGGATTGCTTTTAATGCTTAAGAATAAAACAATAATATTAGAATTCAAGTCTTTATTTATTAAACCAGGTTTTGTTAAAATCAGTATGCAAATTATTCACACCATGGATATCATGTATATCTTTATTTTTTAGTGGTTTAAAATATCATTATTAATATAACATGGGCCGTTTTGAGGTAAATCTAACTCAGTTAAACTTTAAAGTCTTTTAGACCCAGGCTCCTAGTGGTAACCCGAAGGTTAGCCAATTTGTAAAGATCTTTTGACAAAAAATCATGCTTCTCCGAACATATCCCATATCATTTAGTGAATTTCACATGATTTACACTTCTCAGCCACCAATAGTTTTTTTTCTTATTCAAGCCTGGATCACTGTGTTTGATTTGCCGGTATTTAAAGTAACCTCAAAACAAATACTCTTGCGGGGCTGAAATATTTTTTTTTTACTATAGACCAATTCCAACCAATACAGAGGTTTTAGGGAAAAAGCATCCTTATTTAATGAATAGCCCTCGTATATATACATATATATATATATATATAATATATAATATATATATATATATATATATATGTGTGTGTGTGTGTGTGTGTGTTTGTGTGTGTGTGTGTGTGTGTGTGAGTGAGTGTATGTGTGAGTGTGTGTGTGTGTATGTGTGCGTAAGGTAATCCAAATGACTGGTACGTAAGTGATGATTCTATTTGGGGATCATCGAAATCTCACTGTACAACCATACAGTATACTCTTGTAGGTGCAAACAATATACTCAAGCAAATACCTTTTTTTTAAATAAATTCCTAACAAGGATCAATACATCAGATTATATACATAGCAATATTAATGGGATGACGGTATATTAAGTTTTTCTTACTTTGAAAGTATATATATATATATATAATATATATATATATATATATATATATATATAATATATCTTCAGATTTCATGTTAAGATCAGAAGTTCAAAATCTAAAAAATATTACATCTCAATTCTGAAAAAAGGTTTTTTCGCTGTAACATCACGAGAGTTTGCTAATAGGTTTTTCACGAGGCCAGTTTGGCTTTGTTGAGTGCCAAAAGAACAAAGAAAAAAATCTATTTCTTGGCACGCCATCATTTCGAGTTCATGCACATTAGGGCTATGATGAAGTCCAGGGTCAGGCTTTCAAAAGGCCAAAGCAAAGAAGTCAAGGGAAAAAACGTAGGACACATTTTAAGGCCATTTTAAGCATGAAAATACACAGCATGTTCATGATATTGTTATATACCAGATATACCCTTCTGCCATACACAGGTATACGATAGAGCAGTGGTTCTCAATCAGTGCCCCCAGGCGCACTGGTGTGCCCCAGAGCTTTTTCAGGTGCGCTCCGTAGTATTCCTGAAACAAATATCCAGATATAAATAGCAAATGTATGCTTAGTTACTATAGTATACCATTTCTTTACGAACACCCTACTTGTTTCGTTGCGACGTTATTATGATAGTTATAAGTTACTTTTCTTGCAACTAAATAAAAACACAGGTTTTAAACTATTTTATTGTGAAAAATTATTTTATTGCAATTTTCCACCTCATATTTATGTGAACTGGGATTTTCAACCCTCGCAACAATTAAGTGTAAAAAGAGAGGAACTCTTCAATGCATTGATGAAGAAATGAGTGTTTGTCTCTCAAACATAAGACCAAACATGGAAGGAATCGCAAGGTCTCATCAAGCTCATAGAGGTATGTTAAGTTTGCTTTTGTTCAATGTGTTTATTTTTAAAAATATATTTAGCAGTTAACTTAATAACATATTAGTCCTGTTTTGTATACAGTGCGCTATCAAGTGTCTCTATTACTGTAAGTGCACCCAGACTGTATAAAGTTTGAGAACCACTGTAATAGAGAAAGAGAGACAGACAGACAGACAGACAGACTAGAGACAGAGATGGTTCTTACATGCTTGTTTTATTTCTGCTTGTGGCTGCTAACTGTTTCTATTTGTTAAATTTCTGACCGCCATCCTTTGCCAGTTGAACAGGACTTCAAGTAAGTAAGTAAATCCTGAGCTATAGAATCCTTTGGTATGTGATTAAGTCCTAAATTATGGAATATTACGTAGTGTCAAAAGTCCAGTGATATAATTATATGTTCCGTCGTCCACGAAAGTTCAAGGTAGTTGTGAGTAGCTAAGATCAGAACAGCCGATATAAATAACAATATCAGCAGCAGAGGACTGCCAGTGATTGGCCAATAGGTTGGTCACATGATTATCGTCGAGTATATAAGTAGAAGCGGGCGTCTAGCACACTCCTTATATGCCAACATTCTCAAAATTTTCCTTAGGCCTGACTTCTATATGCTGGTGTTGATTTTGATGGTATTTTTTTTTCCATGCTAATTCTTTGCTGGGCTGAGATGGTCATTTTCTTAATTATTTAACAAACACAAGACCTTGTTTATTCTTGATCAAGTTTTATTAACCCAGATTGATTATTTCACCGCGGGGAGAGATGGATCCTGTCAGAGCCGACAATTCCGTCTACACTCTCTGAAAGCTGGTTCGCATCTCAATAACTAACTAAACTATATCACGTGTATGTCACGGTGCGCAGATCACGCGCCTCTAAGGGGTCAAAGCTTTATTAACAGTTACCTGTACTTTGTGATGGGGACCCCTTGCTTCTAAATCAACAGACCCGAATTCAAATTTTCCTCGCTACAGGTCTGTTTACAATTTATGACTTCTCATGAATTGTAAAAATATATTGGAATGCTATGCTGAAGTAGGAGACTTATTGACTCCATTCTGTACTACGAACAGAACTGAGAAACATGTCCTTTTCGCTCCACGAGCAAGGACAGAAAAATAGGTTTAATCCTTTTCAAGGACACAGACAAAGTGGACAAATTTAAGGGGTTGAATTATCGTGTGACCACAATCTAAAGTAGGGATCACCAAACTTGTTTCACGGTGGGCCGGATAATTGAAAAAAATAACGAGAGCGGGCCACATTATTGTTTTCAATATTGTTAGTCAAAACGAAAGCTTTGAGAAAAAGATGTAAAACAAAATTTCTCTTTCCATGTTATATTCATGATGGGTGTGGTAAGATACACAAAAACAAATTCAACCAACATATATATATTTTCAAAACATTATCAAAGAACGCAACATTAGCAGAAATGTTTAGTGAGATTTGTAAAACTGAAGTTTGCCTTTCAAGATATTGTCAATGTCTGGTTTGGAATTGCTACATCCAATCAAGAGAATTACTTTAAAATGTTTATCAGTCAATTTTGTTTGATGGGTTGGTTTCACATATTTCAATTTAGATGCGAGAATAGCAAGTTCCCTTACTCAGATCTTTTGTTATCCATATCTTTTTTAATTGAAGGCGCGCTGATGAATTTGTTATAGTCATAATGAAATGGACGAGTCAAGTTAAATTTCTTGACAAGGCTGTTCGCATTTTATTTCAGTCTCGGTGGCCTAAACCGGTTTATTCCCGTTAAAACGGCATACAATCACATGCTGACTTGGAATTAATTTATATACGTCAAGCAGAATGGACTTATGCAGCCCCATGTGACCTAATTTTGTTAATTCTCGTTAAGCAACATGGACTATAGGAGCCCTTAACCGGTTCATTCCCGTTCACCCGGCATCCATTCTTTGGCCGAAATAGAATGAATTAATATATACCAATGGAAATACATAATTACATCTATTTCTCTGAATATTTGAGATGAGGCTTGATGATTATAATTATTTGGATTATTCGGACTATTTTTCTCAAAGTTATTGTTAAAAATTCCGTGATGGATCCTTATTACGACAAGAAGCTTTCTGATTACGTCAAGAAGGTCTCCGAGTTCGAAAAGAAGGTTCCCGAGTTCGAAAAAGAAGGTTCACGAGTTCGAAAAGATTCCCGAGTCCGAGAAGAAATACCTAAGGGAGGAGATTCTCCTCCAGCTATGGTTAAATAGTAGGTCAGACTGGGCCTTTCAGCTTGGGTAGGTAACGTCTAGGAGAGGGGATAATCGAATTCAAAATTCCTGAGTCGTCGATGAATTTGGGTTTGTGGCAACCTTTGATGATAATATTTCCTATCGACTGGTGCCAAAAAGGTGCGATGGTGCAACATAAGCCTTCACACTATAACAATCACTGGCGAGGATGTGTTCATTGTATGAACACATCATACCTCGATCGACGGGAGAGTCCATCACACCACATAATATATATATATGATTTATATTGTATATATACTATATATTATGTGTGTGTGTGTGTGTGTGTGTGTGCGGTGGGGGGTTGCGTGTATGCGTCATTGTCCGTGCGAGCCGCGTGAGTGAAGTGAATGGTGGATATGTTATTATAGTGAGCATATAGGTGTAATGGGATTTCAATTATTCCCAAATCACTCTGAAATAATTTCCTTACATTTTCTTTGCTACATAATTATATGCAACTTTCAGAATCATTCTGATAATTCTGCCTGTATCGAACAAATCTTCGACCGAATTCTGTGATCTCTCTCATGCCGCATAATAATCGCATCGACGCTCCTCCAAGACTAATGTCTTGGTAATATCACAGCTGTGTTTCTGAAGAAAAAAACTCTTGCTTTCTTAAATCTGAGAAAAGGAGGTGCACAGCACGGAGGGACAAAATTCAGAAGATAAACAGTAATGAATAAGTGTGAAACACACACACACACAGCACACATCATATATATATTATATATATATATATGTATGATTATATATTACTATAATATATTTGTTGTTCTGGTCCAACGGGAGGAATTTCAATATGTTTATAAAAAAGAAGAAGGTCCGCAAAATGTATTAATGTTTCAGAAAAAATGTTTTTATTCTTTTCATCTTACATATGCAAGCACGTGTTTCAATGCTTTGGTATCTTCTTCAGGCTTTGATTGATAATAATATTATTAATCAAAAGCCTTAAGAAGAAAAGCAGAAAATGTGAAACACGTGTTGCATATGTAAGATAAAAAGAAATAAACATTTTTTCTGAAAACATTATACATTTGGCGGACCTTCTTCTTTTATATATATATATATATATATATAGTATATATTAAATTATATTATATATATGAATATCATTGACAAGAACAAAACCAAACACGGGCATTTATTGATTTTCGTATATGAAAAGAAAATGTATTATATACTAAACGCAGGCTACGCCAGTGTCCGCCTGGGTAGAGGCAGAATAAAAGAAATTAAACATTGAATGCCGAAATGGCAGTAGAATTCTTATGTTTTTATAATGGAGTTATTAATTTTTAAAACATTCGATAGCATTAATCAGATCATGTATTTTTTGCTTCGAAAAACCAAGCAATGGTGAAGTTTAATGTGTATATATATATGTTATTTTTGTTGTTAATATGTTTTATTTTTGAAGTTTCTCCGGACTACAGGTACAATCAACTGCCTTTAAATATTGTACTAGCGAGCGGGCTACCCGGATGGCCCTGGGTAGGGGAGATTTTTAAAAGTTTATCCCACATATCATTATTACTGAGAATGTCAGTTGAATTCTCGTGGGAGGTCCATTTAAATCCCTATGTAAAAATAAGGCCTTGCATTGATCCAGCTACTATCTGAAAATATTATTTACGCCTACACTGTTTGACCCCCCAGATCTTAATACCATTTTTTTGTGTATGTGGCGCTGTTCCGGAGCAGGATTGAGGCTGTGATTAGACGATAATGGTGGTATATTTGATTGAAACCTATTGAATTTTTATCACAATCCATAAAATGGTTCTAGTTACAAGCAACTTTTCCTTTTTACGTATGAAACTGTGTCACATTTTCCGACATCCCTTTATATATTATATATATATATATATATATATATTATATAGTATAATATATATAGTGAATGTGGTGTAGATGGTAGTAGTAAGATGTGCGCGAAGTGAATTATTGATTTTTCCGGATGTGCTTGCTATATTGAAATTATATTATATTAAAGTGGTTTTATTTTGCTTAATTTATTAGAGTTTCGACGATTTGGAGTTTTTGTTTTTATTTCCTTTCTTTGTGCAGCATGTATGTTTTCGGTTATAAATTCATGGTTAATTAGAGGGGCATGCATGTGATTTTAAGTGTTGTTGATATATATAAGTTATATATATATATAATATATATATATTATATTTAGTTATATATTTATGGTATAGATAGAGCAGATTGATAGATAAGTATGGTACCCACCATTACTCACGAAGATTGAATTGCCCAAGGTCAATTATTAAGTGGTAGTTTTGAAAATTCGAAATTCAGAAAGTTTTGCTCTTTCGTATACAGGTCACCTAATCATGTTTTAAAGAGAGACACAAGTACTTTTACTTTAACTATAGCAGGAAGTGAGAAAGTTGAATGCATACCTTTCCCATTAGGTATTAGCACTACTAGCAAATATATGCACCCTCAGGGTGCAAGTATTTAAGTTTTATATAATAAAAATATCAGTTAAATATAGAATGGCTAATGAAACTGAATAAGAATTCAGATAAAATATTTGGAAAGAGGGGTATAATCGGAAAATAGAACACTTTTGAAACTAACTGTTCCATACATTTTCTTCTCCGCGTCTTTCATTGGTAAATTTCCCTAATTTAACTATTTAGTTAAAATGGAAGAAAAGAATAAAATTACAGTTATTTCTTTATGTTAATAGATTTATGTTAAGATTTATCCACGAGATTTTTGCTCAATATTTATTAAGATAAAAACCAATTAGAAATCAATAATACTAAGCAATATAATATTTATTAAATCAAATTTTTTAGGATCAATATGCAATTTAGCCTTCCCATTTCACACTGTAACCCGTTATTTCTTGAATATTAAATATAGATTGTATGTTATCAGTATGTAGATATTGTTACAAGTCTTAATGATTAAAAACATTTTACTAATAATTGAGGTTTAAATATAATAATAAAATCATGGAGAATGTGTGTAAATAACAAAGGGAATTGTGACTTGTGTAGTTTCGGTTACAGATAGACAAACTCACACAATCTCCATTATAATAAGATATGCTTGCATAAACACTCGTTTAGGATATTTGAAACAAGGTGGCTGAGTGAATTGCTACGACGAAACCATTCGCTCTCCACATCACTAAGTTAAGTAGAATAATAATTCAGCGCTGTATTCCTGATAATTATCATCATGGTATTGGCATTGGTCTATTGTGTTGATGAAGAATGGAGAATGGTATCGTCAAACCGCGTCTAAATACGGCGTGGAATTTTGCGTTCGTTCTCGCTACATGCTCATGAGAAATGACTTTGCTCGTTTCAGTTATAGGTAAATAGTAGCGCAAGTAGAGCCCTTTAACCCTTGCGAGCGCCATTTATATTGTGCGTCTGATTGGAGGTCAGTCAGAGATTGTCGTCATTGCTGCTGTGTTTAAACATGAACAGATGAAGACTTTTGTTCTCGCATCCAGCTTGATAGAGTCCAGAACAGCGTAATGGCAATCAGACATCAACCATCCTATCAATTTATTTCGACTGTCAGACTATATATAAAGGTCTTACACCACACACGTGCCACAGACAAACAGGCACCCATATGTTATTTCATTCATTCATGAGTCAGATTATTGCCCTGATGACGCTAAGCGAAACTATTAGTAGGTTATTTCTGACTCATCTACTTGGATAATAATGTGATTAATATGTGATAGGTGTATAAAACACAATCCTATATCAATCAATTAATATTTCGCCTCTGTGTGTATTTACGAAGCTTCATCAGATTTTCTTTTTATTAAAAAACAGAATGGTATATATATATATATATATATATTAATTATAAATAAATAAAATAATAAATGCTCTTACATAAGTAATTGAGGCCCTCTATAATCAGATTCTCCACAACAATAATAATAATTTAACCTCATATATATATTAATCGATATATGTATATATATATATTATAGTTAGTATATATAGTATACATATATATATATTATATATGGTGTGTGTGTGTATTCACAAAATATTAACATTATTGTTAATGTAATATAAAAAAGTGCAATGATAATATACGATTTCAAACGTTTTTTTTAATTCTGAATTTCACAACTTGTCATTATTATTATTGATAATGATCTTTAAGAGGAAGCATAAAATGTAGATGTCACTCATCATCCTATTTAAAGTGTTTACCTAGATAGATAAACAGAACTTCAACGCCTTTTGATACGACAGGACGATCCTCGGAGAAGGAAGACTCAATTATCAATTGTTGGACGTCACTTTAAAAAATACCTTGTCTTGCATGCCAACTGCGCAGCAGGGTGAGTAAAAATATGGGGGGGACACTTATCGTAACAGTTACGCGGCCGTATGTAATGAAAAGGCCATTGGAGTTTACTTCACAGCTAATAACCCTTGTGAAAAGTATGAATTATATACATTTTAGAATTTAAAGTCTATCATAGAAATACTAACAAAAACGAATCCGCATCATCTTTTATTCCCACCACAACAATAGGATAAAGAGCGGTACCAATAAGATAGGTTTCTTTCTTAGAGCACTTAGGATATGTAATAATTAAATATTTTAGAAGAGGAATTTAATATGTATTGAAAAGTCTTTTCTTAAATTACAATACCCTTTAACTTCATAACACCGTGCTAAAAAGGCATTGAAAAATACATCAATAGAAGAAATATAGCACCTACATCTCCTAAATAACAATACAACTAACAACAATAACGATTCTGATAGTGTTGTATTTGTCCTCGGTCGGAAAACGAAGCTTCAACGAAAAGACAAAGAGAAATATAAGAATTATATATTTTAAAAAGGGGAAAACGGAAGCGAGAGACTTTCCGGTCAAAAGAAGCAGGGAGAAGATAAAGAATATATACAAAATGCCCGTTATCAGATCAAAAAGATAAAGATGCGTAGGAGTACTATCAATATAAAAGTCTGAGGGTTCGAGCCGACAGGTGAGTCAAGACAGCGGACGGGACGAACAGAAGCAACAAGGAGCGACGCGTCGACACGGTCCATGCTGCGCAGCGGGCAGTGAAGGTTTCGTCCACCTTCACCTTCGACTCACCAGCGCGGTTCATCTCAAAGTGTAGTCATTGTCAACCCTCGTCATTCATTGTCAACGCTCGCCTACCACTCCACGTAAGCCGAGGAGAAGAAGATAAAGTCAAACCCCTACTTATGCATGGTTGTAGATTTCATTAAAACGACAACTCAACATACATATGCTACGTAACCATATATACCCGCAACGGACTACTACTAACGATATCTGGACCTGTAATGGGTATTTTAGATAAGAATTAAGTGGATAAGCGCAACACAATGATAATCATTGCAACTCATCTTGGATGATTTGAATAGTCCCGTTTTTTACCACGGGTGTTTGTAAGATGAATAACGGTCCTACGTTTAGGAACATGATATTATTATATTATTATTATTATTATTATTTACCTCTTTTGAGTTTTCACATCAGCGCTAGCTGATGGTCTTTAACTGGAGTCTGAGTGACAGCAAGTCTCCTCAGGTCTCTAGGGACTCTTCTGAGTATTCTGCAGAATTGCAGCAGTGCAGCTTTCTGAATAGTTTCAAGCTTTATTAATTATTATATTATTATTATTAATTATTATTAATTATTATTATTATTATTTCAAGCTTTATTATTATTTATTATTATTATTATTATTTATTTGTCCTTTTGGAGTTTTCACATCAGCATTAGCTGATGGTCTTTCTACTGGAAGTCTGAGTGAAGCCAAGTCTCTTCAGTCTCCCAGGACTCTTCTGAGTATTCTGGATAAAGATTGCATTCAGTGCATGTGTTCTGAATGGTTATCCAATCCTTCCTCTGATTTCCAACATTCCAGAACCCTTTTTCCAATCATTTTGGGACTGTTTCAGATGTGCACCAACTATAATTGGTATCACCGCTCACTTTCATATTCCATAACTTTTTTAGTTCTCTGGCAAAGTCTAGATATTAAGAGTAAGCGAAGAAGGATGCTACGTAAGACATATAGGTAACATCATACTTCCCAATATACCTATAACTGATAAAAAGTAAATAGAAACCCAAAAAGATAGGTATTAAGACAGTTTCCCACTCCATCGAAACATAAAAACATTTTACACGAATAAAAATAATTATAAACACACACACTGCTGAAGCAGGTGTATACACAATAGATTGCTTCAATTGCAACAAAAATTATAGGAGAGATTTTCTAGATCTTTGACTAAACGTGTCTCTGACATAGATATCATCATTAAACGAGGTTTTCTAAAACAGACAGCCTACGGATTGGTAAATTATTAGAGAGACTCGGCTCTTAACCTTGGTAAGGTGTCTTCCAATGTAAATCATTAGCAATGCTTTATCTGTATGGTTGAGTTTCTCAATTTTGATTGATATCCTATCAAAGAAACGCTTGATATCTATCCACCGTTTATATATAGGGTGTTTGAGAGAATTTAACAGTTTCATAAGGAAAAGAAAAGTGCTTGTATCCTACAAAATTTAATGATTGTAACGAATTCAACAGGCAAGGGAAATTACACAGTGTCAACACGTTTCAATAACCGGCATTAGCTTGTCGATCACAGCCTCAATACCTGCTCGGAACTTGGAGCAAGCTGATGTTACAGTTTTCCTGGGAAGGCCTTCAAAAACTAACTTAATTTTTGTCGATTAACTGGGCTTTTGTAATACTGGCACAGGGATTGTTGTTTTCTCAACGGTGACCAAATCATAATAATCATCCGGCTAGATCGGCAGTGCAGAGGCCAAACATTGGGACTGGGTGTAGCCGTAAAAATGTTTTTTACTTTTCGCAGAGGTGTGGCTGGGAGGCCGAATCCTGCTGGCCATACCATATGGCCGGCGCAGATCATCATGATGTACAACTTATTCTGCTTCCATGATTCGGTGGGTTAGCAGTCATCCATTCGATCTGTTCATTACGGATATGATGAAGAAGGGTCCGAGTTTTTAAATGATGCCTAGTGTCCGTCAATACGTCAACCGAAGGAGAAATAAAACCAATATAAAATATTCAAATTTATCCCGAACAGCCTGTATATTATATATATATATAATATATATGTAAATATTATAGATATTATATATATATACGTATAATAGATATGTAAGTATTAGTGTTAAAAATGGAATTGGAATTGGAGATCCAGCAATATAGGAAGATGAATCAAAGAGAAAGTACAGCAGATGATGAATAAAAGATGAATTTAATCAATATCACTTACACATGTTTTCGGTCAGTTTATCTTTGTGTACACGATTTCAAACTATTATTATCATTAATAAACAAATGAAATGAAATAATAATAATAGAAAAATGTGAAAATATTCCGTACACAGAGAAAATTCGACCTTCATCAGAGTGAAATTTTATTTTGATTAAGAATTTTATTTAGAATGTTCAAAGATAGATTTTAAAAAAAATCACTTTCAGGAAACTGGAACGATATGAGTTCTCGTTAGCTCAATCTTTAGTATGGGTGTGTGGTGTGTGTGTGTGTGTGTGTGTGTGTGATGTGTATGTGTGTGTGTCGTGCGCTGCTGCGCGGAGTGAAGAGAGGCGAGACACGTTCAATGTAATGATGTGTGGAATACACTTCAGAAGAAATTGGTTAAAAGAGAGCTTAACTCTAATAGAAGTGAAAAATAGATATCTCCTTTCATTTTTATGCGATGAATGAATGCAAAAAAATGATATCAGCAGTCCCGCACATTTTATCATTCCTACCCATTCCACAGCTAACCGCATCTCTTTTCTTTCATCAATGTTAATATATACATATATATAGTATGTGATATCATATATTATATATATATTAGTATATATATTCTTTTACTTCTAAACTCTAGCGGTGTGGAAAATCTAGATGAGTGTTCTAACTCATGTACTTCTTATATATATACTAGTAATATATAATATAGTATATATATATAGATATATACAAATATATATATATATATATATATATAGTAGTATAATATATGATATAATAATGATTAGTTTATTTTTTTATACTTTTTTAGCGCGCACTCTAGTTTCTATTAAGAATGCTCGTGTTATTCTTAGATAACAAAACCAAATTTCCATTTCTTTCGTCGCAACGAGATTGCCCAAAAAATCTAGGGTGCATTTTGTCTAAAAATGCTGTTCAGGATATCCGCTACAAAAGTGTTGTAAAAAATCTTATATTAACGACGTGTGCATATGCTGCGTCGTGAATCGATATTAGCAGCAAAAAATACGTAGCGAGTCCAGAACGCGACGGATATACAAAACTATTATAAATATGGTATTAATAAGTGTCTAGTTAAATGGTTATTATATATATATGTATAGTATATAATATATATTACATATATATAATACATATATAAGTATAATACATATATATATATATAGTATTATACATATACGATAGTATATATATATCATAATTATATAATATACATATATATATAAGATATATATATAACATATAATATATATACATTAAGTATAGTACATATATATATATACATATATATACATATATATATAGTATATAGTATAGTATATAATATATATAATATATATAATAAATATTATAATATATGACATATATATATTATATATATATAACATATTATAGATAGTCATATAAATACATATATATATTATAATATAATACATTATATATAGTATTATATATGAACATATATATATATATCTACATATATACATATATAGTATATACAATACATTTATATATATACAATATAACATAACACAATAAAAATATATATAATAGTTATTAATATCTAATATAATATACTATTTGGCATATATATACAAGTTTGTTGAAAGCGTACAACAATTCCTGTCGGACCAGTTTTTCGTTGGACTCCGTTCCAATTTTCAGGCCATCATTTGGTGTCGGGGTGGTACCTTGAGTATAACAGTTCCCCAGAAGGTTGTGCGAAACGAGGTGTTTCGGGCATGACAATTTGCGCATCACTCATGGGTTAAGAAACGATGGTATGTAGTTCGTGTCTCGTTTTTTAATGAGAGAGTCGTAGAAGGCGAATGTAGGAAGTGGGAGGTATAACCATAGGTAGAGGAGGTTGTAGGAAGGTAGTGGTTAAGCGAAGCCAGCCTCGTGTTGAAACCTTTGGGGGACTGTTGTACAGTTCACCCCGACAACAGAAAGATGGCCCGAAATTGAACGTATGCAACAAAAACATGTCCGACAGGAATTGTCTGTACAGTTTCAAAAACTGTGTATAAAAGAGAAATATGCTGCAAAATACACTTATTTTATATATATATATTATATATATATTATATATAGTATAGTGTATATAGTGTTGTGTGTGTGTGTGTGTGTGTGTTTGTGTGTGAGAGAGGAGAGGAGAGAGAGAGAGAGGAGAGAAGAGAAAAATGGAAGTGAATCCGACGGTAGTAAAAATAGAGAAATAACTTTGAAAATACAGGCTCAAATAAATGAGTGATATCTATTCAGCCAACGCTGCAGAGTTTCAACCTGTTTAGTAGATCTTCTTATGGGCTTTTGTTGATAAATGTCCGTTTTCCTTATATCAACAAAGCCCGGATGAAGATCTACTAACAGATTGAAACACTGCAGCGTGGCTGAATAAATATCACTCATTTTATTTGATCTTGTGTTTTTTCTAAAATATGTTCACTATCTCAAACAGCACTACGTGACCACACACACACATATATATATATAGTATATATATATTATATATATGTAATATATATTATATATATTGGAGGTATTAGTCAGAAAGAATTCCAGGAATGGTATAGCAAATAAATTATTCAAATCAAACTACAACTACAAGTTATCCCCTTCAAAAAAATCCACTGTAATCTAATGCAGTTCTCCCATCCTTCATTGCCTGCATTCCTTGAAGGATTCCGTCCAGGATTCTCCGTAGCTCTGTCGTCACGGCCTATTTGACGTCGTGACATCCCTTCAAAATGGGTTCCCTTGATTGACCCCTTTGAGCTTGGGGAAGAGAAAGACAATCACATAGACCAGGTCGGGCGAGTGGGGAACTTGCTTCAGCACAGTGATGGTTCTTTTGGACCAGGAAACTCTCGGACATTCAGGATAGTGGTGTATAGGTGCGATGTCATGGCGAAGCACTCACGAGTTGTCCTGCCCTAACATCGCCTCTTCTATTGGTGCGGCGTATAAAGAAGCAACACGACTCTGGCAATATCTNGAAGAAGGGCCGCGGGTGCAAATCAGCCGAAACGTTGTACAGATAAACAATGAAAATGAGTACAATAGCCTAATAATCCAAATTGTTGAATTTTTGTGATATAAAGCCTGTGTCCAGATGGCCACTTGTAAATATAGACTCGTTGACTGCCAGGAACCATCGAAGGCAACCTATTATCCAAATCCCTGCAGTGCTGCTTGCTGCTGTTGGGCTATTTATAATGCCTGATTCTAAATCTTATGCTCACTACACTCGGACCTCTAGGACGTCGGACCTCTAAGAGGACACTATCCCACAAGCGACTTATTGGTTTACTCACTTTGTCTTAAGCTTTTACAACTGGAACCAAGGATGACGGCCAGTACTCAACACAAATAATATTAATTACATCTCTTCTCTTAGACACGTGCCATGGATAACTAGTATGGTAGCCTGGGTTTGGATGCTTTGGGAAGGGCACACCGCATAGGAAAAGGGAAAACTCTGCAATCAGATAGTCTAAAAGCATGTAACCTGATGCTGTTGAATGGTTAATGGCGACGCTGGGTTCCCTCTGGCAGTTCGACGTTTGGATTCAACCACGTCTTGCAAAAATCCTGCGTTGAATATTTAATTCTCAGGAGATAATCGGTGTTGAGAATTGGATATGACTCCTATACCCTTACGAGTCAAGTTCAATTCCTTATCCTTACACCACCCTGTCGGTGGGGCTTCATATATATACTATATATATATATATATTAATATATATTATATATATATATAGTACTATAATATACATTAGAAAATGGATTGGAATGAATCCGACAGGAATGAGGTAAATAAGGAATGAAAGAAACTCAGACAAAAATATGTAGCGAAATATACTACACATTTTTGACTGGTTTGTTTCTTTCATTCCTTATTTCTACTCACTATATATAAATATTCATATTATAATATATATATATATATATATATATATACATATAGTTAGAGAGAGAGAGAGGCAGACAGACAAACAGAGACAAAGTCAGAGACAGAGACAAAACAGAGACAAACAGAGAGACAAAGATAGATAGATAGATAGATAGAAGACAGACATAACAGACAGACAAAACAGACAGACAGAGGACTATGGACAAAGGTCGGATCAATAACTCCTGATTCTATGAATGAGGAGTTTGAATTTTGTGTTGGAATGTAGATCTATGCAAATCCATTCATAAGGAATGACTTTATGAAATGTAACTTATATATTTCTAATACAAATGAATCACTCTCATCACTTTAAGTGAAGAGTACGTCTTTCGAGCTAAATCTCTCTAAGATTTCCTGGTGACGGGAATCTTGAAACTATGTGTCACTGACAACACTTCCACTTGACTTAACAAAGACAGCACAACTGATGTCACTTAACAGCTGACCATGCATGCTCAGAGGAACTCAGCCGAACAGAAGTAGAAGGATTTGATTATTGACAGCTGTTAGAGAATTCTTCTTTTAAGCATGCAGCAATACTCTCTCTCTCCCCCCTCCTCTCCTCTCTCTCTCTCTCTCTCTCTATATTTATATATATATATATATATAATATACTATTATATTGGACCATATGGAGAAGAACTCGATACCTACTCAGTCCTCGCTATAATATTAAGATCCACTGAATTATCGAAACGTTAATATAGTATCCGAAATAATAATGAATGTATAGCGCATCAGACGTATCCTATACCTGATTTCTACAAAACTAGTAAGCTTCATGTATTCTCAAAATTTCTGCACTAGTAATGAAGTTCATATTTCTTTGAATGTACCTGGGACTGTCCTCATTGCCTATTCCCGTACACTGCTTCCAAGGATTACATCGTTGATCATTCTCGATTGTTTCAACTACTATATTGAATATACCCCTAACTGCTTTATACATTATTTTAATTGGCCTCCAAGACTCATTAAGACACAATCATCACCACAAATGATGACTTAAAGATATAAATTAACACATTTTGTACTAAGCCTTTAAAAAAATATTAATATTATAGTATATATCTATAGCGTTACTTCACATACAAGGTCCTACGCATGGCACATTTCTAAAAATTGAACACACTCAAATAACATCACCTTATACCAACATTTAAAATCATCTAATAAAACCCTCTATGAAAGATGTTAAATGTTTTATAACACATACAAATTCAGATTTGTCCATTGTTTTGAAAATTAATCAACAGTGCTTCAATTAAATACTGTAATTTGTAAACTTAATAATTCGATTGGTCTCAAATTTTGACACGTAGTCATTAAAAAACAAATGTTTATCTAAAGCTCACGTCCGATGCCTCACTACTTTCAGCCTCGCGACATTCTCATCCTTGTATATACCTAGTATATAACGCTTATATAGCTATATAATATAATATATATACTATAATATTATTACTATTATATATGTTATACGGTGTATATACCATCGGTAATTTGGTATTAGGATGATCTAACTGGTCCTTTCTTTCCAACGGTAAAAATTTACAGACTTCAGGTCGTTTGAGCTCGATGTTTATTTTTTTTTATAAGACCAGAGCAATTTAATTAGTAAGAAAAAATCTTATAATAATCGGGTATTAGGCGGTTATGCGTAAGGTACCATTTCCACTCTAGGTATTCTGAAATATACCTATGAGCTTCGTCAGACCGCAAACTTATTTAGAAATAGTATACATATAGCAGTAATTTTGATTTATTTTATAAATTTTCTCTTGATCTCTTTTGATTGGTATTCGGCGTTTCATCATTCATCTTTTAGGAGTTGGTTATGTTTCTGACCTAGTGGATACATGTTATTCTGGGGCTTAAAAAGACTTAAAGTGGACGGGGCTCTCAAACCCTCTTTCAATTAGGGACAATAAAGTAGTTGGGCAAACAATATTCAGTGCCACGAGAAGAGGAAATCTAGCTAGCTGACGAGTGAGCTCAATAGCAACAGTAAACACAGAATGAGTCATTACCTGTGGCGGCGATTACTAATGCTCCTTTATTAGAAGTTAGACATTGCTATTGAGAGAAATCGTCCTGACTATGTGGAGAAGTATCCACAGAAGGACGAGCTTCATTCTGATGTTATGATTAACATGTTTCTGTCGGTAATTATACCTGTCTAAACAAAATGGCAATTAACTTTTGACTGAACCTCATATCTATCATATCTATCTATCTGTCTAGTGACTATCTATTTTATCTGTTAAAGAAACAAATTAGAGTGGGCGTCCTGCAAAAAATAAAATACCCAGCCCAACCATGGCATGGCGTCAATAGACCCTACAAAATAAATCACCATGGTTTCCTTAATCATATTTCAATGTTGCTACTCAATTTTCAAATTGTTAATACATTAACTGCTTTAGAGTTACATACCGAGGCAGCTCGATGGCGTAAAGGTATATTAGATTAGGATTAGAACTGGTATCCAATCAAAACCGGGACCGAGGCTGTTTGTGTTCTAGATATGCCGGTTCAGTACTCTTTGGAAGATGTCCTTTGAATACACACCTCTGCCCCCTCCCCACACTATCAGCAGTAAATCATAATTAACTGGCTCTTATAATCCTCCAACAACCCACTCAGCCCGACACTCTCTCTGACAAACAGTCTCGGAGGGAAGGACAACTTTGAATTCAAACTAATAGTTGTATTCCATTAATGAAATGACTTTGTGTAAATCCTATTCATGGGTGAAGGAACAGTTTTAGAACTTTGAAATGAATTGGCAGCGAAACAGAGTCCACCTTACGCGCCAGCATCCATGATCATCATCATCGCGCTAGTAGCCACAGATATCCATGAAATCTATCCAAGCGCTCCAACAGATATTTCTCTCGGAAGTTCCTCTGCTCAGCATCCAGGATCCGCGCAGAGCTGCGTCACTGGAGGTCTTTGCTGAATGACTACACTGGCGTTACCAACAGAATAAAGTCACTTGGGAGTTTCTCCTTACATTCTCCATTCGCAAAGAGAACATTAGAGACTTTTTGAAAAGTGGATCGGACAATGTAATACTATTTAATTACCGGTAGCTATATTTGAAATAAACTAAACAACTTCCCTAGATAGTTTTTTTCCTAAATAGCATTACTGGTACAGAACGCATATGCTAAATAATAATAAGAACTTATTAACTAATGTGTATTTGCAGAACGATGAATACTTATACACACACACAACACATATATATATATATACAACATATATATATATATACAACAGATCCGCCAAACTGTAAGTATCTTTCCCTCTACCTATATACATTGTACAATATATCATACAAATAAACGTCCACATTGCATCACCAACGCAATAAATAACACGTCATTATTATTAACAGCATAATTTAAAAATACATTTAAAAATACATATATATAATTTGCACATAACATACGTACACCAGAATACCAAACACAAATACGCATATTTATACGCACAAACCGCGCGTGGAGACAATTATATCATAACAGCCTTCATACATTCCCACGCGCACACGCACGACCATCACATTACATACGCACAAACAAAAATACGCACACACGCGACGTGGAACAAATCATATCATCACAGCCTTCACGCATTTCCATGCGCACGCGCATGACATCTATACACATACGCACAAACAAAAAATACGCACACGTAGAAGCAAAGAAAAACATTCCGCATCACGTAAACACGCAAACACGAGAATCAGTTAAAAAAAAACGCACACATTTTGACCATTTACACCAATTTCTGTCATTTCAAGGAACCGTTTCGTCTTACCTCATGAATCTTTCAAAACGTGGTGCAAACTCCGCAATTAAAATAAGAATTATTTTTGTTCTCTTACATAAATATATTTAAAACTATGAGTACGAATACTATTGCAAGCCCAAGGGTAAATCTGCTCTAGGTCAGCTGTTCCTTCGGCTGCTTGTATCGAGCCATTTAAAAGTTAGCGTCTGCCTAGCGGTTATATGAATAAATATAAATATTACAGTTAGTACATAATGTTTTTTTGCCAACAACCAATAGATATTTGAGATTGCTCTTTTAATTTTTTTTGGTTGTTGTGTTTTTTATCAACCCTCCGGTTTTCTCATTGTTCCAACACGTTAGATATATATCTATAATATACTATATATATATATATATATATATTATATTATATTATATATATTATATATACAAGGTTGACAGAAAACTTCGATGTGAAGGGGCATCGCCGTTTGGAGTTCTTGCAAACAGGATCAACAGCATCGTCTACAAAGAGATATTGCCGGTGTTTGCTTCTTGTAGCGCCAAATAGAAGAGGCGATGTGTAGTGGCAGGACAACTCGGTGAGTGCTTCGCCATGACATTCGCACCTATACACACTATCCTGAATGTCCGAGAGTTCCTGGTCAAAAGAAC
Organism: Doryteuthis pealeii; assembly: GCA_023376005.1. Lineage (NCBI taxonomy): Eukaryota > Metazoa > Mollusca > Cephalopoda > Myopsida > Loliginidae > Doryteuthis > Doryteuthis pealeii. The sequence continues at coordinate 52,104,287 of CM042152.1, forward strand.
ATTCACTGTGCTGAAGCAAGTTCCCACTCGCCGACCTGGTCTATGTGATGCTTTCTCTTCCCCAGGCTCAAAGGGGGTCAATCAAGGAACCCATTTTTGAGGATGTGCACGACGTTCAAATAGGCCGTGACGACAGAGCTACGGAGAATCCTGGACGAATCCTTCAAGGAATGCAGGCATAGAGGATGGGAACTGCATTAGATTACAGTGGGATTTCTTTGAAGGGATAACTTGTAGTTGTAGTTTGATTTGAAATAATTTATTTGCTACACCATTCCGTGAATTTTTCTGACATACCTCAATATATATATACTATATATATATATATATATATATATATATATATGTGTGGTGTGTGTGTGATAGAATAGTGAAATATTTTTTGAAAAAAACACAAGATTCAAATAAAATGAGTGATATTTATTCAGCCAACGCTGCAGTGTTTCAATCTGTTTAGTAGATCTTCTCCGGGGCTTTGTTGATATAAGGAAAAGGAAAATTTATCAACAAAAGCCCATAAGAAGATCTACTAAACAGGTTGAAACTCTGCAGCGTTGGCTGAATAAATATCACTCATTTTATTTGAGCTGTATTTTTTCAAAGTTATTCTCTATTTACATACCGTCGGATTCACTTCCATTTTCTCTCTCTCTCTCTCTCTCTCTCTCTCTCTCTCTCTCACACACAACACACACACACACACACACACACACACTTATATAACTATATATATATATAATATATAAATTATATATATATTAAAATAAGTGTATTTTTGCAGCATATTCTTCTTTTATACAAGTTTTTTGAACTGTACAGACAATTCCTGTCGGACATGTTTTTTGTTGATACGTTCCAATTTTCGGGCCATCTTTCTGGTGTCGGGTGTAGCTGGAACAGTCCCCCAAAGGTTTCCAAACGAGGGAATCTTCGCTTGAACCACTACCCATTCCTACAAACCTCCTACTTACCTATGGTCTATTACCTCCCACTTCTTAATTCCTTGCTACGACTCGTTTTCATAAAAACGAGACACGAACTCATACCATCGTTTCCTAACCTGAGGATCGCAAATTGTATGTGCCGAAGCACCTCGTTTTGGACAACCTTCTGGGGGACTGTTATTACTCAGGTACACCCCGACACCAGAAAGATGGCCTGAAAATTGGGAACGGATCAACGAAAAACTTGTCCGACAGGAATTGTCTGTACAGTTCAACAAAAACTTGTATATATATGATATATATTATAGATATATATATATTAATATATATATGTGTGTGTGTGTGTGTGTTGTGATGTATATATGTTATAATATATATATATATATTTATATGTATATATATATATGTTATATTGTATATATAATGATATGTTTATATGATATATTATATTATATATATATATATGTATATATATATATTATATTATATATATAGTATATATTTATATATATGTATATATATATGTATATATATGTATATATATATATGATATATATATAGGATATATATATAATATGATATAATAGATATATATATCTATATATGATATATATATATATGTATGTATATATATGTATCGTAGATATCATATATATATATATGTATTATATATGTATATATATGTAATAATAATATAATAATATATATATAATAACCATTTAACTAGACACTTATTAATACATATTATAATTAGTTTTGTATATCCGTGCTTGCGTGGGACTCGCCTACGTATTTGTTGCTGCTAATATCGATTCACGCACGCAGCATATGCACACGTCGTTATATATAAGATTTTTTTACAACTCTTTTGTAGCGGATTCCTGAACAGCATTTTTAGACAAATGGCACCCTAGATTTTTTGGGCATCTCGTTGCGACGAAAGAAATGGAAATTTGGTTTTTGTTATCTAAGAATAACAGGCATTCTAATAGAAACTAGAGTGCGCGCTAAAAAAGTTAAAAAATAAACTAATCATATATATAATATTATACTTATATATATAATATATATACTATATACGTATATATAATAAATTATATATATATTATATATACTAATATATATATAAGGACATACATGAGTTAGACACTATCTAGATTTTCCACACCGGTAGATTTTAGAAGTAAGATATCACTAATATATATATAATATATATATACTATATATGATATATTATCTTGTGTATTGTTTTGTTTGATGTATAACATGAGAAAGAAAGAGATGCGGTAGCTGTGGATGGGGAGAATGATAAAAATGTTGCGGGACTGCTGATATCATTTTTTTGCATTCATTCACCGCATAAAAATGCAAGAGATATCTATTTTCACTTCTATCTAGAGTTAAGTAGTCGTTTAACAATTTCCTGCAAGTGTTATTCCACCATCATTCCATGAACGTGTCTGCCTCTCTCCCTGTCCGAGCATTCCGCGCACACCTACACCACACCACACACACACACACAAACTAAGAGATTGACCTAACGCTCAATATCGTTCCAGTATTCCTGAACAGTGATTTTTTTTTTATTTCTTGAACATTCTAAACATCTTTCTCAAAAATTTTTCTCATTCAAAATTAAAATTTCACTCTGATGAAGGTCGAATTTTCTCTGTGTACGGAATATATTTCCACAATCTATATATTATTAATTATTTTTCATTTTGTTTATTAATGATATAATAATGTTGAAATCGTAACAAAGATAAACTGACGAAAACATGTGTACAGTGATATTGATTAAATTCAATCTTTTATTTATCCATTCTGTACTTTCTTTTGTTCAATCATTCCTTCCTATATTGTGGATTCTCAATTCTCAATTCCATTTTTACACATAATATATACAAGCTATATCTGTAATATATATATATATATATATATTATATATACATATATATATATATAGGCTGTTCGGGATAAATTTACATATTTTATATTGTTATTTTCCTCCGGTTGGAGGTATTGACGGACACTAGGCGATCATTTAAAAACTCGGACCCTTCTTCATTCATATCCGTAATACAGATCGAATGGATGACTGTTAACCACGATGATCATGGAAGAGAATCAGTTGTATCATGTGATCTGTGCCGGCCATATGGTATGGCAGCAGGATTCGGCCTCCAGCCACACCTCTTGGAAAAGTAAAAAACATTTTTAGCTGCTACACCAGTCCCAATGTTGGCCTCTGCACTGCCCGATCTAGCCCCATGATTGAATTATATGATTTGGCACCGTTGAGAAAACACAAATCGCCGTGCAGTATTCAAAAGCCCAGTAATCGCAAAGAATTAACGTAGTTTTTGAGAGCCTTCCCAGGAAAAACTGTAACATCAGCTTGCTCCAAGTTCCGGAGCAGGTATTAGGCTGTGATCGACGCTAATGCCGTGACTTTAGTTGAAACGTGTTGACACTGTGTGCTTATTCCCTTGCTGTTGAATTTCGTTACAATCATTAAATTTTGTTAGATACAAGCACTTTTCTTTTCCTTATGAAACTGTCTAAATTCTCTCAAACACCCTATATATAAACGTGGATGTATCAAGCGTTTCTTTTGATAGGATATCAATCAAAATTGAGAACTCAACCATACAGATAAAGCATTGTAATTGATTTACTATGGTAAGATACGCACCAAGGTTAAGAGCCGAGTCTCTCTAATAATTTTCCCATCCGTAGGGCTGTTTGTTAGAAAACCTCGTTTATATATGATATACTTATTGTTCAGAGACACGTTTAGTCAAAGATCTAGAAATCTCCCTACATTTTTTTTTGCAATTGAAGCAATCTATTGTGTTTACACCTGCTTTCGGAGTGTGTGTGTTTATTATTATTTTATTCTGTAAAATGTTTTTGATTGTTTTAGTGGAGTGAGTAACTGTCGTAATTTTTAGGTTTCTATTTATTTTTCAGTTGATAGGATTATTGGAAAGTATAATATACCTATCAGAATCGTTATTAGGAGATGTAGCAGTTATTTTTCTTTGTGGTATTTTCAATGCTACTTTTTAAACACGGCTGTATGGAAGTTTTAAAGAGCTATGTAATATTAAGAAAAAGACCTTTCAATAATATTAAATTCCTCTTCTAAATATTTCTTTTACATTATCGTTGTACGGCCGTTCCTAACGTGGCAGAATATACACCAGTTTCTCACTCATTCCATAGTGAGACACGAAGTGCAAAAGGTTTTCACTGCGCTTGTACGTTTAACGGCAAGTAGCCGTTCCCATCTTCATACCATTATTGTAACCATAATACACTTTGTCTTATTTTACCCTACCTCGACCTTGTACTTTTTTTACTGTTGCAAACATCACAACAATATCCTAAGTGACTAAAAAGAAAACCTATTATCAGATACCGCTTTTTTATTCCTATTGTAGTGGGAATCAAAAATTGATGCAGTCCCGTTTTTTTTAGCATTCTTATGATTAGACTTTAAATTCTAAAATGTGATATAATTTCATACTTTTCAACAAGGGTATTAGCCGTGATGTAAACTCGAATGGCCTATTCCATTACTTACCGGCAGTAACATTACGATAAGTGTTGCGCCCCCATATTTACCACCCTGAATCCGCGAGTTGATGCAAGACAAGTATTTTTTAAGTCGACCATCCAACTAATGAAATTAGTCTTACTTCTTCGAGATCGTCTGTCGTATTCAAAGGCGTTGAAGTTCTGTTTATTTGGATGGTAGACACTTTAAATAGGATGCATGGTAGAAGTACATTTTTATTGCTTCATCTTAAAATCATTTATCAAATCATAAGATGACAAGTGCTGAAATTCAGATTAAAAAAAACATTTAAAAATTTATATATCATTGCCTTTTTTATGATTACATGAAATAACTAATATTGTTGTTTACACACACACACCACACACACACCACACACAACAACAACCATACAAGAACACACCACAACATACACACACACATATATACTATATATTATATATATATATATATACTTATATAAATATATAGGTTAAATTATTATTATTGTGGAGAATTGATATATAGAGGCTCAATTACTTATGTAAGACGCTTTATTATTTATTATTATAATTTAATAATATATATATTATATATAATATAATAATATATATAGTACTATTATATATATATACCAGTCTGTTTTTAAATACACAAGAAATTCTGGTGAAGCTTCGTAAATACACAGAGGCGAAATATTAATTGATGATATTAGTTTGGTTTTATACATTATCCACACTATAATCCACTAATATATCCAGTAGTGAGTCAGAAATACACTTACTAATAGTCGCTTAGTCGCTCATTCAGGCAATAATCTTGACTCTTGAATTGAAAAGTAAACATTATGCGCGGTGCTGTTGTTGTGTGTGTGGTGTGTGTGTGTGTGTGTGTGAGTGAGTGTGTGGTAGACCTTTATACTGTTTGACATGTTCGAATAACAATTGGATGAGTTGATGTCTGACTTGCATTACTTGTTCTGGATAAAAGCTGGATGCGAGACAAGAGTCTTCATTCTGGGCTATTGTCTATAACAGCAGCAAGAACAATCTCCCTAGACCATGACCTCCCAAATCAAGACGCACATCCATAAATCGCGCCCCTAACAGGGTTAAAGGGCTTACTTGCGCTACTATTCTACTTAAACTGCGAAACGCAAAAGCATTTCTCCATGAGCATGTAAGCCAGAAACGAAAGCGCAAAATATCACGCACGTATTTAGAACGCGGTTTGACGATACCATTCTCCTTCTCATAACAAAAGTAGGCAAATACCGAATCAAACATGATGTAATATATAGAATTAAGCCGGTGGAATTTATTATTTCTATTAACCTTAGTGTATGTGGGGCGTTATCGTGTAATGTTATCGTCGAAAAATTGACTCAGCCATTCGTGTTCAAATCCTAGACGAGGCTGGTTGCAGCTCATAGTGCTAATACGTAAAGGGAAAGGTATGGCGCGCCCCCATTTCAACTATTCTCACTATCTGCTATAGTTAAATGTAATAAAGTCTGTGCTTTTAAACATGTTAGGTGACCAGTATACGAAAAGAGAAACTTGTGAATTTTCGAATTTTCAAACTACACTTTATAATGACCTCGCTACAATTATTCTATTCAGGGTTAACGGTTGCGTACATAATATCTATCAATTTGTTCTATCTATCCATATATATATATATATTATATATATATATATATTATATATATATATATATATTCACAAACACTTAAAATCACAATGCATGCCCCTCCTTATTAACATGAATTATAACCGAAAACATTACATGCTCACAAAGAAAGGAAATAAAACAAAAACTCCAAATCGTCGAAACTCTTAAATAAGCAACAAAAATAAAACCACTTTAAAGTAATATTAATTCCTTCAATTATTAGCAGGCAATCCGGAAATATTCAATTTTCATTTCCCGCCAAGTATTCTCCTACCATTCCACCCTAATTTCATAACTATATATATATTATATATATATTATATATAATATAATATATTTTATATAGATAGGTGTGTTCGGGAGAAATTTGACAGTTTTCATTAAAGGAAAAAAAATTGCTTGTACTACAACATTTAATAGGCTTGTAAAGAATCCAAAAGGCCATGAAATTACATTACTGCAATAAGTTTCAATAAAAAATAACCACCATTATCGTCTATCACAGCTCTATCTGCTCCGGGACCCGGAGCAAGCTCAGATGTTACAGTTTTTTGGAAGGGTTCAAACTACCTTAATTCGTCGATAACTAGGCTTTTGTCAGTACTGGCACGGCGATTGGTATTTCCCCCAACAGCACTACATACAAATATTTCATGGCGGGTTAAGAAGTCTTGGGGAGTTCCGGAGCCAAACTTTGGATTGATGTGTCGCTAAAAACTTCGCCGAGAACCATTTTGACTTTCTGGCGTGAGAGGGGCCCGAAATCCTGCTGCCATAAATATGGCCTCAATATTGGCTTACCCTGTTATCCAGGGCTTGCCTTTGTAGACTCCTGTTTTGATCCTGTTGCAAAACTCGCAAACGGCGATGCCCCTCACATCGGAAGTTTTCTGTCTAACCTTGTATATATATATATATATATAATATATATATATATATATATATATTATATATATATATAAGTTCAATGAGAAATCAAAACAAATAAAAGTTTTTGCTTTTATTTATTTAATTACGGGAACGGTATTGCAACCAGCGGTTTCTTGCTGAAAGCATTCATCAGGTAAGACGAAACGGTTCCTTTGAAAATGACAGAAATTGTGTAAATGGTCAAATGTGTGCGTTTTTTTTAACTGTATTCTCGTGTTTGCGTGTTTACGTGATGCGGAATGTTTTTTTTGCTTCTACGTGTGCGTATTTTTGTTTGTGCGTATGTGTATGATGTCATGCGCGTGCGCATGAAAATGCGTGAAGGCTGTGATGATATGATTGTGTCCACGCGCGTGTGTGCGTATTTTTGTTTGTGCGTATGTATGTGATGTCGTGCGTGTGCGCGTGGGAATGTATGGAGGCTGTGATGATATAATTGTCTCCACGCGCGTGTGTGCGTATAAATATGCGTATTTGTGTTTGGTATTCTTGGTTACGTATGTTATGTGCAAATTAATATAATGTATTTTTTAAATGTATTTTTAAAATTATGCTGTTAATAATAATGAACGTGTTATTTATTGCGTTGGTGATGCAATGTGGACGTTTTATTTGTATGATATTATTGTACAATGTATATAGGTAGAGGGAAAGATACTTACAGTTTGGCGGATCTGTTGTATATATATATATATATATATATATATATGTGTGTGTGTGTGTGTATAGTATTCATCGTTCTGCAAATACACATTAGTTAATAAGATCTTATTATTATTTAGCATATGCGTTCTGCACCAAGTAATATGCTATTTATGAAAAAAACCTATATAGGGAAAGTATGACTTAGTTTATTTCAAAGTATACATACCGATAATTAATATAGTATTACATTGTCCGATCCACTTTTGAAAAAAGTTTCTAATGTTCTCTTTAGCGAAGACTGGAGAAGCAAAGACAAACTCCCTAAGTGACTTTATTCTGTGCTAACACCAGTGTGGTCATTCAGCAAAGACCTCCAGTGACCAGCTCTGCGCGGATCCTGGATGCTGAGCAGAGGAACTCCTGAGAGAAATATCTGTTTGGGACACTTGGAGAGACTTTCATGGATATCTGTGCTACTAGCGCGATGATGATGATCATGATGCTTGCGCGGTAAGGTGGACTCTGTTTCCTTGCCAATTCACTTCAAAGTTCTAAAACTGTTCTCCACCATGAATAGGATGTTACACAAAGTCATTTCATTATTGGAATACAACTAGTTTTAATTCAAAGTTGTCCTTCCCCCAGACTGTTTGTCACACCAATTATAAGAAGCCAGTTTATTTATGATTTACCCATAGTTGGGGAGGGGGGCAGAGTTGTATTCAGACATTTCCAAAGAGTACTACCGCAATGTTGAACACAAACAGCCTCGTCCCGGGTTTGAATTTGGATAGCCGAGTCTAAGTCCTATGCTAATAACCTTTACGCCACGAGCGCCTCCGTATGTAACTCTAAAGCAGATGTATTAGACATTTGAAAATTGATAGCAACATTGAAATATGATTATGGAAAACCATGGTGATTATTTTGTAGGGTCTATGACGCCATTGGCCATGTTGGGCTGGGTAATTTTTTTTGCAAGACCCCCTCTTATTTGTTCTTTAACAGATAAATAGATAGTCACATAGACAATAGATAGATAGATAGATAGGAGAGTTAGTCAAAAAGTAATGCCATTTTGTTTAGGACAGGTATAATTACCAACACAGGAACATGTATAATACATCAGAATGAAGCTGGTCCTCTGTGGATTACTTCTTCACATAGTCAGCATTTCTCTCAATAGCAATGTTCTACCTTCTAATGAGAGCATGTATCCCTGCCACATAAAATTCTGTTGACTGTTCTTTGAGCCACTTCGTCACTACAGATTCTTTTCCTCGTGGCAGGAATAATGTTTGCAACATCTATTATGCCACATGAAAGAGGGTTTGAGAGACCCCAGTTTTAAGCTTTAAGCCCCCAGATAAACATATTCCACTAGGTCAGAAACATAACCAACTCCTAAAAAATTGAAACCCGATACCATCACAGAGATCAAGAGAAAATTTATAAAATAAACATCAAAATTTATCTGTATACTATTTTTAATAAAGTTTGCGATCTGACGAAGCTCATAGGTATATTCAGATACCTATGAGTGGAAATGGTACCATAACCGCCTAATACCCGATTATTAAGATTTGTTTTCTTTACTAATTAAATTGCTCTGTTTATAAAAAAAAATAAACATCGAGCTTTCAAACGGACCTGAAGTCTGTAAAATTTTACCGTTGGAAGAAAGGACCAGCTTAGAATCATCCTCATACCAAATTACCTGGTATCACACCTATGAATATATATATATATATATATATATATATATATATAATATATATATATATATATTATATAATAATTCAATGAGTCCCGGCCTGAAATATAGATGGCGTGACTAATAAAAATTTTTAAATGACACGTGTCAAAATTTGAGACCAATCGAATTATTAGTTTACAAATTACAGTTATTTAATTGAAGCTACTGTTGCAAATTTTCAAAACAATGGAAAAATCTGAATTTCGTGTGTTAATAAAACATTACACTTTCATAAGGGTTTTATTAAATGATTTTAAATGTTGTATAAGGTGAGTTATTTGATTTTCAATTTAAAATGCTGCAAGACTTTATGGACAACCTATATATATATATATATATATATATATATATATATATATATATATATATATATATAAAGGTTTTGGGCACAATCTTAATTAAGTCATACCTAAAAAAATTAATTAGAAAATTAGAATTTAGGCAATAATTTCAAAAGAAACAAATCAGAAAATCCCTGAATCATTTCGACCCTGATTAATAGCGATATGTACATTGAAAAGATTTTACGTGTGATCAGCTGATATTAATCGGTAACTCGATTAATTCAGTGGATTTAACCCTGATTTTTCAAAAACTAGGTAGACTTAAATTAATAATATAATATATATATATATATATATATATATATTATATATATAGAGAGAGAGAGAGAGAGAGAGAGAGAGAGAGGGGGGAGAGAGAGTATTGCTGCATGCTTAAAAGAAGAATTCTCTAACAGCTGTTTCAATATCAAATCCTTCTACTTCTGTTCGGCTGAGTTCCTCTGAGCATGCATGGTCAGCTGTTAAGTGACATCAGTTGTGCTGTCTTTTGTAAGTCAAGTGGAAGCTGTTGTCAGTGACACATAGTTTCAAGATTCCCGTCACCAGAAATCTTAGAGAGATTTAGCTCGAAAGACGTACTCTTCACTTAAAAGTGATGAGGGTGATTCAATTTGTATTAGAAATATATAAGTTACATTTCATAAAGTCATTCCTTATGAATGGATTTTGCATAGATCTACATTCCAACACAAAATTCAACTCCTCATTCATAGAATGCAGAGTTATTGATCCACCTTTGTCCATAAGTCTCTCTGTCTGTCTGTTTTCTGTCTGTCTGTCTGTCTCTATCTATCTATCTATCTTCTTTGTCTCTCTGTTTGTCTCTGTTTCTGTCTCTGTCTCTGACTTTGTCTCTGTTTGTCTGTCTGCCTCTCTCTCTCTCTCTAACTATATATATATATAATATATATATATATATATAATATATATATATATATATATATATGAGGTAAAATAAGGAATGAAAGAAACAAAACCCAGTCAAAAATGTGTAGTATATTTCGCTACATATTTTTGTCTGAGTTTTCTTTCATTCCTTATTTTACCTCATTCCGTCGGATTCATTCCAATCCCATTTTTCGCATATATATATATATATATATATATATATATATATATATATATATATATATATATATATATATAAAGCCCCACCGACAGGGTGGTGTAAGGATAAGGAAATTGAACTTGACTCGTAAGGATATCCAATTCTCAACACCGATTATCTCCTGAGAACTATTAATATCAACGCAGGATTTACCAAGACGTGGTTGAATCCAACGTCGAACTGCCAGAGGGAACCCAGCGGTCGCCATTAACCATTCAACAGCATCAGGTTACATGCTTTTAGACTATCTGATTGCAGAGTTTTTCCTTTTCCTATGCGGGCTGCCCTTCCCAAAGCATCCAAACCCAGGCTACCATACTAGTTATCCATGGCACGTGTCTAAGAGAAGAGATGTAATTAATATTATTTGTGTTGAGTAACTGGCCGTCATCCTTGGTTCCAGTTGTAAAAAGTAAACAAGTGAGTAAACCAATAAGTCCTTGTGGGATAGTGTCCTTTAGATCCGACGTCCTAGATGGTCCGAGCAGTAGTGAGCTAAGATTAGAATCAGGCATTATATATACGCCAACAGCAGCAGCAGCACTGCCAGGGATTGGATAATAGGTTGCATTCGATGGTTACCTGGCAGTCAACGAGTCTATATTTACAAGTGGCCATCTGGCACAGGCTTTATATCACAAAAATTCCAACAATTTGAATTATTAGGACTATTGTACTCATTTTCATTGTTATCTGTACAACGTTTCGGCTGATTTGCACCCCGGCCTTCTTCAGGTATTTCTTCTCGGACTCGGGAATCTTTTCGAACTCGTGAACCTTCTTTTCGAACTCGGGAACCTTCTTTTCGAACTCGGAGACCTTCTTGACGTAATCAGAAAGCTTCTTGTCGTAATAAGGATCCATCACGGAATTTTTAACAATAACTTTGAGAAAAATAGTCCGAATAATCCAAATAATTATAATCATCAAGCCTCATCTCAAATATTCAGAGAAATAGATGTAATTATGTATTTCCATTGGTATATATTAATTCATTCTATTTCGGCCAAAGAATGGATGCCGGATGAACGGGAATGAACCGGTTAAGGGCTCCTATAGTCCATGTTGCTTAACGAGAATTAACAAAATTAGGTCACATGGGGCTGCATAAGTCCATTCTGCTTGACGTATATAAATTAATTCCAAGTCAGCATGTGATTGTATGCTGTTTTAACGGGAATAAACCGGTTTAGGCCACCGAGACTGAAATAAAATGCGAACAGCCTTGTCAAGAAATTTAACTTGACTCGTCCATTTCTTTATGACGATAACAATTTCATCAGCGCGCCTTCAATTAAAAATATATGGATAACAAAAGATCTGATTAAGGGAACTTGCTATTCTCGTATCTAAATTGAAATATGTGAAACCAACCCATCGAACGAAATTGACTGATTAACATTTTAAAGTAATTCTCTTGATTGGATGTAGCAATTCCAAACCAAACATTGACGATATCTTGAAAGGCAAACTTCAGTTTCACAAATCTCATTAAACATTTCTGTTAATGTTGCGTTCTTTGATAATGTTTTGAAAATATATATATGTTGGTTGAATTTGTTTTTGTGTATCTTACCACACCCATCCATGAATATAACACGGAAAGATAAATTTTGTTTTACATCTTTTTCTCAAAGCTTTCTTTTGACTAACAATATTGAACACAATAATGTGGCCCGCTCTCGTTATTTTTCCAATTATCCGGCCCACCGTGAAACAAGTTTGGTGATCCCTACTTTAGATCGTGGTCACACGATAATTCAGCCCCTTAAATTTTTCCACTTTATCTGTGTCCTTGAAAAGGATTGAACCTATTTTTCTGTCCTTGCTCGTGGAGCGAAAAGGACATGTTTCTCAGTTCTGTTCGTAGTACAGAATAGAGTCAATAAGTCTCCTACTTCAGCATAGCATTCCAATATATTTTTACAATTCATGAGAACTCATAAATTGTGAACACACCTGTAACGAGGAATATTTGAATTAGGGTCTGTTGATTTAGAAGCAAGGGGTCCCCCATGACAAAGTACCGGTAACTGTTAATAAACCATTGACCCCTTAGAGAGGCGTGATCTGTGCACCATGACATACACGTGATATAGTTTAGTTAGTTATTGAGATGCGAACCAGCTTTCAGAGAGTGTAGACGGAATTGTCGGCTCTGACAGGATCCATCTCTCCCCGCGGTGAAATAATCAATATGGGTTAATAAAACATGATCAAGAATAAACAAGGTCTTGTGTTTGTTAAATAATTAAGAAAATGACCATCTCAGCCCAGCAAAGAATTAGCATGGAAGAAAATCAACCCCAGCATATAGAAGTCAGGCCCAAAGAAAATTTTGAGAATGTTGGCATATAAGGTGTGTGCTAGACGCCCGCTTCTACTTATAAACTCGACAATAATCATGTGACCAACCTATTGGCCAGTCACTGAAAGTCCTCTGCTGCTGATATTGTTATTTATATCGGCTGTTCTGATCTTAGCTACTCACAACTACCTTGAACTTTCGTGGACGACGGAACATATAATTATATCACTGGACTTTTGACACTACGTAATATTCCATAATTTAGGACTTAATCACATACCAAAGGATTCTATAGCTCAGGATTTACTTACTTACTTTAAGTCCTGTTCAACTGGCAAAGGATGGCGGTCAGAAATTTAACAAATAGAAACAGTTAGCAGCAATAAGCAGAAATAAAACAAGCATGTCGGAACCATCTCTGTCTCTAGTCTGTCTGTCTGTCTGTCTGTCTGTCTCTTTCTCTATTACAGTGGTTCTCAAACCTTATACAGTCTGGGCGCACTTACAGTACTAGAGACACTTGATAGCGCACTGTATACAAAACAGGACTAATATGTTATTAAGTTAACTGCTAAATATATTTTTTTATATAAACACATTTAACAAAAGCAAACTTAACATAGCTCTATGAAGTTTATTCATTCCTGTATTAATGAGAAACATGAGCTTGATGAGCCCTTGCGATTTCTTCAATGTTTGGTCTTATGTTTGAGAGACAAACTCTCATTTCCTCATCAATGCATTGAAGAGTTCCTCTCTTTTTACAATTAATTGTTGCGAGGGTTGAAAATCCCAGTTAACATAAATATGAGGTGGAAAATTGCAATAAAATAATTTTTCTCAATAAAATAGTTTTAAACCTGTGTTTTTATTTAGTTGCAAGAAAAGTAACTTATAACTATCATAATAGCGTCACAACGAAACAAGTAGGGTGTTCGTAAAGAAATGGTATAATATAATAACTTAGCATACATTTGCTTTTTATATCTGGATATTTGTTTCAGGAATACTACGGAGCACACCTGAAAAAGCTCTGGTGTACACCAGTGCCCCTGGGAGCACTGATTGAGAACCACTGCTCTATTGTATACCCGGGTATGGCAGAAGGGTATAGCTGGTATATAACAATATCATGAACATGCTGTGTATTTCCATGCTTAAAATGGCCTTAAAATGTGTCCTAGGTTTTTTTCCCTTGACTTCTTTGCTTTGGCCTTTTGAAAGGCTGACCCTGGACTTCATCATAGCCCTAATGTGCATGAACTCGAAATGATGGCGTGCCAAGAAATAGATTTTTTTCTTTGTTCTTTTTGGCACTCAACAAAGCCAAACTGGCCTCGTGAAAAACCTATTAGCAAACTCTCGTGATGTTACAGCGAAAAACCTTTTTTCAGAATTGAGATGTAATATAATTTTCTGTAGATTTTGAACTTACTGATCTTAACATGAAATCTGAAGATATATATATATATATATATATATATATATATATATATAACTTTCAAAGTAAGAAAAACTTAATATACCGTCATCCCATTAATATTGCTATGTATATAATCTGATGTATTGATCCTTGTTAGGAATTTATTTTTAAAAAAGTATTTGCATGAGTATATTGTTTGCACCTACAAGAGTATACTGTATGGTTGTACAGTGAGGTTTCGATGATCCCAAATAGAATCATCTCTTACTTACCAGTCATTTGGATTACCTCACACACACACACACACACACACACACACACACACACACACACATATATATAGGGCTATTCATTAAATAAGGATGCTTTTTCCCTAAAACCTCTGTATTGGTTGGAATTGGTCTATAGTAAAAATATATATATATTTCAGCCCCGCAAGAGTATTTGTTTTGAGGTTACTTTAAATACCGGCAAATCAAACACAGTGATCCAGGCTTGAATAAGAAAAAAAACTATTGGTTGCTGGGAAGGGCAAACCATGTGTAATTCATTAAATAATATGGGATATGTTCGGAGAAGCATGATTTTTTGTCAAAAGATTTTTACAAATTGGCTAACCTTCGGGTTACCACTAGGAGCCTGGGTCTAAAAGACTTTAAAGTTTATCTGAGTTAGATTTACCTCAAAATGGCCCATGTTATTAAACCACTAAAAAATAAAGATATACATGATATCCATGCTGTGAATAATTTGCACACTGATTTTAACAAAACCAGGTTTGATAAATAATGACTTGAATTCTAATATTATTGTTTTATTCTTAAGCATTAAAAGCAATCCTATGTATAATTTTCTACATTTTAGAATAAAAAATAAGTAATATTTTATTAATTTTTAAAATATTCTATTGAATTAAAATACTTGAACCCAAATCGCACATTTTTGGTAGTATATACAACTCTGAAATTCTACAGAAAGTGAATCTTTTAAATAATTTTTAAAAAATGCTTTTCTTTTTTAACTTCATTATAATATCGTGCAGCACCCCACAAGGAAAAAGCTGTACGGTCACTTCCCCCCCCCCCTATCACAAACTCTCCGAGTGAGACGGACAAGACATGCAGGACACTGCTGGAGAAGCAAGGATGAACTCGTGAGCGACGTTCTCCTGTGGATGCCAACACATGGACATGCAAGTGTGGGGCGCCCAGCAAAGACCTACATTGACTAGCTATGTGAGGATGCTGGCTGCTACGCAGAGGAGCTCCCAGGTGCAATGAATGATAGGGAAGGTTGGCGAAAGATTGTCATGGATACCCGTGCTGTATGCGCGACATGATGATGATGATGATGATGATGATGATGATGATGATGATGATTATAAATCTCACAAATTGTCATTTACTAGTTTGGCAAACCACGTGGCATGCAGTGAGAATCGAACTTGCTAACAATGGGCTGGAAACACAGAATATAGGATATAGATCCTGATTATATGTTGAGTGAATCCTCCTTTCTATCAATTATTCTGATCCCACGCTGAAACCATGAATTTTTCTTCGAGACGAAAACCTTATTCACTGAAGTTTCTATTCCTCCTTGGTTGTTGAACGTCTGTTAGTACAGGAGTTGATACATGGCTTGGAGAAAGTAATAATGTGAGGGAAATAGGTCAAAACTATGAAGAGTGTAGAGTCAGAAATTATATAGAAAAGGCTTAAATGTAATCAATTTTAAGTTATTAATTATTTCTGACTTGCAAAATTTTAACTATTGTAGCTTCGGGTCGATGCAAAAATCAAACTATCTTTTTGGTACATATAATGTTAAATATA
>CM042152.1:52123315-52150815 GCA_023376005.1 Doryteuthis pealeii
GGTGATAAAATGTTCTTCGCATATTCTTAACCCTTTTTCTTCTATACATCAATTAATCTAGGAATTTCAATTCTCTTCATTCAACAATTCTATAAGAAAATCTATATTGTTACTCTTTTCGTTTCCCTTTCTTCTGACTCAATTTCATTACCCCTTCAATCCCCCCCTCTCGCTTTATATATACATATTCAGAGTTCAAGAAGGTCAAAAACAATGACGGGTCGCCATCTAAAGTCAACAAGTGGCCCATTGGGGGATTCTTACCCCTATACAGAGGTGCAGTCGCTCCCACTTGTTGGCAAAATTGTGGTGCCATAACACGTCCTTCGTTGCTAAAAAAACACCTAAAACCATGAAACTTAAAGGAAATTTTGTATGCATCACTTTTCGCACCTCAGAAAGATCTGAACATAGCCATCTGTCATTTCTTCTGTTACTTTTTTTGGTCTTGATCCATTTTTTTCTCATTTGCTTAAAAGTCTTTTAGATCTGTTTTATTTTTCGGAAATGAATTGGCTTCACTTCATCACGTACGATTTGTGTCCAATGTCCCCATGAATAAGAAAGAAAGAAAGAGTGAAAGAAAAATACAATGAAAGAAACAAAACACGGAAGAAAAGAAAAACATTAAAAATAAGACAGAATCAGTGAAGTAAAAAAACAGAATAAGTGGAAAAAAAGCAAACAAACAAATAGGAATGGAAACCAAAAAATGAGAGAAGACAATCAAAGAGTGTATGAAAAAAGAATAAAAGAAAGATTGGACGAAAGAAACCAAGAATCGAAGAAAAAAGAGTAAAGAAAGAAGAAATAGTGAGGAAAGTAAAAAAAAAATCAATGAATGAAAGAAACAAATAATGAAAAGAGAATGTTAAGGAAAAAAAAAAGAAAAAAAAAGAATGAATGAAAGAAAATAAAGCAAAGAGGGAAATAAACAAAAATGAAAGAAAACAAACAAAAAAGTGAAAGAATAAACAATAAAAGAAAAAAAAGCAAGACAAATGTGAAAGAAAAATGTTAAAGAAAGATAGAATACAAGAAAAAAAAAGAATAAAAAAAAAACAGTGAAAAATGATTTTTCCAATTGCATTTTTGGATTCCTCGGGTTAAAATGCATTTATAAACCAATTTTTAGGAGTAGGGAAGCTCTAGAACTCATTTTACAGACAAAAATATATTACAAAAAGTAGTCATATTTCGCGACCCCCTTCAAATTAGGAGAAATAAAAATCATCAAAACTCCACCAATTCTTGTAATTCGAAGCTCAAAATTTGAGGATTGTCTAACTTTAATATAGTCCACACCTATACAAAATTTCAGAAAATTTGAAGGGGTTGGGTGAAATGGCCTGGATGATTTCACATGGAATTACTCATATATATATATATATATATATATATATATATATAGAAGGAGAGAGAGAGGGGGTAGATGTACACACACACACACACACACACACACACATATATATATATATATATATATATATATATAAGTTGATTGCGTATAAATTTTGTTCTTGTGAACGCTTCTTTTTGGTATTATAAAGCATGAAAATGACCAAGTGAACAAAAACGAAAAACAGAACAAAATAGAAAAAGACAGAGTTTCAATATCCAGCTGTTGCTCTGTCCCTGGTTTGTTTTATTCCGATATTTAGGGTGAACTTTCACCCTTTATCAAGGTATGATGATTGTGTGTGGAAAAGTGAAATCAAGCAAATGTGTGAAAGAAATTGATGTGAAAGCATTTGACGTTGTTTTGGGTTATTTATACAGAGAGAGAGAGACAGACAGACAGACAGACAGACATATATGAATAATGAATATACAGAGAAAGATAGAGAAGTGGATATAGAGACATAAATAGGAGCAGAATGATGAAGCCGAAGAAGATATATAAGCATATTTGGATTGTTTATTGATAGCGTTTATCAATTACAAATAATTTTCGTATTTCATTCTCTCAGCCTCTGTCTCTGTCACTGTCTCTCTCTTTCTCTGTCGCTCTCTCCCTCCCTCTCTCTCTCTCTCTCTCTCTCTCTCTCTCTCTCTCTATATATATATATATATATATATATATATATATATATTCACAAAAATAGCATTTCGAAATTACGACCTCACACTATATTCGACACGCTGAAAACATGATTTAGCGCGTATCCGTAAACTGGCGGATCTAACAAATGCAGAATATATATATATATATATATATATATATATATATATATATATATATATATATATATTTGGTACAGCTGAATTTATATATAATTTTAAAAATATCATACTTTATTGATCAGTAATTTTGATTAGTTAAAAGAAAAGGGAGCGAAAAAAAGAAGAAACTTAAGGGCCCTTTCGACCGGTGTTTTTTCAAAAGTAAGGACCAGTAGATCGTTTAAAAGTCAAACTGTATATGCATTGGTTTAATCTCCCTCTTTTACCCAATTCATATACAGTGTGGCTTTTAAACTATCTACCGGTCGTTACTTTTGAAAAAGCACCGGTCGAAAGGACCCTTAGATTTATCCTTTTTTTCGCTCCCTTTTCTTTTTACTATTCAAAATTGCTGATCAAGGAAATATGATATTTTTTAAATTATATATATATATATATATATATATATATGTTTGTGTGTGTGTGTGTGTGTGTGTCTGTGTCTGTGTCTGTGTCTGTGTCTGCGTGCGTGCGTGTGCGTGTGTGTGTGTGTGTGTATTATCTTGGGCTGGATGTCCTTCCTTTCTGTTACCATGCCTTTTGCCCAAAACTGTATTCAAGAAATATATTTCTGTGTTTCCCATTATAAACGTATATGCGTAGGATTTCTTTATTTTTCTTTGTCTATCATGGTATTTCCAATAATCTGCTTTTCTTTCTCATTTCCCGCCATTTGTGTTTCTTTTTAACCGTCCACAGCGTCGTTAATCTCCGTTCTGCTCGTTTGCCTTGTTCCGCCATTTTGATTTCAAGTCGTAACGACTCGTTTGCTTAAAGCAGCGTTCCAATCATCTCACTCAACATATTCCAGTCTTAGTATCACTAAGGGCATCATTCCAGCAACGTTATTTTTACTGAACCTATCAGCTAATGCCCAAAAACCAATGCTTGAATTACCAAGAAAAACTTAATTATTCTCTTGCCTAAGTAAGAGTCATAGTGGTGTTTTGCTTGTCATGGACTGCTCAGTCACCAGAATTACGTCTTTAAATATCACGGGTCACCACCCATGACCAACCGCTGGCTGTGTTGGAGGGGGATTTTACTTCTCTGCAGAAGTGCAGTCAGAGTATTTACTCCCCCAGGCCACAGGGTTCAATTTTATTCATATCAAACAAATCTGTACTTTTAAAAGGATACAAGTACCAAGTACATATTGTAATGTGAAGTAGTCAAACAGTGTGTTTGAAAATGGCGAAGGGCGACAATTTGTGGGAGAATATGTGCTTAATTAAAGTCATGATTAATTTTGTTAATTAATTAATTATAACTAAATGAATTAGGCGTGCATACCGGTTTAAATGTAAAGCGTAAACAAATCGAGAAAAAGTCATCTCTGGGCTGAAATGTACATACAGAGATGACTTTTTCTCGATTTGTTTACGCTTTACATTTAAACCGGTATGCACGCCTAATTCATTTAGTTATAATTAATTAATTAACAAAATTAGGTATGACTTTAATTAAGCACATATTCTCCCACATATTGTAATGTCTTAAAAATAGATGCATAATTCAAGAAGTTCTTTTATTTAGTTAAGGCTAAGATATGTTTAAGTTGGTGAATCTTAAGTAAATATTTCAAGATAAAATATCACCGGAAACTAGCAAACGTCTTTAGATCCAGACAATCAAAATGGGGTATTTAATCCCACTGAACGCTATCAAACATCTGTAATTTCAGACAATCAAAATGAGTTGTTTAATCCTACTGGTGTTGGAAAATATCATTAGTCTTGGGAGATTAACTGATACCCCGGATGTAAATTACACGGTATACCCTCAATTTGACATTTCATAATTTCAGTCACTTTTAGCATCATCATCATCATCATGTCACGCTGTTAACATGGATATATATGACAATCTTTCTCCATCAGTCCCTATCACTCATCATTTTCGGCAGGTCTTCTATGCAGCATCCTGTATCCGCACAGAGCTGATCAGTGTAAGTCTTTGCTGGTGGGCCAACACTGGGGTGCCCATGTGCTGGCTTCCACAGGAGGACGTCACTTATGAGTTCGTCCTTGCTTCTCCAGCAGTGCCCTGCGTGTCTTGTTCGTCTTACTAGGATGATTTGGGCGATATGTGGCAGGTGGCCGTACAGCTGTTTTCTCAGCTTCGTGGGTTGTTGTTTCCACGTCTTGTTCAAGATCACAGGCAAGATTACTTTTAGCATAGGAGGAGTGTAAATGGCGTAGTGGCTAACCTGCTGGACTTGGTCATCGTAGTAATCGATTTCAATCTCAAATTCCCGCTATTACATTCACTTCCGGTCAGATTCCCTAAGGAAGAGCATGCACTCTCATCCCTCTAACTATGAATTAAATGGTACCACTGTTGTTCTTCTACAATGGATTTTGAATTAAATAACCCACAAATGTTGTTATGCCATGTTGTATAGGATTACCTACCCCGTCTATAGATCGTAAAATAATGGTTGCGTCTATCTCATGAATTAGCTATCAGACAGATAAGAGTGGGAAATTCTTATCGAATAAATATACTATAACCATGTATTTGACTTTGCCTCTTATTCGTTATCGTTATATATCTCCTAGTTCTCTTTGTGTGTGAGTGATTAGCAGCCTTTACTCACGACACAAAATGTCATTAAAAAAATCCAAACAAAACAAAATAATTAACATATATATCTATGCAAAAACGTCATATTCAATCATCTTTATTCTCAAGAATTGTAACTTACATTTCTACTTAGATTTTAAAACTCAGTGTTTCCTCTATTGTATGAAAAATATGGGTTATCTCTCCTGACATTGAAGCCGGAAGAGAAAAAAAAACTTAGAAATCGTCAGAACAGAAAAAGTAGTTGAAGAGACTAGACGGCTCTACAGGGAGATCAAGAGATAGACTGCCGACAAGAAGGTTGATACAACATTTTAACACAGACAAACAAACTTTGGCTGAACCAACATAACAGCAGCCCCCAACAACGAATGAGCCTACAAGTTCAACGACTCTACTTAGATAAGTGTTACGATTTTATAGGCCATCCTTTAGGCTTCAAGCAAGAGCGCTTGTCCAGTGGAAATCCTTGGTAAAGAATCCTTTGGTTGTTCCTTGTTGCTCATCAGTATTGCAAGTCCTTCGTCAATGATTGCAAATTAGCGTCTCTCAGTATCAGTGATTAAATAGGCAACCAGCCTAGGCTTAAAACACGTGTCCCCGCTTAGTCTATAAATTTAAGTGGTGTATTTTAGCACACCTTATATACCAAAAAGTCCCAACAATAAGTGTTTATGAAATAGTTACTTATATATTTACGAGACTTACGACCGCTAAAAGCAATAAGTTTTAGCAACCTTACACACCATTAAAGCTTTTTGAATAATCAACCATTGACTTGTCTTTTATTCCTTTCTCATCGGTATTTCGATTACCGTAAATTTCTCCTAATTGCGGGGTGGGGGGTGGGGAGAAGTGTCGTTGAATAATGATCATCTCACGTCCTGAAAGACGGAATCCTGTTCTTTAGGCCCTTTTTATATTTCTTGTTAAAGATTTGTTTCCTTAATTTTTTTAATGCAGTTGTTTTTCCAATTTAGCATCTCCCCCATAGCGTGATGATCGTATCGGGTATTAAAATGTTTGAAAGTAAAAAGTTGATTGAAATTCAATATTAACGCCTTACGCAGTACGGATATAAAAAGAGATAAGAAAAATAAATCTACATACAATTTAGAGCTATTTGGCAAAAATCCCAAACCTTGCACAGGATTGAAATTTATCTATGGGTGGTCATTTAATTTAATATATATATATATATATATATATATATATATATATATATATATATATATCTCACGCATGTGTATACATATGTATATATATATATATATATGTACATATATGAATATACATACAACTTCTAAAAACCTTCCTCTCTCTCTCACACACACACACACACACACACACACATATATATATATATATATATATATATATATATATATATATATAAAATAACCCACCTCATAGAGGTTCTTCACGGAACAAATGGACATGCTACTACTAACACACTCGTCTACCCGGATTTTAATAGCATGTCAAACCCTCAAAAACACTTCAATTTTTATAGTTCTATAATGCCCCCTTTCAAAAAATCTATAAACAATTTCTTCAAACAAGAAATTTTCTCCTGACGATGACCTAAGGTCGAAACTAGTTGAGAATAAACAACATACAAGAAATATTCCTGATTGTCTTATTACTTTTTGTTAATAATATATATATATATATATATATATATATATATATATATATATATATTCAAAGAACATTTCAAACGAATTCAACTCAACTATTTTTTTAACTGAACAGATGGACTCGCCACTTCTAACACAATTCTCTGTCCGGATTATAGTGGCTTCTCAAACAATTAAAAAATAGTTTGATAATTTTAAATTTTAAAAAATCTTTCTAAAAACACTTTCTCTAACAATACATTATCTCCTGATGATGACCTAAACTCGAAACTAGTTGAGAAAAATAAAAAACATTAAAAAATATTACTGTTTGTCTTGTCATATTTTGTCCATCTTTTATATATATATATATATATATATATATATATATATATATATATATATACTGTGGAAGGTTTCTTCTTTTTCTAACTTTCCTCCCTACCTTCACTCCTACGACATTTTTTTTTTCATTTTGTGAAGTACATTCTCTGTTTATTAGTAGTTTGTTATAACTCAGAGAAATAACAGAGAGAAACATCACAGGCATTAAGAATAGGGAAAAGGGTTTACCAAGCACATATACAATGGGAACATAGTAGTTAGTAATTGTTACGTTGAATTATCAAGTCCCTGGAGATCTTGTTGTTCCTCTCTTCCGACGTTTCGACAGACATTAATTACAGGAAAGACAGACGATTCCATTATCATTATTTAGGTACTATATGACATATCGGTTCGACCAATTGCACCCGCATGGTTCATATGAAGATTTTTATTAAAATATGGGGTTGAAAATAGAGGGACAAGTGGATATAACAACCCAACAACTGAATTCAATTGCTATTTCACCTCGGTATTTAACGAAGCTCTGTCAAAAATTTATTTATGCTTTTTACAGTCTACCTTTATACTGAAAAGGTAATTTTTGGGGGAGTGGTAGGAGATTAGGTGGGAGGTTGAGTACTGAGTGATAAGATGAGAGATGAAGGGAGAAGGATGTGTGGTAAGGAGCGGAGGTAAAAATGAAAGGATTCGATAAATACCGAGGTGAAATAGGAATTAAATTTAGTTGTTGTGTTGTTATATCCACTTTATCCTTTAGTTCCAACCACATTTTGTCGAATTTACTCAATCCTTTACACCTCATTTCGAATATATAAAACATAGTGTAATGAAGCTCAGATGACGAGATGACCTAAAGATTTGATTTTAGAACATCCTACTGTATTTTTGCATTTTCTTGATTCAGGAAAACACGTTTTTATAACGATTTATTCATTCACCATATACAAGTAAAAGTAAAGTTGGTGGGGTGGCCTATTATCGGTAAGAGCCGGGAGTCTGTCCCCTTTTCGCTAGCACAAGACCAGGGATATCGTTTTTGCTGAGGTGGAGCGTCGCACCTACCGTTAGTTCCCCACTTTACCGCACATATCATATCACCCAATCTGTGCTACTCATTCACTACTCTTTTCATCTTTTCATTATGTTCGATTGAAACAGACTAGCAATAATCTCAATCATTCCCCTTCTTTCTTTCATTCTTTCTTTCTTTCTTTCTTTCTTTCTTTCTTATTCTATTTTTCTGTGTAGCATGTAATTTTATCTCCTCTCTTTCTTTATAATAAAAATGGAATAAGGAGTTGGCGGGTAAGCCAGAGATGATAATCAGGATTTACAATGTTGTATTTCATCATCAATGACTTGGATGATCTCAGATAGTGTTGCAAGATGATAACGGTCGCACAATTAAGGAACACGAGTATTGATATATCGGTGTATATAATAGACTATTTGCTACATACAAATACGAGATATATGATCATAAAAATAAGAAAACCGTCAATAAATAAGACATCGTATATATGGTTATATCAGTACTGCTGTATGGCTGCACCACTAGAGAATAAGCTAGATGGGAGCTGCACAAGAATGCTGCGTACAGTCTTGAACAAGTCGTGGAAACAGCAGCCCACAATGAAGCAGCTGTATGGCCACCTGTCCCCTATCTCACAAACCATCCGAGTAAGACGGACTAGGCATGCAGGACACTGCTGGAGAAGCAGGGATGAGCTCATAAGCGACGTTCTCCTGTGGAAGCCAACACATGGGCATGCTAATGTGGGTCGCCCAGCAAGGACCTACATTGACCAACTGTGTGAGGATGCTGGTTGCTGAGCGAAAGAACTCCCAGGTGCGATGAATGATAGGGAAGGTTGGCGAGAGATTGTCATGGATATCTGTGCTGCATGCGCGACATAATGATGATGATAGATTGCGAAGTGATGTTTTGTAAAATCATAGTAGAGTGAT
Source organism: Doryteuthis pealeii (assembly GCA_023376005.1). Classification (NCBI taxonomy): domain Eukaryota; kingdom Metazoa; phylum Mollusca; class Cephalopoda; order Myopsida; family Loliginidae; genus Doryteuthis; species Doryteuthis pealeii. The sequence continues at coordinate 52,132,060 of CM042152.1, forward strand.
ACCAAAGTCTTCCCAGTTCGTCCGATTCTTGTTCTTGACAATGGTCAGCTAATTGTTGATAGATATTGAACAATGAGAAAAATGTCTTTCAGGAATTCTTGCCCTTCTTTAATCATTTAAAAGGAAACATTGAAATGTTAAATTAGGAATTAATAGTACTTGTCCGACATACTCAATAAGACTTATTTACTTGCAAACACAAACACACTCACACGCTCACTCACTCTCTCTCTTTCTCTCTCTCTCTCTCTGTCTCACACACACACACACACACACACACACACACACACACACACACATATATATATATATATATATATATACAAGTTTTTTTTAACTGTACAGACAATTCCTTTCGGACAAGTTTTTGGTTGATCCGTTCCAATTTTCGGGCCATCTTTCTGGTGTTGGGGTGTAACTGGCATAACAGTCCCCCAAAGGTTTCAAAACGAGCGCTTTCGACAATACAATTTGCCATCCTCAGGTTGGAAACGATGGTATGATTTCGTGTCTCGTTTTTTTTCGTTATACCAGTTACACCTCAACACCAGAAAGATGGACCGAAAATTGTAACGGATCAACCAAAAACTTGTCCGACAGGAATTGTCTGTACAGTTCAACAAAACTTGCATAAAAGAAAAAATGCTGCCAAAATACACTTATATATATATATATATATATATATATATATATATATATATATATATATATATATATATTCACGGAAATGCTTTGTATATATATGCAGATATTTAGACTAAAAATGCACACATATATATAAAATAAATAACAAAATAAATAAATAAATAAATATAAAAGCTATTAATAGATGAAACTTAGGGGATCTCTAGTAGGGTAGAGATAAGAAGGGAAGTTGTAAACACAAACTAGATCTAAATTAAGTTTTAAAAATGACCCCACATAGACACCCCCCCCCCGTCTATGTGGGGTCATTTTTAAAACTTATCACATTCTAACTAGGTCAGGATTAAAGAGTACAACTCAATAACACTTATTTACTTGCATACACACACACACACACACACTCACACGCTCTCTCTCTCTCTCTCTCTCTCTCTCTCTCTCTCTCTCTCTCTCACACACACACACACACACACACATATATATATATATATATATATATATATATATATATAAATACTAAGGCTAGTAGGCATATCCTTAGTTACAGATAAATATACACTAACATATTCACGGAAATGCATTGTATATATAAGCAGATATTTAGAATAAAAATGCACACATATACATAAAAATAAAGCAAAATCAAATAAGTAAATAAATATAAAAGCTATTAATAGATGAAACTTAGGGGATCTCTAGTAGGGTAGGGATAAGAAGGGAAGTTGTAAACACGAACTAGATCTAAATTAAGTTTTAAAAATGACCCCATATAGACCCCCCCCCCGTCTATGTGGGGTCATTTTTAAACTTATCACATTCTAACTAGGTCAGGATTAAAGAGTACAACTCAGTGGGTTTATAGATAAGGAATGTTGATAAAAATTAAGTTTTAATTAGATCACCTCGCATTCTTCTTTCTTGGAAATTAGTTAATCCTAATTAATTCAATATCTCCCTGTAACTGTAATCCGTCAACCTTTTTATTATTTTTTTCACTCTTCTTTGTCCCCCAAACATAATATTTCTCAAATTAAAGTATCTATACACAGAAGCCGGGCATGATTACAAAAATGATTGTTGGTCTTAATAGGGTGTATGCGTCTTCTTACATGAGATCATTCTACCCAACGTGTTATATCATATTGTTGTAGCGTTGCTAACACCCCTTCGGCACTCTATCAGATGGATTGCCTCATAACCATAAAATTGCTTACGATTAAAGTAGATTAACTAGCTGAATAATATTCAGACTGACTTACTGCGTTGGCTATACCGAACTGACCCTCCTCTTTTAGTGTGAGTATGTCTTGTTAATTGTTTGTACTTATTTGTTCTGTGTTTATATGTATCCGTTCAGCACCGGATGCTGGTGCTTAATAAATGTGTTAAGCACAACATTTATCCGTGTATCTTTTCACCTCGCGATACAACACATAAATATTGATACACTTCTATTATATTTAAACTAATTAAAACGCAATACTGTGTGTAAACGAATTTTGATTGAAACACATGTTGACAAGTAACAATAATAAATTTCATTCATACCGAAGTATTCATTCGATAGGTAATTTGGAGTTGATTCTATATCCACGATTAATTTCCCTGCAAATCCACTCCTATAGATTTATACAGGCATTATTTCAAATTCCTGAGCGAGCTCAATATAAGTTAATCATTTAATAGATTATATACAGAGCAATGTTAACACTTTCAAAAAGAATTAAAACTCAACAAACCACCATTTGGCTCTTATAAATTTATTTCGGTTGGTAACTGAATAAATGAGCCCAGTTTCCGCCAGATAGTCATTACAAAATGAATAAGAAGATATAATAAAATAGAGAAAAAAAAAAGAAATCCTTTTTATTCTTCCTTTTTTATCTCTCTCAGTGTCTCTCTATCACACTCACTCTATCTATATCTATATCTATATCTATCTATCTATTTCTCTCTATATAGATATATAGATATATATATATATATATGTGTGTGTGTATTGTTGTTGTTGTTGTTGTTGTTGGCTGTCGACTCGTGCACGAGTAAAGCCATTTCCTATTCTTTTTTTCATTTTTGAGTGCCAGTAGCATTTGACACTGTACGCTTGTGTTTTCTCAGATGACTCGCCAGGCAAACCCTGAGGAGACATACTCGTCCATATAAACTATGTGCTGGAATTTCTGCACTTTGAATGTTGCTGCACTTCTGCACTTTGAATCGCCCTTTCTATTAGCCCGCTTCAATTTCTGCTGTTTAAATCGATTAGACTCCAATTATTTCACAGACCGGTAGACCAGGTCTATTACAAGATAGTTTCTCCCAGTCCTCCATAGCGATAGTAGCATTCTTTATAATGTCCTTGAGGCAGTGCTTAAACTACAATTGTGGTTTGCACTGACGACGTTTACCAGTTGAAATTTCCCCAAAAAATAGTTGTTATGGGATTCAGCAATCATTCATGCGAACTAGATGACCAGACAAGCGAAGTCGAGATCCAAAGATCAAAGTCTCAATACTAGGCAGGTGACATCTTTCAAGTATTGTGGTGTCAGGTGTAAATGCTAACCATTCTATCCCTAAAATCCTGCGAAGCATATATATATATATATATATATATATATATATATATATATATATATAAAAATTTTAAAGAAAGAAAAAACTTAACAAACCGTCATTCCGTAATGAATTTATTTCAACCAGAAGCTCAAAAGGCTTTTCAAAAAAAAAAAAAAAAATTAAATTCATTAAGCGGTTAGCATCTTCAGACGGATATCACAAAATTAAGAAATTCACCTAAAGACATTTTCACCAGAAAATTCAAGTATAAGGTTAAAATTCTGGTCGAAATAAATTTATTACGGAATGATGCTTTGTTGAGTTTTTTCTTTCTTTGAAGTTAAATATTAATATGTATTTAATCTAAGTTATTGATTATTATACATTGAGCTCTCTTTAGGGATTTATAAAAATCCTTGTATGAATATATGTTTGCACCTAGAGTATGGTTATACAGTGAGATTTTGAGGATCCCAGGTGGAATCATCCCTTATTACCAGTCCTTTGGATACCTTACATATATATATATATATATATATATATATATATATATATATATATATATATACATGTGTGTGTGTGTGTGTGTGTGTGTATGTGTGTATATGTGTGTGTGTGTGTCTGTGTGTGTTTATTAGTCTTCATCAGATGCTATATAATTACATAGTACATTAATTCGGCCTGTTGCACTTATGTCTTTTAAGTTTATGATAAAGCTTACTAATGGCGCACACAGTCAAAGTATCAGTTGAACTTAGTTTCCTATTGAGTTATCTGTTTATTTGTTTACCGTCATTTATTAAATTTTAGCCTTGAGATTATTCACACTGTAGCAAATAGTTCTCCTAATTATAATGTATTTATTCTTCGAGACACTCAATACTTCAAAGCTATATATTCAAACGCAATCACTTGTAAATGTCTTCTTGTAAATTTATATTATTATTTCTGTCAAGATAAAAACCCATCTTCATTAAATTTCAACTGATAAGAAATGTTCCAGACATTTATTCAAAGTTTTGTTATAAAATATTCATTCACATACATATATTCACGTCATTTCTGACTGGTATCGATATTATCTGACTCGGATCGAAGTCTTTCTATCGACATTTCGTCAAAGGATTAGGATGTAGTCTATTTAATAAGGGAAAGTCTACGTCTCTTAACACTATTAGTATAAATGTGTAATTTTAATGGCATGTCAAAATTTCTAGGGTTATCTTATGCCTATGTAAAGTAAAAGTAAAGTCGACGGGGCGGCCTAAAGTCGGTATCAGCCAGTCAGCGAGGGAGTCTATCCCCTTTTCAATAGCGCTAGACCAAGGAGATTGTTTTAGCGTCTGATGTGGAGCGCCACACCTACCATCAGCTCCTTACTTTACCGCACAGATCCCTGTATTATTCATACGCTGAGTTGGCGGGGACCGGTATCGAACTAGGACCCTTGTGGTTTCTAGCCGAACACTCTAGCGACTGAGCTAACCCAGCCGCGTGTTATATGTGGGTATATAAATGGCTAGAGAGAGTCAGAGTATGATATGATGAGGGGATGATAGTTTTGTTGTTACTTCTTTTCTGCTTGTCTAGCTCGTCGACAGCCATCTTGTTTAGGTCTGATTTCTCCAGGCTGATTGTTCGGATTGGGCAGTCCTCTCATATCTTGTTGATTAAATAACAAAGACCTGTTTTTTTTTCTTTATTAAAGCAACCCAGCCAAGAATTATTTCCTGCACAGATTGGATTACCCCAGCTCTGCTACTCATCCACTGAATTGGCGGGGACCGGTATCGAACCGGGAACCTTGCGATTCCTCGCCGTATGCTCTACCGATTAAGCTAAATCTGTTAAATGATAACATGTTTCCGTCCTCTCTCTCTCTCTCTCTCTCTCTCTCTCTCTCTCTCTCTCTCTCTCTCTCGATGCGGTCTTTTTAACTTGAGTTATTCCACTGAATTGAGAAATTTAAAGAAATGTATGTACGTATAGACTTGGTTCTCAAAGGTAAAAAAAAGTGGTAATTTACAATTTTAGATTTTTTTTTTTTTAAATAGGGGGTTGATTTCAGAGTTTTCCTTCTAGATTGGCTTGTTTGTTTGTTTGTTGGTTGGTTGGTTGGATTTTACGGCATGTTAATCCATGTTGGGTTATTTTACGCCGAATACATTCTATTTTATTCATTCTTGATGGGTATTAAAAATTCTTTTCTTCAAATTCAATTTTTAAAACACATTTTTAAATACATATTTCCTATTTAGCCCATCTAAAAAGTCGTTGGGGCGGCCTAATGTCGCTATCAGCCAATCAGCGAGGGAGTCTATCCCCTTTTCACTAGCGCTAGACCAAGGAGATTGTTTTTGCGTCTGAGGTGGAGCCCCACACCTCATTACTTTAACGCACAGATTCCTGTGCTACTCATACGCTGAGTTGGTGAGGGCCGGTATCGAACTAGGAACCTTGTGGTTTCTAGCCGAACGCTTTACCGACTGAGCTAACCAGGCCCATATATGGAACCCTAAAAGGTAATACCACGTCACTTCTAGATTGGCTGTTCATTATGAGATCAGAAGAGATGAATACAAGCGCAGTGAAATGCCAACAGCCTCATCCAGAATTTAAACTCGAATCACCGATTCCATTTTCTACAGAGATAACCATTATGCCACATCACCTCCCTATAAAGGGGTCAATTTAAAGAAAGAGGAAAGTGCCGTCGTACCAAAGTTTCGGACTCCCTCCCCCCCCCTGATAAGTTACAGTATTTGAATTACAGACACAGATCTTGGAAGAATTTCTTCCTTCTAAACAATTTTGGTAATTCTTGTATAACTTTAGTTTAAATAAATGCGCATTTAGATATACACGTTGTTTCGTTCAGACATTACGTAAATTAGAATATGCACCTTTGTCAGGTTTTATAAAGAAAATGGGTTAATTTCTAGATTTAATTATCGACGACACAAAGGAAATGCTTGAAGACAATAGTGGTACGTTTCAATATATTTACAACATAAGCAAATAAGAAATCTTATTTTAATGCATATAGTGTGTTTTCCTGTCTGTCACCGAAATTATATTACTACTCAAGTCACAATTCCCCTCGTTATTTATGTCACATTCTCAATTATTTTATTTTTTATTTAGATCACAATTATAAATAAAATTGTTTTACATTATTAATATTGTTAGTCTTTACAGTGTAAAAGAGAAGGCTAATTTGCATATGGATGAATAAAAATTGATTTTAATAAACATGTGCTTGGTATTATTGATTTCTAATTATTTCGTTGAATCTTAATAAATATGAGCAAAAATCTCCTCAGTAAATTTTAAAAGAAATCCATTAACAAGAAGAAATGAATTATTATTACTTCCTATGTTAGCTAAATAGATAAATTAGGAAAATTTAGCAATGAAAGCTTGGAGTGATGGAAGAATAAGTTGCAGCTGTTCTGTGTTTTCATTTCATCAGCATTCTTATTTAGTTTCATTAGTCTTTCTAATTAATATAATATTTTATTACATTAAAACTTAAATTCTTGCACACGGAAGGTCCATCTATTTGCTAGTAGCACATACTATCCAGATACAAAATGTTTCTTAAATGATGTAAGATATCCATCTATATATTAATACTCGTGTTCCTTAAAAGTCCAACCATTATCATCTTGCAACACCCTCTGGTTAAAAATGAGACTGTCAAAATTGACAATAAAAAAATGTAAATGCCGATTATCCGGTGTTGTTTATCCACCAAATTCTCATTTCTTATGAGTGTCCACACCTAGCAAAAAAAATGGATTATTGTATTTTAAAGAAAGAAAAGGAAGAAAAAGGATATGCTATACTGAAATATATGATACAAAAGAAAGAGAGAAGGAGAGAGATAGTAAGACGGGGAGAGCGTGGAACCAATAATACTAATCTGTTTCAACCGAACACAATAAAAATATTTTTAAAAAAAAAAAAAGAAAGAGAAAAGAGTGTGATAGAGGCATATCAAGACTATCATAATTTTTACATATTTAACTATTTTTCAATTGAAAATAATTCAAAAGATGTGATAATTAGATCCTCATACTGTGGTATATCCACAGATCCTGTTAGTAACATATTAATATCAACATATATCTATACATATATAAAGGACAGTTGTGTTAATCTGTATGTCCATGGGAAACTTCGAAAATAAAACAATTAACAACAAATAAATATATGTATACATTCACAATCACCAGACTTGGTTTTTGAGCAAAAATAATGAAGATTTGATTTATATTTGGGAAGATATTAAAAATTAAAATTTGTATAGTAACAGAAGGTAATTGAAATATGATGTTGATTGAATTAATCGACTCATTTATATCTTTTTTTAAATTGTAAACCATTGAAGGGAAATTTCTTACTATATTGTTATACATTTCCGTGGGGATTTTTATGGGGCAACCAGTGTGGATCTCACTCGCGATAAGTAATAATGGATTTGCGAGAATAACTTAAAAAAAAACCTTCTACCCAGGCGACGCCGGGTAGCTACTTCTAGTGTCTATATACTGTTATATAATTATTAGATACGTAATATTTATGTGCAATAATGTAGAAATAAATATGGCTGTTATAAGTTACAGCCCACGGCCTTGTGAGTGACAAGGCTTGACCTCAGTCCTAAGCTCCGGTGGATACCGTGAGAATCGGTGGAGGAGACCCTCTTCCGGTTTAGATTAGAAATAGATTTTAGTCAGTCGGCGAGAAGACTCGACGGTGGTGAGTCGTGTTATACACGCTCCGACTCGAACTGCGCAGATGTCTGGTTGGGGATTTAAAAATAATGTAAGATCAAAGCAAAGTCTTGTGTTATTACCTCTAAAAACTAACAATGACACAGGGCTTCTGATAAAGAGAAATCCCCAATAGAAGACCAGACCCGAAGTCCCCAAGAAAGTCCAAACCATAGAAGATTCCAGACCGAGACAAGATGTTATAAGATTCCAAAGACGGCCAGAAGAATAGAGTAAGAAAGAAGTAAGTAAAGAAGAAAGAAGAGGGTATACAACAATACTTCTGTCATGTCTGTGTATATATCAAGGAACAACAACTATATGATTCAAACTAGTATTGTATAGATTCAAAATGGAAAAGTTTTAACCAAGGGTAAAAACTATTAGAAGAAATAACATTTTAAACATTAAACAAAACAAAAAACTGCTGCAATAAGAAAGGAATAGGGCATTATACAAACGTGTGTCCAGGTTGATGCATAATGCATACCTCATTTTTATAATAAAAATAAGTAAAGAAAAACTGTGTAAATGCGTGCGTGCATGAAGCCAGGGTTGTTTTTTCCATCTGCATTTGAAAAAAAAACCAAAAAAAAAAAACCAGAAAACAAGGAACGAAAATACAACAATGGATACAAACTAATGATGCCTCGTGATACCATAACAACTGAATTTCTCATTGCTCTGTATGTTACCAAGATATATACACACACACACACACACACACACACACACACACACATATATATATATATATAAATGAATTAAATTTATATATATATATATATATATATATATATATATCTTGGTAACATATCGAGCAATGAGAAATTCAGTTGTTATGGTATCACGAGGCATGATTAGTTTGTATCCATTATATATATATATATATATATATATATATATATATATATATATATATATATATATATATATATATATATATATATATATATATATATATATATATATATATATATATATATATATATATATATATATCAACGAAATGAAATGAAATAATAAATAGATATACAAGGTCTGTGAAAAAAGTATCGAGATTTTTTGTCCTTTCTGACACACCTTATATTCTGAAAAAATAAAAACAGACGTTCCATTAATTCTTCAGTTCTATCTTGGTAAATACAGCTTTAAACTTGGTACTTTTTTGACACACCTTTTATTCTGAAAAGATTGATGAATGGAACGTTATTTTTTTTGTAAAACATGCATGGTGTGTCAAAAAGTACAAACATCTCGATACTTTTTTGACACACCTTGTATATATATATATTATTCCTTTATATATATATATATATATATATATATATATATATATATGTATGTGTGTGTGTGTGTGTGTGTGTGAAATAAAATGAAATAATAAATAGATATATATATTAAAATATACGTTTCACCTCTCCTTGTTACATAGAGATTGCGTTTTTGCCAAAAATATTCAATCCCTAATGTAAATATCTTTGCAACGAAATATTCATCTATTTTTCGTGTATATATATATATATAGAGAGAGAGAGAGAGAGTAAACTACAGACACGTGTTTCGAGGTATCACCTCTCATCAGTAGCAGTTATACCATTTTCAGCAGCTACCTCTGGCTGGGTTCGAGACCCGAACGAACTTATGCTCGCCAAACCTCTTACTCATACGGCCACAGTCATCTGCCAAGTATAGCAGGCTATTTAATCGCTACATTTCTAAGCGGAAATGAACTTCCCTAGAGATTTCAAACTTTGTAAACAAATTGAGATTTGGCTGAACGCCGAATACGGTGAATTTGCAATTAAATCCCCCCTAAATAAAGTGCTTAACCGAAATTGGGAGCGTATAATAGAGTAAACTACAGACACGTGTTTCGAGGTATCACCTCTCACCAGTATAGTTATATATATATTCAGACGATGCTGTTTTTAGTGATTAACAACCTACTCAATAGCATCGTGGATAATTTTCGATTTTGTAACATGGTAAAACCAGGAGATTCGATCGGCCATATAAGTGGTTAGATTGAGGCATTTGTCAGTCGATGCTGTCCATGCAAGGCAACTGGGAGTTCGGTGTTCCATGAACCCAGATAAAAGAAGCTCTATTTTAGATTATATCCTCTATAATGGTTGTGGCAAAAATAACCTTTTGCAATTCCAACACAGGCCTTTACTGGGAACACACGCTATTGATAGGCCTAAGAAAACTTTTCCTATCCAAGTATTAGCTATGAACCTAAAAATAAAGCCTGGTCCTTAAAAGAAGGAAGAAGCACATATAATGGGGTTTTAAAAAAGAAACTAACTACATCAGTGAAACTCTATTTCCCATAATTTTATGGAGGCGTGTGGTGTAATGGTTAGAGTCGTCGACCCGAGTTCAAATCCTGGATGAGGCTGTTTTCATTTCACATAGCGCTAATATCCGTTGGAAGGGTATGCATCCAACTACCCTCCCTCCAGCTATGTGTAAGTAGTAGAACAGACTGGACTCGATAACCATAGTTAGATAACCGGAATAGGGGAAGGAAAACTGAATTCAACCCCCCGCTTGAGAAAATGACTTTGTAGCACATTCTGCTCGTGCCTAGGGGTTGTATATATATATATATATATATATATATATATATATATATGAGGAAAAGGGGTAGGAATGAATCCGACAGAATGAGGTAAAATATAAGGAATGAAAGAACAAAACTCAGACAAAAATGTGTAGTATATTTCGCTGGAGTTTGGACTCGGCTTTTCAGCTTTTACTTTATGAATAAAAGCTGAAGAAGCCGAGTTCAAAACTCCAGCAAAATATACTACACATTCTTGTCTGAGTTTTGTTTTTCATTCTTATATTTTACCTCATATATATATATATATATATATATATATATATATGTACCATTTGCAAATTTGTAACCGACTTACTTATGTATGGTAAATACGTATTCAATAATAAAAACTTCATTGGGATTTCTCTAGAAGAAAGAATAAATGAGACCTTTTTATTAGCCATCTTCTATACATATATAAAAGACAATTGGTGTGTATGTATGTATGTATGTATGTATGTCCGGATGAAACTATGAAAATAAAACAATTAACGACAATGTAAATATATATTCACATTAAATATCACCGGTTCTTGCTTTTTTGTGCAAAAAGTATGAAGATTTGATTTATATTCAAAGATATTTAAAAATTAAAATATACATAGAAATAGCATTGGAATTCTAAATCTCAAAGTAAATAAATCAATACACTAGGGCTTTTTGCCCTCCCCATTTCTACCCAGTTGACGCTGAATAGCCGCTTCTAGTCAACAATAAAGGGGTCGTCTTTGACTAAGTTACAGATATTCACTTCGTGCCCTACATTTGCGAATGTGTAACCGACTTACTTATGTATAGTAAATACTTATTTAATTAAAAAAAAATCTTTATTGGAGTTTCTGTTGAATAAAGAATAATTGAAGCGTTGTTGTGACGAATCAATGGTGCAAAATCTTTGGCAAATTGTAGTTTACGATCAAATAATACAATATACTCGGCCTCTTATTGATCATTATTTGAATGTTTCGCATCTCTCGGTGCTTCGGGTCGGGCAAAATATAAAGATCTTATAAATGCTGTCTTTATTTAATCAACAATTGTGAAAACTTTGCCATTCCTTAAGGAATAGGCTAAGACTTTTATTGCCGTTACTTGTCTAGCAATGTTAATATCGTTAGACAAGGAACAGCGGGTAAGCTTTTCCAAATCGCTGTCGCTGGGGAGTTATCATATACAATAAATTCCCATCGTAGCGAATGACAGATCTTTAAAGAGACGGAATGTCTCAATAAAGAGACGGGAGTTAACAAAATTAGTAAATAAACTTGACTGGTCTACAAAGAAACTAAGCTGTTTAGGGCAAGAGTTAAATATAGACATAAGATTAGATACCTTATATAAAAGTATATAGAGGCGCCTTGTGCAATGGTTAGAGAGTTGTAGGAAATGGTCTCGTCGATTCTAGTTCAAATCCCGGAACATGGTGTTTGCATTTCACATAACGCTAACACACTTGTGAACGGTATGCAGACAAATGCTATCTTTCCAACTATGAGTAAATAGTAGGTCAGACTTGGCTCTTTAACAATGACTAGGTAACCATTCTAGAAGGAAAACTGAATTTAAACCAGTTAATCTCCGTTTAAGAAATTGATCTTGTGTCACATCCTACACGTGTGAGGGGTTGGTAAATAGATGAAAATATGGAATATGAAAATATGGAATATGAAAATAAGGAGATGCTTGTCGTGTAACGGTTATCGTCGTAAGTAGTGGACTCTTCTTGTAGGGTTAGATTTCTGAACGAGGGTGTTTGCGTTCAGATTACGCTAATACCCTTGGGAAAGGTATGAATCCAACTATTTTCCCCTCTATTGGTAAAGTGTAGGTCAGACTAGTTTTTTTTTAACCTTGGCTAGGTAACCTGTCTAGGAGAATGAAAACTGAATTCAAACATGTTAATCTCCTCTATATGAGCTATAATGTGATGGAAAACTGAATTCAAACCATGTGTAGAAATGGAGAGGGATTTACTAACTATTCCTACTCAATTCAGATATATCCTTATCGCCCAAGCGATGAAAACAAGGGTTCCCTCTACGTCTGACCTTGTGGCACATCTTGGTTAAGCTTATTAGGAAACCATGCGCCGTGCAAGGGCAAACAACTAGACTAGCAAAATATGACTCGAGAGTTCAAGTCTAACTGTGTATATATATTTACCAAACCTTTCGCACGAGCAGGATGTGATACAAGGTCAAATTATTAAGCGGGGTTTAACAGTGTTGAATTCAGAGTTTTACTTCTCCTAGACTGGTGGCCTAATCAAGATTAAACATCCCATTCTCCCTACTATTTACCCATAGCTGATGGGAAAAGTTGGATTCATACTTTTCCCGTGGGTTTTAGCGCCATGTCAAATGTAAAGAGACTCATCCAGGATTTGAACTTGGATCGACGAGTCCATTTCCTACGACTCTAACCATTACACTACAAGTCTAATTGTGTGTCCCATTCATCCGACCTTTTATCCCAACAAGTAAATCTTCGTAAACTATTTGGGATGACACCTACTTGATCGTCATAAATTAGGACATTTGAATTTATTTATATACTTCTCCTAGACTGGGGGCCTAATCAAGGTTAAAGAATGAAAAAAGTTTTTCCACTGGAGTATTTTCAATTAACAACAGTAATCCCTTTCGTTGAGCAAACTGCTCTCCCAACTGCGTTCCTCTCACTTCGTCCTTATTTACCCAAAACACAGTAGTTGCCGAATTTCACCTCCTCGCAATCACTTGCTTTGTTGCTGTCTTTCTCAGTGTCAGAGACCGTCAGTTTTTATTATGGCTCGGCTACCCTTTATGCAAATTCCGTCTCGTCACATCCGGGTCCCTCGTGCACTATACAATCGATTCTTTGCCGCTTACGTTGGGGGGGGGTGAACGGCCATGCCCATTAAAAAAAATCAGTCCACCCTACTATTTGCCCATAGCTGATGGAAATAGTCGGATTCATAGTTTTCGTGTGTTTTACCGCTATGTGAAATGTAAACAGCTTCGTCCAGGGTTTGAACATAGATCGACGAGCCCGTTTCCTACTATTCTAACCATTACACCACGTGCCTCCACGAGTCTTACTGTGTATCCCATATATCCGACCTCGTGTCCCAACTGAGTAAATCTTCGTAAATTATTTAGGATGACACCTACTTGATCGTCGTAAATTCGGTCATTTGAATTTATTTGTATACTTTCCTTTAACGGAACTAAAACTGAATAACAAGCAAGCTGAAATGTTTGTAAAGACAGAGTGAAATAGAATGATTGCATGGTAAGAAATGATAGCATAGACGTCATAGAGCATTCAAATACTTTCTTTTACTGACGACTAATCACATGTTTCAATAAAGTATCTTTCCTTTAAATTAAATTTGTATATTCTTATTTCCTTACTGAGAGATGGAGAGAGAAGCTGAATGTTCAATTCATAAAAGGATTTATGGTTAGTAAACGAAGATAACACCTACATTCCTAGATATGAGTGCATAGTTCATGACATTGTCATATAAATCTAAGTATAGCAAATGACTATATAAACAGAATGTAATAAGACTGAATATATATATATATAAGGGCATTCGGTCTGTTTGTTGTTATTATTCTCTCAATAACGCCCCCTTACCTATTATGGTAGAGGCGTGTAGTATCGCTTGACAAGCTTAATTTCGCTGGGATGGTCAGCTGTGTACTGTGGCCGAGGCGATAAAAGTGTTTCACTAGTGTTTCACTGTGTCTGCTGAAGTCCCTGTTTCGATTTCTGTCGGAGGGAAATCGTTAGTATATACCGCTGATGAGACTTAATAAAGTCGAAACTGTCTGTACGGTATTCTACACATCGAGCCATCCTTTACTGGGATTACACTTGTCAAGTTCATTTTCTATAAGAAAAAGTATCGAATTTTATGCGATACATGCGTTGTAAGTGCCTTCAAGTAAAAATTTGATATATAATATATATATATATATATATATATATATATATATATATCATATACATGTGATAAAGAAGATGACTTACCGGGGAATAGAATATCGAGTTAATCGCAATATTTACGGTCGATACAAGTATTAACCGAATAAGTTAGTGTTATGACGAATATGTTAGCAGAGTGGATTCACGTTTAGCATTCGACAACACCGTGTTTGATATTTAACTATTGAATTACGCAAACAATGAATGCATACGCAGGTTAATTCTATATACACCTTGATACTAATTATATATATATATATATATATATATATATATATATATATATATATAGGCACTCACCATGGTATACTCATTAGTAGACGTATAATTTCATTACATACGATCACACGTGATATATATATATATATATATACATATATATATATATATATATATATATATATATATATATATATATATATTATATAATATATACAAAGTCCAGAGAAGAAATCTTCCTTACGACACAACAGTTTTATTTAAACAAACCCACATCGCAGTTTGAGAGCTCAATGTGTGCTCTTAATGTTAGAGTCACAGAGCAAATATATGAGTAAAGAAATAACAAAAGACTTAGAGATTTAGCATTATAGTCTATTTCAGGGAGCTTACACAAATAGTCTAAGTCTCCCGACTCAGCAGATGCGAATCCTTCGCATCTGATGAGTCGGGAGACTTTATATATATATATATATATATATATATATATATATATATATATATATATATATATAGAGAGAGAGAGAGAGAGAGAGAGAAGAGAGAGAGAGTTTGTATATAATCAAACTATGATATATTTATTGCGTATATAATCAAAGTATTCGATTTCTCATATGTATATCCTCATATTTGTGAGTGTATGCGTATATATTTGTTTGATTGGTTTTACACTATGTGAACACTTGTTGGTCTATTTAATAGGGATTTCAATCTTTTTTTCTGCTGTTCTAAAGTGTTTAAAGTAATTAGTCTGGTATAAAGAAAACTCAGAATTCACACCAAAGTGGCTCTCTTCACGTTAGTCGAAAACTAATTTTTACACCACAGACCACATTAAAGATATCTTCAAGAATGTCAGTTTAGATGAAATTTTATCCTTCACGATAGAAATAAGATTATCGACATTTTGTCCTTCACGATAGAAATAGGATTATCGACATTCTATCCTTCATGATAGAAATATGATTATCGACATTCTATCCTTCATGATAGAAATACGATTATCGACATTTTGTCCTTCACAATAGAAATAAGATTATCGACATTTTGTCCTTCACGATAGAAATAAGATTATCGACATTTTGTCCTTCACGATAGAAATAAGATTATCGACATTTTGTCCTTCACGATAGAAATAAGATTATCGACAATTTGTCCTTCACAATAGAAAATAAGATTATCGACATTTTTGTCCTTCACAATAGAAATAAGACATTTTGTCCTTCACGATAGAAATAAGATTATCGACATTTTGTCCTTCACATAGAAATAAGATTATCGACATTTTGTCCTTCACGATAGAAATAGAGATTATCGACATTTTGTCCTTCACAATAGAAATAAGATTATCGACAATTTGTCCTTCACAATAGAAATAAGATTATCGACATTTTGTCCTTCACATAGAAATAAGATTATCAACATTTCCTCTTTCACGAGAGAAATAATATTATCGATATGTTGTCCTTCACGATAGAAGTAAGATTATCGACATTTTGTCCTTCACGATAGAAATAAGATTATACAAAAAATATGACAAAAACGTTAAATTTACCCTATAAACTCATCCCTCAAGCCGATTCCCAATACATTTAGCAACAACAACTGAAGACAAAATAATTCTAGACGGGTGACGTGCCGTTAAAATCAAACCATGAATCAATCAGAAAGTCAAATCTTCAACGTTGTTTTTTAATGGAATGTGGAATTTCATTTTTTTTAAATACTTGAAATAAAAACTTTAAAAAACACTTGTTTAAAAAGATATGTCTAACTTTTAAAATATTATGACTCTGCTTTTATCTGTCTGTTCATATATATATTTCTGTATCTATCTGACTCTTTATGTCTGTCGGTAAATTTCTTTCTTCCTTACTTTTTTGTATTTTTGTCTCTGTGTCTCTATATGTGTCTGTTTGTCTGTCTGTGTGTCTGTCTGTCTGTCTCTCTCCCTCTCCCCCCTCTCTCTCTATATATATATAAAAGTAAAATTGCTGGAGTGGCCTATGGTCGATATCAGCCGGACAGTGAAGGAGTCTATCCCCTTTTCGACAGCACTAGAGATATAATTTTTTGCTGAGGTGGAGCGGAACACCTACCGTTAGCTTTTCATTTTACCGCGCCTTTCTGATTACCCCATATGTGCTAATCATGCGCAGGGTTGGCCTGGACCGGTATCGAAACCGGAACCTTGCGATTCTATGCGGCTGCTCGTCCGTCTTAAATAAACCACCCACTCACTCACTCACTCACTCACTATCTATCTATCTATCTATCTATCTATCTATCGAACTTTTTTCTCTCTCCCTCTCCCTCTCTTTCTCTCTCTCTCTCTCTCTTTCTCTCTCTTATATGTATCTCTGTCGCTCTGCCCCTCTCTCTCTGTCTATATCTCTCCCACTCTCTCTCACTCTCTCTATCTCTCTATCTCTTTCTGTCTCTGTCTCTTTCTCTCCTTGCCCCCCTTTCTCTATGTCTCTTTCTCTCCCTCCCTCCCCTTCTCTCTGTCTCTCTCACTTTCTTTCTCTCTCTCTCTCTCTATTTCTTTCTCTCTGTCTGTCTGTCTGTCTGTCTGTCTCTCTCTCTCTCTTCTCTCTCCCCCTTCTCTCTCTCTCTCTCTCTCTCTCTCTCTCTCTCTCTCTCTCTCTCTCTCTCTCTCTCTATATATATATATATATATATATTCTCGTGTGTTTAGGACTGAATCAGTCTGTAAATATTTACGTATTTTGCTTTTGTAACGATATGTGTTTAAAGAACTTGCCGCTGGCCGTAATAAAAAATCAGATTTGAAAGTTAAAAGCATTTCAGAAAATTTCGGTTTTTAATTAAATTTCTCACGTTTTCACGTTTCAAATCTCGCTGCACAAAAAGATATTCTCGGAGGGAGGTGAAATCAATAGATTAAATAAATTATAAACATTGCAAAAAGTGTTTTTCTTTCAGCGAGATTTCAAGCGTTATAGAAACGTAATATCGTAAACTATGCATTTGAATGAATTATACTTGGAGCACATCTACATATACACACGCGCATGCGCACACACACGCGCATGCGCACACACTCACACATGTTTTTTATGCGTATAAAGAAATGATGTAACATTATTTCCGATCACTTCTTTTTAAACTGTTTTAACTTCTTCGTAGATTGGTAAAATGTAGTTGAATACATTACTTGCATATGTTGATTTGGTTTGTTTTGTTTTACGGCATATCAACCTCAGTGGGTCATTTAATGCCGATAAAGTTTCGAAATAAATCAATTCTTAATGGATAATATAATTTTTTTATAAATACATTTTTCTATTTAACCCATAGATGGGACCCTAACAGGTACTACCACTCCGAGTCAGAGTGGACCAAGGAGCAATGTTGATGAAGGGGTGCTCCACATTCCCCAAACCTCCAAAACTGGAACCTGACCATTAGATAGAGTTTAACGTCATTCCCAGGACATGTAGACCCGCAGCCACCGCCTTCTAGCACCCATATGATAAAAAGGGGTTGGGGCTTGCCATAAGGGCAATAGGGTTGGGAAAATCATATAGGTGCTGCATATGTTGAAATTATATCCCTAACCGGTAGGGGCTTTGGAATACCCCGCCTACACCTCTGAAGAGAGGTAAATCCCTCCCCTAATGGGACCACCTGCTGTACGTATGTGGCGACGGTGATGCTTAGACGATGTAACCATGGTGGCTTAACAGTCCAAAAATGCAAAATTTCACTTGCATTCTACCCCTGATGAGCGGACCCTTGATTAACGGTTTTGGAAAACGGGCTTCCCATCGTGATGTAATGGTTAGGAAGCTAGTTTCGTAAATCTGTTACTACTGAATAATGTTGTACCGGCCGTTCCTACAGTGGAGAATATACACCGGTTCTCACTATAAATAGTGAGACACCGAGTGAAAAGGTTGTACTGTTACCGTTTAGCGGCAAGCTAGCCGTTCTTGTACCTTATTG
>CM042152.1:52155815-52163315 GCA_023376005.1 Doryteuthis pealeii
ATGTTTTTGCTGGTTAGGCAAAACTCTTTTAGTCCACGGGATAACTTCGCTTATGACTTAATATATGTTTCTTCAACGGTTCCCAACCATACAGTAGTACGGACATGGTGACAGCTTGAATGCATTGTAATCTCCAATTAAGCTCAGCTTTTCGTTTGTCAAAACACTCTTACTTGCATTCAGACTGACAGCAGATGTGTTGGGAGATAGGCGGTGACAGAGCCCTTATAAACACAGCCTCAATGTAATCTTGTTAAAATAATGAGATGTAGACATTTAGTTATATGATATGTGATAGTGGAAAGTTACTTGGATTCTAGCATGACGTGTGAAAGTTGACTGTGTGGTTTCTGATTGGTCGATGATTGCCAAGAGAAATTTCGTATGACGTGTGAAAGGCTACCAGACGGTTTCTGATTGGGCAGCACAGAGCGAAAAGGAGAGTGCGAGAAAGAGAGAATGAAGAGTTTAAGAGATTTGCCCATGGTGTTTGGAGATGGCGTCTCGTCCCAAAAGGTCCATTTTTCCTAGTTGGGTTTTTGAATGAAAGATAAGAACCTCGGAAAAAAATGAAAATGTATTGTGATCGTTATTAAGAACTGCTAACGGATATAAGGAATAACTCAACTTGGACACAAGGTGTTCAACACCCCTCGAAGGACGGAGAGAAGGCAGCCAGTCTAACCACTAATCCAGAAATGCCAGAAACTCCTATCCATAATAGCAGAGTCCAACAATCAGGTCCAGCCCAGGGATAAGTAGAAAAGGATAAGATAAATATTTGACGAATATTACAATTTACACTCCTACCCCTCTAGATATACACACTTCCAAATAGATCCCGCCTGGCCACAAATAAAGTTTTTACCTACCACATAATTTCTTTTACTCGAGCTGTATTTCTTACAATCTTGTGCCAGACTTTAACTGGCTTTGTATGAGTTCGCTTCAATATTTGCCGATGTAATTTCCTGCTATTTTTGCTGGTCGCGTAACACTAGTGTGTCCATGTGTAGGAGTCCAATGAGGACATTTCTTGAGTTTGTCCTTACTTTTCTAGCTGTGCCCGACATGTTGCAATGTTCACTAATCTTTGAATTTTTAAGTGCTGATTAACTTAATTGAATAGTAAAAATAAACAAATAAACAAAAAAAAAAACGAATTTTCTTAACAAAATGCGCTAAGTGTTATATACTGGTCTTTTCACAGTACCAAATCAACATATAACGTTATATACTGTTGTGATGTTAGTCCCAACAGTAAAAAGAAGTCAAGTCGAGATGGGGTAAAATAAGACAAGTGTATTTACAATTAATGGTACATGTACGACTAGCTTGTCGTTAACGGGAACAGTTCTACCTTTCCACTCGGTGTCTCACTATTTATAGTGAGAAGCGGTGCATGTTCTCCACTGTAGGAACGGCCGGTACAACAATACCTTTCTTACTTCTTACTCTTGTCGTCTATTCTTCTGGCCGGCTTTGCTATTCTGATCGTCTATCATCTATCTTGGTCTGGTATATCTTCTAAGGTCTCGTCTGGTCTTCTATTGAGGATTCCGGGTCTGGTTTCTGTTGGGGATCATTCCTTATCAGAAATCCTGTGTCATTGTTAGTTTTTAGTAATAACCACAAGACATCGATTTAGGTTGATGTTACTTTATTCCAAATCCCCACCCAGACAATCTGCGCTGATGAGGCTTACATGTTGCTAGCTCGGCTTCTAAGTTCTAACTGACTAACTGAGTTGCTTACTCCTTAAACCGGAAGAGGGCTTTCTATCGGGGTTCCGGTTCTCACGGTCTATCCCCAGAAAGCAAGGTCAGAGTGAGGTCAAGCGCTGTCACTCACTCTCAAGGCCATCGGCTGTACTGATCGCCATAATGATTTCTACAATACCTTATAAAAGCATAGGGATCCAATAATTATGTAACATAAGGAGAAATGATTTGAAATATGACAGTAAAAGTAAAAAATATTCCATTGCTATACTGAGGCCCAGTTTAGCTCTATTCCTAGACTATCCACATATTAACAAGATTCCAGGTTCGATTCCAGCTGTTGCCAACTCAGCGCATGATTAGTACGGCTGGGATCTGTACAGTAAAGTAGGGAGATGATGGTAGGTGTGGAGCTCCACTTCAGATGCAAGAACAAACTCCCTGGCCTAGCGTTAGCGAAAAGGGGATAGACTCCCTCGATGTCCAGCTGATATTGACAACAGGCTATTTTGTATTTCAAGAAAAAATCATCCTATGAATAGAAATCCATTTTCAGTTTTCTTTGATTAAATTCCTTTCCACTTTTATATTTTCTGAAATAATTTTGTTTTCAATTGTTTTATTTGAATATCAAAAGAATTGTTGTTTTGCTCTGCAGATTGTAATAACGAGTTAAGTAATCTATTATTAAACATGATGATCACAAAGGCTTGAATATAAACACAGCATCTCACTAGGCATATCAATTGGATGAAGTATATCGAAAGTATTTTATTTTTATAAATAAATTGTTTTCGCTTCCATCATTTGCCTTTGATTATATATATATATATATATATATATATATATATATATATATATATGTGTGTGTGTGTGTGTGTGTGTGTGTGTGTGTGTGTGAGTATGTGTGTCTAAATGTATATATATGCATATTATACATATATACATATATACACATCTTTCTATATATAAATACATATGTATATATATATATATACATACATATATATAAAAACATATATATATACATGCATATATACACATCCGCACACACACACACACACACACACACACACACACACACATATATATATATATATATATATATATATAATATATATATATATATATATATATATATAATATACAACTCCTGTTATTATTACGATTAAATATATTTCGTTTTTATCACGTGTATATATCTATAATAATGAAACGCATGTGAGTTTATTTTTTTAATTTTCTCTGTATTTATATCAATAAAAATTTACTCTTAAAAAACTAGAGTAGTTCTTTTTAATATTATTAAAAGCAAAGGCACTTGATTACAACACACAAACACATTGTTACAGAAAGTCTTCAAAAATATTGAGCACTTCATTTAGAGAGTTCATCATATTTATAGCATTTCCTAAGTTGATAAGGTCACCATCATTTACTGATACTTAATGCTCCCCAAAATTCGGGATAATTCTTTGTCTCTAACCTTTCGTCTTTGTAGAGGCTCTTGTATCAGAAATCGATCACTTCATGAGATATATAAAAATATCATCTTGAACGTGTTGTAAACGAGAATAGAATAATCTATATGAGAGTGACATATTTAATTATTACAAGACCTATGTAATAATTATCTATATCGATCTAAGGTTGTTTGTCAAATATTCAAGAAACGGACAATAGGGCAATTCCATGTCAAATGATCCATGATTTCTGATTTGTAAATTTCTAACTGATGTTGTAGCTCGGTTCTGAGCAAAAAACAAACTATCTTTTTGGTACAAATATAGTCAATATATGTGAAATAATTATGATAATATAGAATTTTTGTCATAGATGCTGTGCTACATTGGGATATTGATCTTGCTATGAAAAAATCATAAATCATAAATAACTTAAAATTGGTGTATTTTAAGATTTTTTGTTAGGATTTCTTGGCTAAAAATGCTTTTATAAACCAATTTCTAGCAGTATGAAAGCACTAGAACCCATTTTACAAATAAAATAGATTACAAAAATCGTCATTTTTCGCGAACCCCACCAAATTTGGAGAGCTAAAAATCGACATAACTCCGCCAATTTTTAAAATTGGAAGCTCTAATTTGGGGATTGTCTAATGTTAGCATAGTCAACACCTAAAAAAATACAGAAAGATTGACAGGAGTGGGTGACAATTTTACTTTTTTTCTGGATGATTTGACATGGAAGTCCTCGTGGCTTAATGGTTAACATGTTGGACTGAGTAAGCGAGTCCGAACCCCAGTCGCTTTAATATGTTCACTATCGGACTTGTACACTTGGGAAAAGTATGGACCTCCCATCAAACTATTATGGGTTAAATAGTTCTAATGATGTTCATCATCAAGGATGGTATTGGAATTAAATAACCAAGGAATTTTATAATACATTAATCAAAACTAAATCACAAAAACCTACAAGTACTGGCATGCAGCAAAATGAGTGGACAAATGTTTTTGTCCGAATAGACATTTTTGTTTAAGGTGTCAATCAAACGACCCAAATGGATAGCAGACATTTGCATTTACCATCCAGATGGAATTCATCTTTTTTGGAATAATTGGTGTTACTCTGTTTTCTACATACTCTCTGACTTATATCCCTATTTATTCCCATATATATATATATATATATATATATATATATATATATATATATATTTTTATTTTTATTATTCTTTATTTTTTATTATGTTTTTTCTATTTTTGATATTTATCTTTATTTTCTTTTTATACCTTTATTTTTTTTGTTATTTTCTTATTCTTTTATTGTGTTTCTCCTTATTTGTAGTCTTTTAATTCTGCTCATTTTGTGTACACTTTTACAACTATTTCCCCAAGGAAACGGTCCCCCATTTAAGCCACACCCCATCCAAAGCATACACCTCCCCGCCCTATTCAAAGAAATTAATCCTGCCCATCTCAAACTAAGACATCAAGCCTCCCTCCCCCAAATTGATAGATTTAAAAGTGATGTTATTTTGGGAAATTCTCAGTAAGAGCCATGTCCTTGTGATTACCTGAAGATGCCGTATTAATACGGTTGAAATAAATGATTGTAATATATATAAGTGTATTATATATAAGTGTAATATATATAAGTGTATTTGAAAATAAAGGAAGAATTCGGGTGAAATATTGAGAAAAACTAAATCCAAATGATAATTCGCCTCGATGTTTTGCGAAGCTTTTCTAAAAAAAATTCTAAATGCGAAAAAGCTTCGCAAAAGACCAATGCGAAATATCTTTTGAATTTAGTTGTATTTTTTTATCCACATTTTTCCTTTATATATATATATATATATATATATATATATACTTGCAAAGAAAGAAAAAATTAACAAACCGCTATACGGCTATAATGAATGTATTTCGACCAGAAATCAATATGAGTCTAGTCTCATCAGATAGCCTGTTATATAAATCATGAGAAAATCTACAATAACTAGAATATTTTTCGTATTCTCTTTTATAGATATATGCATAATATATTATATATTATATATATATATATATATATATATATATATATATATTAATTACCTATATGTATATATATGTGTGGGTGTAAATATACATATATATGTGGGTGTAAATATATGTACATAGATATATGTATAGAAATATATGTACGTTAGTATATATATATATATATATATATTATATTATATATATATATATTATATATGTATATATACCGACTATATATATATATATATATATATTATATATATAATATATATATTATATATCCCTACTATATATATATCTATATACCACACACACACATATATATATATATATATGCCCGTTTTTTATTTACAACTTTCATTATGTTAACATTTTGCCTCTTTTGTCTATGTGAAGTGACTATTTGGGCCTCACTTGTATATATAATGTCTAAATGTGTAGAATAAAAATCTCATACATTTTTTATGAAATTATAATTGATTTTCTTTTTCTTTCTAAATATATGTATATACTGGCCATAATTTCGAAGAGAATATAGTTATATATGTCATTTTCACACCATAAATATTTATGTAAACACACTAAAATGCAAATTTCCATTATTATTCTACCGTACAAACATATTTTGTGCCCTGTGTTTGTCTTCGTATTAATACATATTAGATCTATATATTGTTGAACAAACAATAAACATGTTAGCATTGTCATTCAGAAAATTAAAGTATGGTAATAACAAATATACCAAGAACTGATAACATGAACAATTATAAAATACATCAAATGAAACGTGTATGTATATATATATTATATATATATATATATAATATATATTATATATATATATATATCGCCTCTGTGTGAGCATGTATATATAGATACAAGAGTTTAAGGACCTCATATATATACATATACATATATATATATATATATATATATATATATATATATATATATATATATATATATATATATATATATATATATATATATATATATATATATATATATATATATATTGCCTCTGTGTGCATATATATATATATAGATATATATTTTAATGTAATTTTATGCAGTGGAAATTATATATGTATAATATATATAATATATATTATATATATATATATATATATATATATATATATGTGTGTGTGTGTGTGTGTGTGTGTGTGTGTAGCCTCTGTGTGTGCATATATATGGATACATAGGTTTAATTTCATTATATATATATATATATATATATATATATATATATATTATATATATATATATATATCTGCTCTGTGTGCATGTATATATATATATAGAAACATATGTTTAATGTTATTTTATTGTTGATGATATAAATATATATGTGTCTATAGCCTCTGTGTATGCATATACATATATATATATGGATTCATATGGCTAATGTCATTTTGTATATATATATATATATATATATATATATATATATATATATATATATATAGCCTCAGTATGTGAATGCATATGTAGATACATAAGTTTAATGTCATTAATATATATATATATATATATATATATATATATATATATATATACTCAGTATGTGAATGCCTATGTAGATACATAAGTTTAATGTCATTTTATGCATTGGATAATATGATGCATGGAAATTTCGGCCTGCCATTACTTTTTAATATGGCTGGGTTTTGATATAAGTCTATGAGCATCAATGTAAAAATGATACCAGTGGCGCCATCTGTCTTTTTACACAAATGTTGTCATTTAGCGAAACATATATAACCGAGTGATTTCGCTATTTTCAGATGCTGAGCCAGGGACAACTTCAAAAGATGGTCAAGTCTTTTAGTCCAACTTCACAGACAATGTTATTGATAGTAAACCTTATAGAAACGGTAATGATATAGATGATAGTATCCCATCATAATAAACGTATATATCATAGACCAAAACTCTTAATCAAATTTCTTTGTTCCCCATATAAACTAGAATATTGCTAACATTAATATTGCATTTTTATACAGAACTTGAAGCGGCTAACCAGCGTCAACTGGGTCGAGGGGGAACCTAAGTGTATTGATTTGTTTATATTTGGGATTTATAAATTCTGAACATTTTTAGTAGAATTCCAATGCTTTTTCTATGTATATTTCAATTTTTAAATATTTTCAAATTTAAATCAAACGTTCATATTTTAAGCTGATTTTTAATGTTTATTTTTTTCGTCATACAACGTGTGATAGCGCGTTCGATACCCTGCCCTCATCAGCTGCCTACTAGGATTGATAACACAGTTTCGGTAGCTAAGG
>CM042152.1:52170815-52188315 GCA_023376005.1 Doryteuthis pealeii
ACGATACCCATGGTATTTAAGGCCTTTTATTCCCATATATATATATATATATATATATATATATATATATATATATATATATATATGGGAGAGAGAGAGAGAGAGGGAAATAGAAGGGGAGAGAGGACTTCATGAACTCACAAAATTGTAATATGTACATTTGTACAGAAACACATAACATTACCTGTAGTTTTTCCCACATTTATATAAATATATACAACCTATTACTCTGGGATTTGTGCAAATTTAAGTAGATATTTGGGTAGATATATGTTTCATATGCATTCGTCAATGTATATATGATTATATATCAATGTGAAATACCTATCTAAACACGTCAATCATATATTTATATATTATTCCTAATATACTTTATACACTTATATTCTTTATATACTCGTTTATTCTAACGCCGACGGTTATTTGCATATATACAAACGCAACTAAAAATATCTTCTAATCCATGGGAACCTTGTCGCTTTCCAGATACAGGCAACCTCATTGATGTCAGTGCTTTTCTTACTAATGCACTTTAGAGAGAAGGATACGTTGTAGATGTTGCATTAAGTATAACATATGTATATTTACAACGTGGGAATTAAAAGGGATATACGCGTGCATTCCTAACAGTTGCATTGGTTTCATGTTTAATACAACATAAAAGGTGAAGGCTTACTTTCAAAACTTCTCCCGCTTGTACTTTTTGAATATTTATTGTTTGGTTTGGAATCCAATTGTGCGTTATCAAATACAATGGTGTCTTGACTTAAGAGCGCAATTCGTTCCACACATAAATCAACTTCCTCGTATATCAAATCAATTTTCCCCGTTGAAATAAACTGAAATGTCATTAATCCGTTCCACACCTTATATTTTGTTATTTTTTTAAAATGAAAAATGTGCACTATTTGTCTCTGAATTTTGAAGACGAGGCTTAGTAATTGCTATTATTGTGATTTTCCAACAATATTTCTCACCCTGATTGAACCTGCAACCTACAGATGATTCCCATTTATAACTGTTGGGCACATGGCACAAAGAATGTAAGTGTTCAGTTAATACATTTCTAAGTGACAAACATCTGTAAGTTTCAGGTTCAATCCTGGCCAAGGGTGATAATAACATAGAATACTTAATATAGCTTTACACGTGTACTCGGTCATGGTTAACGGAATGAGAACAGTCTAGCCCCGTGGATTGTATAAAGGATTCGGTCCGAAGTACCGTAAATGCTCCCGATTGCGACATGAAGGCTCCCGAGTTTGACAAGAAGGTTCTGGAATTCGAGGAGAAGTTTCCCGAATTCCAGAAGGTTCCCGAAATTGACAAGGAACACTCAGAGGACACATCTGTGTTGTGTATTAAACACAATAATAAAACATTAATACTATGGGCTGTTTTGAGGAAAATCTATATCAACTCGACCTTAATAGAGACATTGTTATAAATAAGATGCTAATTAGGGTTAAATAATGATTATCTAATAACCATTAAGAATATAACGTTAATAACTAAGGGAACTCTGACGTTGGGGTGACGTAGTTTCGTTTACAGGTTACATAATATCCATTACGTATAATAAGATTTAAAATTTAAGGAAGTGAAGAAACCGTTCACCAGCACTTGATAACCTTCCAAAGAGTCATCATCATCATCATCATCATCAAGAAACATATGTAAGCTATTACATAAATCTTAGAAAGTATTCAGGCTCGCTCAACGTCTTCTCAGTGAACTCGCTGTTGAGTACGCCCTAATAGCTGTCAATACATTTCTGAGACACTGATAACGTCTGCAAATCTGTCGTTAGATCATTTTGGTATCATACTTGTTGAATTTCAAGACAGGGTTGTAATTTATTACAGATCTGGGTCATTCAGTAAGTAATTCACGAGTGCGCTAAACATACACTTTCCATTACAATAAAATAGTGTGTATCGTTAAATGTTTCTTGGTGCTGTGTGTCACTGTATACCACCACTTTAGATGTTATTACGGTCCCTTTGACAAGATTTATTAGGCTAATATATTTTGGGCTTACGCTGTTCGAGTTGAAAATATTTTTGAAATATCGTATATCAGAAAAGTTATATTCTGTCGAAATAATTTCCTGATAGTGGTTTTATATATGATAGTGATATATATATATAAAGTTAAACCTAATGAGTCAGATATACCTAGGCCATTCAGGAATTTATTATTTGCTCTACTTAGGTATTGAGCACTGTTTACGTTTTAGCTTTAGAAAATCCTGGCGGTTTTTATATATATTTTTCATATTTATATAATCTTTTTTTATTTTTTGGCCAAGGTATTATAGTATCAATCTATTATTTTCGGTTGGTGCGGCTATCTTGGTCATTTCATTTTTTTTCAATTTTTTTCCCCAGGTGATGTTTGGTGTATATTTTTACAATCAAAATTTTTGCCGGTTTTGTCTTACCACAAGGGTTCACCAACATGTTTGGTATTTTACACACACACACACACACACACACACACATATATATATATATATATATATATATATATATATATATATATATATATATATATATAAGTTTGAAATTTTATATATATAGTGTTTATAATATAAAAAAATAAATGAAATAAAGACACAAATAAAACGCGTCTATTTCTGAAAATCGTCTCTGAAGATAAAGTTTACTTTGAAATCGATGAGACAAAAAAAAACATCTTTTTGTTTTTAGTTTTTATTTGCATTGTAATTGCCTTCAAATCATTAATATATAATAACATACTTAACAATGCTTCAAACAAATTACCAATTACTTATATATATATATATATATATATATATATATTATATATATATATATAATATATTTTACCAAGACCTCATTTTCTTAAGCGGAGTTCAAAAGTTTGAATTCAGAGTTTTCCTTCTCGTAGGACGGTTACCTAGCCAGGGTTAAAAGGAGTGTCTTAATATTTACCCATAGCTATATGTTTTTACTTGTATGTACATAGAAAGTGTGTATTTGTATTGTATAGTTCTGAGAATCTGCGTTTTTGTGTTTCTAGTAGTGTGCTTGGTGCCTATATGTGCCACTACATGTGCGTGAATATGTGTGTTTGTGTATGTGTGTGTGCGAATATATATATATATATATATATATATATATATATATATATATATATTATGTATATATAATTAAAGAAATAACAAAAGACTTAGAGATTTTGCTTAATAGACTATTTGCTCTGTGACTCTAACAATAAGAGCACACATTGAGCTCTCAAACTGCGACAAGTTTTTTTTTTTTTAAATCCTATGTCGTAAGGAATATTTCTTCTCTGGACTTTTGGATTATATATATATAAAGTGTTGTTAACTTAAAGAAATATATATATATATATAATATATATATATATATATATATATCTTATTATAATGGAGATTGTGTGTTTTTCTGTCTGTAACCGAAACTATATTACTACTCAAGTCACAATTCCCTTAATTATTTACATCACATTCTCCATGATTTTATTTTTATTTAAACCTCAATTATTAATAAAATTGTTTTACATCATTAAGACTTGGCCATACAAAGTAATAACATGCAGTTGTATTTATATATACAACAAAATAGCGGATTACAGTGTGAATGTGAAGGCTAATTTGCACATTGATATAAAAAATCTGATTTTAATAAATATGTGCTTAGTATTACTGATTTTTAATTGTTTGATTTTATCTTAATGAATATTAGCAAAAATCTCGTGGATAAATCTTAAAAGAAAGCCGTTAACAAGAAGAAATAACTGTAATTTTATTGTTTACTTTCTATTTTAACTAAATAGTTAAATTAGGATTATTTAGCAATGAAAGACGGGAGTGGGGGAAGAGTAAGTTTCAGTTGTTCTATTTTTTGATTATACACCCTCAGTTTCAAATCTTTTTATCTGCATTCTTATTTAGTTTCATTAGCCTTTCTGAATTAATCTAATATTTTATTACATGAAAACTTAAATACTTGCACCCGGAGGGTGCATACATTTGCTAGTATATATAAAGTGTTGTTAAATTAAATATTTTATAAAAAAAGAAGATCCGCAAAATGGATTATGTTTTTTTTTAATTTTAATTTATTTTACATTTGCCTGTGACTATGGTGTATACCCTACGTGCAAGTGTTTAAGGGATGTATTCTATGCAGTTTTCGGGGTGGTGGCTTTTGAAAAGTAGATATTGTTGGGTGTCTTTGAGTTTATGGTAAATGTCTGTGATAATTTGGCCACATATTTTTAATCATGATGTCTAAGAATGGTAGTTTCTTGAAATTGTGTTCCGTGGTGAATTTTATTTTGGGGTGTAGGCTTTGTAGTAGTTTATGTATTTCGTTAATATCATATAATATATATATATATATATATATATATATATATATATATATATATATATGGGGGGGGTACATGTTGAATTTGACGAAAAACGTGAATGGTTTCACAGCCCAAAAGATAAAAATAAAGGTCAAACATATCTGCGTGTGTATGTTACTGCGCTGTGTGTGTGTCTGTTTGTCTTGTATGTGTTTGTTATGTGTGTAGTACGTATATGTTGTTCATTTGTCTGTGTGTGTGTTTGCGGGTAATTCTGTTGGCGTGCTCTGTGTTGTGTGTATTTGTGTGTGTTTGACTTCTGTTTGTGCCAAGTGTGTGGAGCTTAACATGAGCCCCAAAAGATATAAATAAATGTCAAACATGTATGTTTATGTATGTGTATGTATGCGTGTGTTTGAGTGCTTTCTGAGTGTTTGCCTTGTGTAGGAGCTATGTGTATAGTGTTCATGGGTTGTTGGGGCATGTGTGTGTGTGTGTGTATGTGTGTGTATGGGTTTGAGTGTTCTCTGAGTGTTTGCCTTGTGTATTAACTATGTGTATAGTGTTCATGCGTTGTTGGGGCGCGTGTGTGTGTGTGTTTGAGTGCTCTCTGAGTATTTGCCTTGTGCATGAGCTATGTGTGTAGTGCTCATGTGTTGCTGGGATGTGTGTGTGTGTGTGTGTGTGTGAGAGAGAGAGAGAGTTTGAGTTTGAGTGTGTGTTTGTGTGTGTCGGTTTGTGTGTGTGTACGTGTGTTGCGTGACGAAAAACGTGAGTGGACAGGCAGCCCCAAAAGATAAAAACTAAATGACAAATCTATAGTTATTTACTAAGCGTAGCTTATATGCAGCACAAGGCCACAAATATGGGGCACTCAGTGAGAATCGAACTCCCTAAGAATGGTTTGCAAATCTAGCTTGCCAACCGTTACACCACGTGAGGTGTCAAACATATAGGTGTGTGTAAGCCTGTGAGTGTGTTGGTTTGTCCCGTGTGTGTTTGCCTTTTGTGTGTGCTATTTGAGTGTGTGTATGTGTATGCACGTTCGTGCATGTGTGTGTGTGTGCACTGTATGATGAAATATGTGAGTGGATGCACAACGCCAAAAGATAAGAATAAATGTCAGACATGTATGTATGTGTATGTGTGTGCGTGTGTGTGTGAGTGTGTGCTCTCTGTATGAATGCCTTGTGTGCGAGCTATTTGTGCATTGTTTATGTCATTTGCTTGTTTGTGTATTTGTGTGTGTGTGTATATATATATATATATATATATGTGTGTGTGTGTGTGTGTGTGTGTTTGTGTGTGTGTGTGTGTGTGTGTGAATGTGTACGTGCCTGTGTGTGTATGCGTGTATGAGTGACGAAAAAACGTGAGTGGATGAATAGTGCCAAAAGATAAAAATAAATGTCAAACTGTTTCATGTGATGCATTGAAACGTTTTCTGTGCATGCGTTCCACGACTCGTGGTTTCTTGTAAATACCAAACCTGCAGATCAGTAGGCACCCAAATTTCAAAATATCTCTACCGCTGCCCGCAGATATTGCTAAGCTATTACTCACCACTGACAGAATTTATCCAATATTCTATGATTCCCTATCTAACTAAACATTATTTCGAAATCCAAAGCAATTATCACCTGATACATAATTATTCTTAACGTTATATACATAATTAATTGATAAAATTCATTCAAAGTATAAATCGTATAATTTTAAGTCATACATTTCATATTTCTATATACCAAACACAAAATATTTCTTAAATAAAAATCTGATTTTAGTATGGTTATCTAATAATCATCGAAAAAAAATCCTTAATTTAAAAGGTAGATCCCTATTATTTTAAACAGAACAAATATCGATGAATATATTTTTTCACTGATAATCTAAAAGGAAATTATATTTCATAAACAACAGATTAAAAAAAAAAATCTCACCATTTTTAAAAAATCTTTTACATTTAATTTTCAGTAGTAATTTTCTACCAAAATTGCTCTTTTAGAATTGATTTTCTTTCTTTTTTTTCTATTCACACCTTTGGTCTTTTATTTATACAACATTCTGATTACGATGCGTTAATTAAAACTTTTAAAGATCTTCCAATTTTCAGTATATCATTGCGAATAGTAATAAAACTATCTTCAGTATTTTAGACTGATCATAATGTTATGCTTTTATAACAGCAATAAATGCCTTTACTCTGTATGGCCACTTGCCCTGTATCACACAACCTAGCTGAGTGAGACGAACAAGACATGATAGGCACTGCTGGAGAAGCGGAGACGAACTCAAATGACAAGATACGTAAGTATGATTTGAGACAAGTTTGAAAGGGATGATTGAACTCTTATTATTCATTACAGAATGTGTTACAAAACTCATTATTCAATAATAATGGAACTTCGAGATTAGCCTGGTAACAATTGCACCACGACGGGACGCTATACGCTTTCTAGAGGTTATTAGCGCTCTGTGAAATTGCAAACAGCCTCGTTCAGGATTTAAACTCGAATAGCCGAGTTCACTTTCTAATAATGAATAACCGTTACGAAACTAGTGCCTCCAATAATGGATAAATTAAAATATTTAATGATCAAATATTATGTATATAATATTTCATGATCAAATTTTTATACATCTAAGGTTGTTTCATTTTCATCCGTATAAATATGAAAAATTACTTTGATTTTATTAATCTTGAGTTAACATACCAGTAGAGTCTGGATTATTTCCGTTATCTATTTGACAATTTAAATTCTCAGAAGCTAGGGTGATAGAAATATCCTAAATGCTGAAATTTTAGTGTCCGTTGTGTAATGGTTATCATCATTAGAAATGGACACGGTGAGGCGAGTTCAAATCCTCTACGAGGCTGGTTGAATTGATACTCTTGGGAAATATATTAATATAATTTATCCCTAGATAGTAGGGCAGAATGGGCTCTTTAAACTTGCTATGGAAACTGGTCTAGGAGAAAGAAAACTCGGAATGAATTAAAACGCTTAAAGATTGACCTTGTGTCATATACTGTTTGTGAGGAAGTTTGGTAAATGCATTTTGTGAACATGGTTCAATGGGTCCATACATTATAGAGTAACAGAGATACAGAAAATAGCTGGGCACTCAGAGGAGGATTACATTTACAGAACATTGATTTAGATAATTAAGCATGTTCTCTAAATCGTATCAACTTTCAAGTAGGTATAAGTATTTACCAACCCCTCCCCACGAGGAGGATGTCAGAGTAGACCAATTTCTTAAGCGGAGATTAACAGGTTGGAATTCAGAGTTTTCCCTCACCTAGACGACGTGCCTAACCAAGGTTAAAGAGTCGAGTGTACCCTTTCACCCCTAGCTGGAGAGTGAAGAGTTAGAGTCGTACATTTCCCAAGGGCATTACCGCTATTTGAAATGCAAACAGACCCGTCCTGTTTGTGAGCTCGGTCACGGTGCGTCCATTTTCTAAAACGCTAGTCACTTCATCTTTCAGAAACACCGGTAATAATAAGATGTGCATACTTACTACTCACATAAATCTACATATGGGTCTAAAGGAGCTTGTTAACCTTGGTCACCAACACATCTAAGACAAGTAAAAACCTCCGCTGTCCAACGACTTTAACTTAACCAAAAAAAAAAAAGGCTAAGGGAGTAACCTCGAAAACACATCAAGAGCCGGTGTCCATAAGGCAGTGTGATGCTGAAATCCAGTGCTACCCAATAACTCCTGCAACACTACCGCTGCCAGACTGCTTTGGTTCCTTACCTTTCCTTTAGATCAAAGCGGCAGGGTGGAGAGGGGGTATATGCTGCTTGGGTAACAGCCCATCCTCCATACGAACCAACCCAGGCTACGTAGTTAAAAAAATAGACACTACTCCATCGTCTCTCGTAGACGGAAGGATTCCAACAACCATCACACAATATGCTTCCAATGTATGTGAAATGCAAACAGCCCTGTCCAGCAATAGAGATATAATACAATTACTGGATTAACTAAATGGATTTTAATTTGAGATTTTTTATCTGTTATTCACTCAATTTTTCATAACCGTATCCCCATTTTTTGCGCGTCTCATGGCTAGAAGGCTAGTCGCGCAAATCCGTTACTCCTGAATAAGGAGTTCGATCCTCGCTATACTTACGACCATGTATCACATCTTAATTTAGGCAAACGGGTTGGGTAAATACCTATGTGGAGTCAGCCTGTTAATGTCATTCCTCACCGCTACGACTGTTAGGGTCACATCTATGGGTCAAATATGTTTGAAAAATGATTAGTATCGCATGAGAATAGTTAAAATAATATAACTGTGTAAACAAATGATTATTATCAAGTAGGGATACGGTAATTCCATGTCAAATCATCCAGACCATGTCACCCACACCCTTCAATTTGTCTGAAATTTTGTCCAAGTGTGGATCATGATCAGGTTAGTCAATACCCCAAATTTGAGCTTCCGATTTTTAAAATTGGCGTAGATATGTTGATTTTTAGCTCTCCAAATTTGATTGGGGCCGCGAAAAATAGCAATATCAAACTATCTTTTTGGTACAAATAATGTTCAATATATGTGAAATAATAATAGAAAAAGTTATCATTGATGCAATGCTACACCGGGATATTGATCTTGCTATGAAAAACAAGAAATTATCAATAACTTAAAAATGGTTGGCCTTCAGAGTTTTTTTATAGCATTTTTGGAAATGCTTTTATAAACCAATTTTTGGTATTAGAGAATCTTTAGAACTTATTTTACAGACAAAAATAGGTTACAAAAAGTCGTCATTTTTCGCCAACCCCACCAAATTTGGAGAACTAAAAATCGGCATAACTCCACCAATTTTGGGGATTGTCTAATTTTAACATAGTACACAATTTCAGACAAATTGAATGGAGTGGGTGATAATTTTACGTTTTTCTGGATAATCTGACATGGAATTACCCAACAGTTACTTGAAGATATAAAATCGGGAATGAATTATTCGCATGGGGAATAGTTAATTGTAGCTATAACTGTTTATACCTAATTATATTCATTAGTGACGAAGTGGTTAATGTGCTGCACAGTGTTTGTTTGTGTATTTGTTCTGTTTTACAGCATATCAACCTCGGTGGGTCATTTAATGCCGATAAAGTTTTGAAATAAATTCATTCTTGATGGATACTCAATTGAATTTCTTTTCTATTTAATCCATGTATGGAACCCTAGCAGTTACTATCACTCCGTGTCAGAATGGACCAGGGAGTAATGGTGATGAAGGGTGCTCCACATTCCTCAAACCTCCAGAAGTGGAACCTCGCCATCAGATAGAACTTAACCTTTATACTCAGGACAAGAAGACACTTAGCCACCGCCTTCTAACACCCACATGATAAAAAGGGTTGGAGCTTGCCATACGGTCAATAGGATTGGGACAATCATATAGGTGCTAAGACTTGATGTGACCAGCCGATTGATCGGTAGGACCTTTCCG
Organism: Doryteuthis pealeii; assembly: GCA_023376005.1. Taxonomy (NCBI): domain Eukaryota; kingdom Metazoa; phylum Mollusca; class Cephalopoda; order Myopsida; family Loliginidae; genus Doryteuthis; species Doryteuthis pealeii. Next base: position 52,180,641 of record CM042152.1, read on the forward strand.
ACTTTCCGTCAAGCTCAAATAAGGACTTAAGTGGAGAGTTGCATGTCATGAAACGCTCATCCACACAGGATCCCGTCCTTAAGCATCACGGGTCACCTCCAACGGCCAACAGGTGGCCCCATTGGAGGGAATCTTAACCTTTTGCAGTGGTACAGAGTATTCTAAAGCCCCAACCGACTAGGCTGCGCCGGAGGGTGACATGGTATTAAGCGAGTTCAAACTCCTGTTGCACGTTCACTTTCGGATGGGGTATCCCCTCTTTGTGTAACGTTTAGCAAGCGTTTCTCGCAGATCCATTACTACTGAATAGTGAATTCGATCCTCGCTGGATGCCCCATATTTGCAACCTTTTGTCACATTCTACGCTTGGTGAAAGGGTAGGGTAAAACATACCCATATCACCGTATTTTCTGCATTTATATTCTATGTCTTCTACTGGTATGAAATCTTTAAGAATATTTTTGGAATCTCTAATACTTCGAAATCTAAACGTCAAATTGTAACGTACTGGGTGTTCATTTCTTATAAATTTATATCCTTTCATGGATGGAAGTTTTTAATTATACATTAAGTTCATGTATATATATCTTATTATAATGGAGATTGTGTGTTTTTCTGTCTGTAACCGAAACTATATTCCTACTCAAGTCAATAATTCCCTTAGTTATTTACATCTCCATGATTTTATTTTTATCTAAATCTCAATTATTAATAAAATTGTCTTACATTATTAATACTGTTAACTATGTCTACGTACTGATAACATGCAATTATATTGATATATACAACAAAATAGCGGTTTACAGTGTGAACGGGAAGGCTAATTTGCATATTAATTTTTAAAAAATCGAATTTAATAAATATGTGCTTAGTATTATTGATTTCTAACTGTTTGGTTTTATTTTAATGAATATAAGCAAAAATCTCTTCAATGAATCTTAAATGAAATCCATTAACAAGATAAAATAACTGTCATTTTATTCTTTACTTCCTCTTATAACTAAATACTTAAATTAGAAAAAATAACAATGAAAGACGAGAGTGATGGAAGAGTAAGTTTCAGTTGTTCCATTTTTTTTATTATACTCCCTCTGTTTCAAATCTTTTATTATACCCCACTCTGTTTCAAATCTTTTTAATCTGTATTCTTATTTAGTTTCATTAGCCTTTCTAATTTAATATGATATTTTATTACATTAAAACTTAAATACTTGCACCCGGAGGGTGCATATATTTGCTAGTATATATATATATATATATATATATATATATATATATATGTGTGTGTGTGTGTGTGTGTGTGTGTGTGTTAAACGAACGAAAATACATATCTGTAGGTATATGTTTTAGTAATTTTGTTTTAAGCATATACAAACAATCATGCAATACTTAGTTTCTTACGCACGCACACACATTTACATACACATATACATGCACACATGCATACACACACACACACACACGCACACACACACATATATATATATATATATATATATATATATATATGTATATATATATATGATAAACGAATGAAGATATATATTTGTTTTATTAATTGTGTTTTAAACCTATACAAACATCCATAAACATACTCAATCACACACACACATAAACATACACACACACCACACACACACACACACACATAATATAATATATATATATATATATACATGTATGTATCTATGGATGTGATTGAGCAATGTATATTTGACTCTGTAATCTCTCTACCAATAGTCGATAAGGTTATTTTTCTTTCTATTCATGTTTGTTCTGTTTGCTCTTATCCATGTCACGAAACAATGGTCGCCTCGGGCTCATCTGTTCAGCACGTTCAAAGAAAGTGAAGAAAACTTCAACAGAGACAATGTTGACTTTGCCCATTGTCTAGCACGGCAAAAAGACACATTCTTTTCCGACTTAAAGAATCGCGACCAACTCCTGACGACTCAGCAAGCAGCGAAAAGATTATAGTTTTGAAATAAAAACAGAAAGATAGATAGATAAAGAAAGAAAGAAAGAGAGAGAGAATGAGAGAGAGTTGGGAGTGTGTGCGTGTGTGTGTGTGCGTGTGTGTCTGAGAGAGAGATAATGTGTGAGAGAGAGAGAGAGAGAGAGAGAGAGTATGTGTGTGCGCACGTGAGCTAGAGATAAAGAGAGTGTGTATGTGTAAGAGAGAGTGTGTGTATGTGTAAGAAAGATAGACAGAGAGAGGGAGAGAGTGTGTATGAGTGTAAGAGAGAGTGTGTGTGGGTAAGAGAGAGAGAGAAAGAGTGAGAGAGAAGAGAGTGTGTGTGTGTGTAAGAGAGAGAGAATGTGTATAAGAGAGACACTGTATGTGTGAGACTGAGAGATAGAGAATGTGTATAAGATAGAGAGAGAGAGAGGGGGGGTATGTGAGTAAATAAGAGAGCGAATGTGTATAAGAGAGAGAGATAGTGTGTGTGTGTATGTGTAAGAGAGAGATAGAGAATGTGTATAAGATATATATATATACATAGATAGATAGATAGATAGAGAAAGAGTGTTTGTGTGTGTGTGTGAGAGAGAGAGAGAGAGAAAGAAAGAGAGAGAGAGAGAGCGAATGTGTCTAAGAGAGAGAGAGAGAGAAAGAGAGAGAGAGGGGAGAGAGACAGTGTGTGTGTGTGTGTGTGTGTGTGTGTGTAATACTAAGAGAGAATGTGTATAAAAGAGAATGTGTGTGTTTGTGGGTGTGTGAGTGAGAGAGAAAATGGGTGTGTCTAAGAAGGAGTGTTTTCATGTGTATAAGAGAGAGAGAGAGAGACAGAGAGAGAGAGAGAGAGAGAGAGAGAGTGAGTGTTCAAAAGAAAGTGTGGGGTATATGTAAAAGAGAGAGTGTGTGTGTATGTGTGTGTAGGGAGAAAGAGAGTGTATAAAAGGGTGTTATGTGTGTGTGGTGTGTGTGTGTGTGTGTGTGTAAGAGAGAGATAGAGGGTGTGTATGTAAGAGACGGCGGGAAAATGTGTGTGTGTGTATATAAGAGAAAGAGACAATGAAAGACTGAGAGAGAAAGAGAGAGATAGATAGATAGATAGAGAGAGAGAGAGAGCGAGAGAGAGAGACAGAGAGAAATAGAGAGAGAGAGAGAGAGAGAGAGAGAGAGAGAGAGAGCGAGAGAGAGAGATAGAGAGAAAGTGCGTGTGAGATATATAATGACTAAATAGACAATAAGAGACAACAATTGAAGGACGTAGTATTTCAAGTTAAATTGGTAAAGACTGTATTTTTTTTTGTTTAGATATATAAAATGATTTGCTCATTCTTTCTATCATATTGTGAATAGATATTCAATATCAGTTTCTTGTTTATTTTTTCTTATATATAAAACTTATAAAACGGGTATTACGTCACGATAATAGTATGACTATATGAATCAGGAAGTACCAAGTACAAATGTATGCATTAATATGCATCTGTGACTCATTCACGTGTCCACACAGTTGACTGGAGCAGTAGAATATGCCAACTGCACCTCATTAGATAGGTAATGTATGAGGACAGGATCGTAATAAATTAGCAGTCCGTGAGTACTAAATAGTCCCTTCACATGCAACAACCTACTTCGATCCTTATTTGTCCTAATCGGGCAGACGGAAAGAATCGATCCCATCAATCGGTTGGTGATGTCAAGCCCTAGTAGCTATATGATTGTACCAACTGTATTCTTCAAATTGCTCTCACTGTAAACAGCACTTTTTTATCATATGAGTACCAGAAGGCGATGGCGGAGAGTTTACTAGCAGTTCATTAATTTCCCCAATTTATGACTACAGATGAAGTTAATGAAAATTATTTCTACCAGTTTATAAAACCAAACAAATATTTACCTACAATTTTAAATCTTATTCTCTTAAAAATCATATTAACATAAAAAAAGATATTGGCATAACCCACAAGGGTTGATATGTCATTAAATAACCAAACAACCAAAAAATTATATTGATATGTCATTAAATAAAGTAAACAACCAAAAACATTATACTGATATGTCATTAAATAAAATAACCAACCAAAAATTATATTGATATGTCATTAAATAAAATAACCAACCAAAAGAATTATATTGATATGTCATTAAATAAAAATAATAACAACCAAAAAATTATATTGATATGTCATTAAATAAGTAAAACAACCAAAAAAATTATACTGATATGTCATTAAATAAAATAACCAACCAAAAAATTATATTGCTATGACATAAATAAATAAACAACCAAAAACATTATACTATATGTCATAATAAAATAACCAACCCAAAAAATTATATGCATGACATTAAATAAAATAAACAGGGTGCCCATGGAAGGATTTTACCCCTGCGGAGGTGCAATCAGTGTATTCTACAGCTGCAGCCTACAGGGTGTTAATATATTTGACAGCTGCAAGACACGAACAAAATATATACACCATTTTTGTTGGGGTTTTTTTGCTTTGTTTTTTTTAGGGGGTTGTTTATTGTTTGAGTTTTTTTGGGGGGGTGCTTTTGCCTTTGTGTTTTGGTTGGTTGTTGTTTTTAGATTTTTATTACATATACATTTTGTTACAAAGATTTAAAACAAATACGCTGTAGTATTTATACATTCAAGTATATAGTTATTACTAAGCTTTGCTTTGTCTGCACATAGTCTTATTGATTGATTGATTAATGTTTCTAACGGGCATGTCAACCCATCCAGGTTTATTTTATGCCAGATTAAGGAATCGCGTTCATATATACATTTTTGCATAGATAAGTAAAAATACAAACTTAACACATTGAGACCAGAAGACATACGCATTGTTTACAAAGATTTTTAAAACATTGGTACTCTTCGCGGAGAACAGTCCCGGCATCCTGCCTCAAAAAACGCTAGCCGGCTGTTGATAAAAAACAACCACCTACGATTAAGTCCGTAGCCGAAGTGGTGTCACTTGCAAAAAAAACTAGGTAAGGTTAGGTTGGGGTTAGGGTTAGTTTAATGGGTAAATGAATAAATAATTTATTTTTGCATACAGGGGACCGAAAAAACAGAACCACAAATTTTGTAATAAAACTGTTAATTTTAACTAGGATTATGGTTAGTTAGGTTAGTGGGGTTGGGGTTGGGTTTTCGGAAAAACGCCCTAAATGGTTGTTTTTTTGTTTTTTGTTTTTTTTTTTTTGCAAGTGACACCGCTTCGGCTACGGACTTCAATCGTAGCTGATGGTTGTTGTTTTTTCAGCAGCCACCGGCTAGCGTTTTTTGAGGCCCGACGGTTCTCCGCGAAGATACAAACATTGCACAGTATGCAAGCTTTCCACGAATATTTCTAATGATAATCCAGTCGTCTAATGGTTAGGCAAGCTAGTCTCGCAGATCCATTTCTACTGAATTCCGAGTTCATCCTCGCTGGATGCCCTCTACTTCAACTTTGTGTCACATCTTACCCGTGACGAACGTGTAGGGTAAATAGGATGTCCCATCATAGTGTAATGGTTAACAAAGCTAGTCTACAAATCCATTACTACTGAATGCGAGTTCGATCCTCGAGGATGCACTATACTTGCAACATTGAGTTACATCCTCCCCGTGACAAATGGATTGTGTAAAACAGGGTGTCTCATCGTAGTGTAATGGTTAGCAAGCTAGTCTCGCAGACCCATTACTTGCGACCTTGTGTTATATCCTACCCATGGCGAGCGGTTGGGTATTTCAAAAGAGGCACTCACAAAATGTGAGTAAGGGTTATTGCCTCAGTAAATGGAGACGTGATCCGAGTTCAAAATCATGGCGGAGACTTTTACATTTCATATAGCGCTAATACCCTTGGATATGATTGCATCTGTTCTATACTCACTTCATCTGCGGTATATAATGAGGAGAGGGGTGAGAGTTCTTAAGTGGGTCTATTTCGTCGCTGGCCATCTTCTTTTAGGTCGATTTCTTCCTCTGGCTTCTGTATTCTGGTGTAGCGATTGTCTTCCCCTGTTGAACAGAAGGTTATCTTCCCTTGCTGCATGCTTTCTGCCGCTAGGTGTCATGGATTTAGTCAGCAAAACCGCGAATTTTGAGTCTCTTCTCTCCGGGACAGCAAAACACTACACATGGGTTAGACATTTGTGTCTCTATCTTTTATGTGGGGGGCTTCGTCACGCCCATCCACCCCCAGCCTGCTATAAGTAAATAACATTCCTTAAGAACTCTCCATCGCTTCTGTAGGACGAAGTCCTACTTCTTTATACATGTCTATAATTGTGTTCTTTATGTATCTGCTTTGTTATACTATCTAGTACCTTGTAATTTTATATGTATTCCTGTCTTAAATGTATTTCTGTTACAGTTTCTAGCAGTGTAGCGATTGTCTGCCCTGTAAGAGTTATCTTCCCTTGTGTTAGGTTTTCAAACGCTAGGGGGTATTTAGTCAGCAAAGTGCAAATGTTGAGTCTCTTTTCTCAGGGACAGCAAAACAAGATACATGAGTTAGACATTGTGTCTATACTTTTCATGTTGGGAGCTTTGCCCCAGCCTGCTATAAGTAAGTGACATTACTTCAGGACTCTCATCACTTCTGTAGGACGAAGTTTCTACTTTCTTATACATGTCTATAATTGTGTTCTTATGTATCTGCTTTGTATACCTATCTAGTACCTTGTAATCTGTATATGTATTCCTGTCTTAAATGTATATCTCCGTCGCACACCGGAATAAAATCTGCTATTGTTCTACAACTTCGTCGGAATGTTTATGCACATACGAGAGAGCCGGCTTAGCTCAGTCGTAGAGGTTCGGCCTAGGAATCACAAGGTTCCTGGTTCGATACCTGCCCCCGCCAACTCAGCGTATGAGTAGCACTGGGATCTGTGCGTAAAGTGAGGAGCTGATGGTAGGTGTGGCACTTCCACCTCAGACGCTAAAAATAATCTCCTCTGTCTAGCGCTAGGGGAAAAGGGATAGACTCCCTCACTGTCTGGCCGATACCGACATTAGGCCGCCCACGACTTTACTTTACTTTACTTACTTATGTATCCACTTGGAAGTCATTTTAAAGCCTTCCAACTAATCATGATACCTTTAAATCCCCACACTGGGCTGCGGTTGTCCGTCCTCATTTCTTTGTTTTTTAATAACGAAGCAAGAATTTGTTTAGTTTTCTGATGTCTTTATTAAAACTGAAGCCCAAAAAGCGTTTTGGACCGCGCGATGAGGTGGCATACTTTGGAACAGACGTCCTTTGCGTCTAGTCCCTCCGGCTCATCGCCAAAATCAAATATTCTAGCTCAGTCTCCCTTCTCACGCCTTGCCTTCAGCAATCAGAAATCAAACTGGCTAGGTTATTGAACGGTAAAATGGTGTCAATTACTTCTACAACAGTAATGGTAACTTTCCATTTACCATACCGCTATTCAATTTTATTACCCTAAGAGTCATAATTCGTAGGCAACCCACGAATTATAACTTATACACTATTCTCTTCTAACAGTAGAGCAGACTGGGCTTGCAGACTAATCTCGGTATGTCAACCAATCAAGAAGTAGGAAAACTCTGAATTCAAGCCTATTAAACTCGCTTAAAAAGTGATCCTATGACGCATCCTGCTCGTGTGGAGGGTTGGGTAAATACATTCACAGTGGCCTATTTCATTTGTTCTTATGTTTTTGTTGTTTTTTGTTGTTTTTTTTTTTTGGGGT
>CM042152.1:52193315-52205815 GCA_023376005.1 Doryteuthis pealeii
GAGTTCAAAAGAAGCAGGACAGTGTGAGGAGACTGGTCATAAGATGTATTTTTCCGTGCTGCAAAAAAAAGAAATCAATTGATGTCTCTTGGTACATCAGAAGAAAGGATACGATGAATTTTGTAAATGAGACACGCATCATACTCTAAAACTTCTCCCATTCAATAAGCACTAATTTCAAGCGTACGCTGTTGCTCAATTGGTAACCGGCTCCGGGGGTGAGGCAGAATTAATAGAGACGTCAATAATATACACATACAAGACTTTCTATTATTTTATTCGCTGATGTTGTAGGCTTTTCTGGTGAATTTGTATTTTTTATTTCGTTATAAAGTCTATGAATTCATATTGTAAGGTTGTAGAGTATGTAATTGTTCGTTTTTTGTTTTGTTTATTTTGTTTTGTTTTTTTGTTTTTGTTTTTTTTTTGGGGGGGGGGGGTTTAGGATGGAGGCTTCAAGACGAACGTCCATTCATTGGGTTGGCAAGGCTCGAAGAGACTATTTTTTCTTCTTTTTTTCTTTTTTTTTTTTTTTTTTTTTTTGTTGGTGCCGAAAATTAAACTTTAAGCTGAAGTGGAATTGTGAGATATATTATTTTATCTATTTACATATTTGTCATTTGTTCTATTTTCGTATTTAATCGTTTTTTTTTTTTTTTTGTTTTTTTGTTTTTTTCATATTTTATCATTTATCTTATTTCGTATTTCATTATTTGTTTTTATTAAAGTTCATTAATATATCATTCCCCACAATTCATCCGGACTGGTATCCTCATCTTGGTTGTCCGGGATCTTTTATTTTTTTCATTTCTTATTTTTTAGTCTATGAATTGATATTGTATAAGCTGTAGAGTGTGAAATTGGTCATTTGTGAAGGCTGCAAAACGCACGTCCATTCAGTTGGTCGCCAAGGCTCAAAAGATTGTTCTTCTTTTCGTCTTTTTCTTCTTTTTTTTAAAATCTTTCAGCTGAAGCGAATTTATCTTATTTAATTTTTGTATTTTATAATTTTGGTTGTAATTTTTATTATTCGTTTTATTAAACTTTATCAAATTATCAATCCCATTAAATGTATCCGGATTGGTAATTTATCTTGGTTGTTTTATATATTATATTATTTACCGAACCCCTACGGCTGGCAGAGGAATGTGATACTAGTCAGTTTCTTAAGTGGAGCTAAACGCTTTGAATTCAGATTGCTTGCTTAACGCACGGTTTAAAGAGGCCAGTCTGGCCCATACTATTCACATACTTTGGTGGGAGAATAGGTTGGGAGCACATCATATAGGTGCTAGGGCTTGACATGACCAGCCGATTGATCGGAAGGGGTCCTCTCGACCGCCGTCTAGCCTAAGGGCTAAGTGGAGTGTTGCATGTCTGGCATGTTCAGGCCAGAGGATTCGTCTTTAAGCACTTATGGATCGCCACCCACGACAATAGTTGGCCACATTTTTTTTGGGGGGGGGTCTTACCCCCAATGCAGAGGTTGGAATCGTTTTCTAAAGCCCAGCAATGGCTGCCATGTTTGTGCGCAGTCTAAAGGCGGCGAATTCAGCAAGATGCAACTGGATCAGTGGGTCCGTTTAGAATGCAGCACTGCAGGCAACTTGTGTACTTGTGCCAGATTACGAAAATCTAGCAATAACTTAATCGACCAATAAGCCCACTTCTCTTATCCGATAAATCCGGCAATTCAGACTCTGGGTCGACCGGCCGGGAAACAATTTAGCAGTTCAAGCGCACGTTGCCAATCGCCAGAACCGAGGAAAGCACTGGCTTTTGACGCACAGGAAAGGTCTTTAAAATGAATAAGGAAAGAGAAAGAAAAATATTATTAAACTGTTTTGCTTTGTGTTTCACTTTTATGTAAATTCGAATAAGCTCGTTTTATAAGCCTTTTAAGAGAAATGAAATAAAGATTAATCATTTTTGGACGTTCTAATTTAAAATTTAAGATAGCTCTAGCTGTATATTCTATAGACCGCCCTGTCGGTTAGGACGTTAGATTCCCGACTGCATTCTGCATAGGGTAAAATCCCCCAATTTGGCCACTCGTTGGTTGTGGGTGGCGACCCGTGAATACTTAAGTATAGAACCAGGTGGTTGAGCATTCCATGTCTTGCAATACTCACTTTGACCCTTTCTTGGCTAGAGGGGGAAGTGGCGCCTAACGACCAATCGGATGGTCCACGTCAAGCCTAGCAAACTATATGATTGCCACCAAACTCTTTGCCCTTATGGCAAGCCCTAAACCTTTTTATCATATATGTGCTTGAAGGCGGTGGATGAGGGTCTATATGGTCTGGGAATGACGTTAAACTCTATCTAATGGTGAGGTTCCAGTTCTGGAGATTTGGGTATGTGGAGCACCCCGTTCATCACCATTGTCCCTGGTCACTTTGACGCCGGAGTGGTAGTACTGTTAGGGTCCATTATGGTTAATAAAAAAATTGAGTACCATTAGATGACTTTATTTCAAAACTTTACCGGTATTAAATGATCCACTGAGGTTGATATGCTGTAACAAACAAACGGCAAAACCAACATATCCTATAGAGGGCAGCCAAAGGCATTGGCCTCTAATGTAATTCAGATAAAACAAGCTCCTGTGTTATAAACAACGATGGAGACCTCTCCACACAGAGCGTTAGTCCCTGAAATTAGTTGACGCAGTTCACATTCCCAGATAGTACTATCTCATCTAACGGAAAGGCAATGTCAATATGCACCTAGGAAGGCATTGGGGACTGCTAGAGCAGATTATGGAGAATCTGATCTCTCTGATAGATAAAGGCGACACTTCTACTGAGTGTTGCTATCAGTGTCAATGTATGGCTGCAGCTTAATCATACAATAAAAACGGGTGTTATTTTATTATAACAGTATTGTCCATAGTACATTCTTAATTTTTAAAAGCTGGATTACCAAATGTGGAAGATCTTATTGTTGTGGCCTGGTTTGGGGACCAGATAACACCCACACAAGAGAGGAAATGAGTTAAATCAAATATATTAACAACAGAATCAGTAGTTACAAATGAAAGGTCACTCGCGAGGCTGTCTTATAGCTATCCGCTGAATCTATCTCGCTTAAGTGGCAGACCTGTTGCCATTTATAGTTGGAAGAAGTTCATGCACGCGTGGTAAAATTACCATAACATTTCGGGCGGATGCTGATAAGACGCCTCGCGAGTGACCTTTTCGAATTTGTACTACTGTTCTCTCTCGCTCTCCACTCACTACTTCTCGTCTCCACTCATCTTCTCTCTGTGTTTTATCTGGTCGCCCAACCAGGCCACAACAATAAGTACTTTCCACTTGGTAATCAGCTTAAAATTAAGAATGTACTATGGAACAATATGTTATAATAAATAACACCGTTTTTATGTTGATATAGCGTTGCAGCCATACAGTGACACTGATAAGGCAACGACTCAGTAGAAGTGTCGCTTTAATCTTATCAGAGAAGATCAGATTTCCATAATCTGTTCTGCATCCATGCTTTCCTAGGTGCTATGACATTGCTTTCCCGTAGATGAGATAGTACTATCTGGGAATGTGGAACTGGTCAACTAATTTCAGGGACTTAACGTCTAGTGGTGGAGAGGTCTCCCTCTTGTTTTATAACACAGGAGCTTAGTTTATCTGAATTACATAGAGGCCAATGCCTTGGCTGCCTTCTATAGGATATTTTGGGTTTGGTTGGTTTGTTTACAGCATATCAACCTCAGTGGATCATTTTTTAATACCGGTAAAGTTTGAAAATAAAGTCATCTTAATGGATCTCAATTTTTTTTTAAATTTAACCCATAGATTGGGACCTAACAGGTACTACCACTCCGGGTCAAGTGGATCCAGGGACAATGGTATGAAGGGGTGGCTCAATTACCCAAAATCTCCAGAAACTGGAACCTCACCATTAGATAGAGTTTTACGTCGATTCCCAGGACATATAGACCTCATCCACGCCTTTCAAGCACATATATGATAAAAGGTTTTAGGCTTGCCATAAGGGCAATAGAGTTGGGCAATCATATTTATGTTGTGGGCTTTGACGCTGACCCATCCGATTGTCGTAGGGGGCACTTCACGTCTAGCACAAGAAAAGGGTCAAAGTGGAGTATTGCAAGACATGGACTGCTCAACCACCTGGTTCTATACTTAAAGTATCACGGTCGCCACCGCACAACCACGAGTGGCCAAATTGGGGAGTTTTACCCCTATGCAGAGATGCAGTCGTGATTCTAAGTCTACGCAGGGGCGTTATGAATATTACAGTAGAGCTTTTAATTAAATTTAAAAAATCTTATGATTTTTTTATATTAGACGTCCAAAATTGATTAATCTTTATTTCATTTCTCTTTTAAAGGCTTATAAAAACGGAGGCTATTCGAGATTTAGCATGTAAAGTGGAACACAAAGCAAAAACAGTTTAATGATATATTTTTTCTCTTTCTCTTCCTATTCATTTTAGACCTTGTTCCTGTGGTCAAATAGCCAGTGCTTTTCCTCGGGTTCTGGGCGATGGAGTGGCGTTGAACTGGCCTAATTGTTTCGCCGCCGCGTGAAAGGAGGTGATTCCGACCCAGAGTCGAATGCGATTTATCGATAAAGAGAAGTGGCCTTATTGGTCATGTTATTTGCTGAGATTTTCGTAATCTTGGCAACAGTACACAAGTTGCCTGCAGTGCCTGGCATTCTAAACGGCCCTGATCAGGTTTGATCTTGCTTAATTTCGCCGCCTTTAAGGACTCGCACAAACATGGGGCAGCTGTTGGCTGTGGCTTAGAAAACGATCACCTCTGCAGTTGGGTAAGACCCCCCCCAAAAAAAAATGTGGCCAACTATTAGTCGTGGTGGCGATCCATAATGCTTAAAGACGGAATCTCCTGGCTGAACAGTCCATGACATGCAAACACTCCACTTAGGCCTTAGGCTAGACGGGCGGTGGAGAGACCCCTTCCGATCAACGGCTGTCATGTCAAGCCCTAGCACCTATCAATGATTGTCCAACCCTAATTCTCCACCAATATGAGTGATAGTAGGGCAGACTGGCCTCTTAACCGTGATTAAGCAAGCATCTGAATTCAAAGCTGTTAGACTCCACTGTAAGAAACTGACTATGTATCACATCCTGCTCCGCGTAGGGGTTCGTAAATAGATATATTAAATCAACCAGATAAATATACCATCCGGGATACATTATGGGGATTGATAAATTGATAAAGTTTAATACGAATAAATAAAATACGACTCAAATTAATAAAATACAAATATAAATTTAGAAGATAAAAAATTTTTTCCCGCCCTTTCCAAGCCCCTTTGAAAGATTTTAAAAAAGAAAGAAAAAGCGAAAAGAAGACAATCTTTTGGAGCTTGGCGACCACTGGAATGGACGTGCGTTTTTGCAGCCTCACANAAGAGAGATTTCGTGTCTGCTTTCTGTTGGGGATCATTCTTATCAGAATTCCTGTGTCATTGTTAGTTTTTTAGTAATAAACACAAGACTTCGATTTAGGTTGATGTTACTTTATTCCAAATCCCCACCCAGACAATCTGCGCAGATGAGGCTTACATATTGCTAGCTCGGCTTCTAAGTTCTAACTGACTAACTGAGTTGCTTACTCCTTAAACCGGAAGAGGGCTTTCTATCGGGGTTCCGGTTCTCACGGTCTATCCCCAGAAAGCAAGGTCAGAGTGAGGTCAAGCGCTGTCACTCACTCTCAAGGCCATCGGCTGTACTGATCGCCATAATGATTTCTACAATACCTTATAAAAGCATTAGGGTTCCAATAAGTATGTAACATAAGGAGAAATGATTTGAAATATGACAGTAAAAGTAAAAAATATTCCATTGCTATACTGAGGCCCAGTTTAGCTCTATTCCTAGACTATCCACATAGTAACAAGATTTCAGGTTCGATTCCAGCTGTTGCCAACTCAGCGCATGATTAGTACGGCTGGGATCTGTACAGTAAAGTTGGGAGATGATGATAGGTGTTGTGCTCCACGCCAGATTCAAGAAAAAACTCCCTGGCCTAGCGTTAGCGAACAGGGGATAGACTCCCTCGCTGACCAGCTGATATTGACAACAGGCTATTTTGTATTTCAGGAAAAAAATCATCCTATGAATAGAAATCCATTTTCAGTTTTCTTTGATTAAATTCCTTTCCACTTTTATATTTTCTGAAATAATTTTGTTTTCAATTTTTTTATTTGAATATCAAAAGAATTGTTGTTTTGCTCTGCAGATTGTAATAACGAATTAAGTAATCTATTATTAAACATGATGATCACAAAGGCTTGAATATAAACACAGCATCTCACTAGGCAATATCAATTGGATGAAGTATATCGAAAGTATTTTATTTTTATAAATAAATTGTTTTCGCTTCCATCATTTGCCTTTGATTATATATATATATATATATATATAATATATATATATATATATATATATATATGTGTGTGTGTGTGTGTGTGTGTGTGTGTGAGTATGTGTGTCTAAATGTATACATATGCATATTATACATATATACATATATACACATCTATCTATTTATAAATACATATGTATATATATATATATATATATACATAATATATATAATAAAAATATATATACATGCATATATACACATCCGCACACACACACACACACACACACACACACACACACATATATATATTATATATATATATATATATATATATATATATATATATATATTATATATATACAACTCCTGTTATTATTACGATTAATATATTTTCGTTTTTATCACGTGTATCTATCTATAATAATGAAACGAATGTGAGTTTATTTTTTTATTTTCTCTGTATTTATATCAATAAAAGTTTACTCTTAAAAAACTAGAGTAGTTCTTTTTAATATTATTAAAAGCAAAGGCACTTGATTACAACACACAAATACATTGTTACAGAAAATATTCAAAAATATTGAGCAGTTCATTTAGAGAGTTCATCATATTTATAGCATTTCCTAAGTTGATAAGGTCACCATCATTTACTGATACTTAACGCTCCCCAAAATTCGGGATAATTCTCTGTCTCTAACCTTTCGTCTTTGTAGAGGCTCTTGTGTCAGAAATCGATCACTTCATGAGATATATAAAAATATCATCTTGAACGTGTTGTAAACGAGAATAGAATAATCTATATGAGAGTGACATATTTAATTATTACAAGACCTATGTAATAATTATCTATATCGATCTAAGGTTGTTTGTCAAATATTCAAGAAACGGACAATAGGGCAATTCCATGTCAGATCATTCATGATTTCTGATTTGTAAATTTCTAACTGATGTTGTAGCTCGGTTCTGAGCAAAAACCAAACTATCTTTTTGGTACAAATATAGTTCAATATATGTGAAATAATTATAATAATATAGAATTTTTGTCATAGATGCTGTGCTACATTGGGATATTGATCTTGCTATGAAAAAATCATAAATCATAAATAACTTAAAATTGGTGTATTTTAAGATTTTTTGGTAGGATTTCTTGGCTAAAAATGCTTTTATAAACCAATTTCTAGGAGTATGAAAGCACTAGAACCCATTTTACAAATAAAATATATTACAAAAGTCGCCATTTGTTGCGAACCCCACCAAATTTGGAGAGCTAAAAATCGACATAACTCCGCCAATTTTTAAAATTGGAAGCTCAAATTTGGGGATTGTCTAATTTTAGCATAGTCAACACCTAGAAAAAAATACAGAAAAATTTACAGGAGTGGGTGACAATTTTACTTTTTTCTGGATGATTTGACCTCCCATCAAACAATTATGGGTTAAATAGTTCTAATAATGTTCATCTACAAGGATGGTATTGGAATTAAATAACCAAGGCATTCTATAATCCATTAATGAAAACAAAATCACAAAAACGTACAAGTACTGGCATGCAGCAAAATGACTGGGCATATGTTTTTGTCCGAATAGACATTTTTGTTTAAGGTGTCAATCAAACGACCCAAATGGATAGCGTACATTTGCATTTACCCTCCAGAATGAATTCATCTTTTTAGAATAATTGGTGTCACTCTGTTTTCTACATACTCACTGACTTATATCCCTATTTATTCCCATATATATATATATATATATATATATATATATATATATATATATATATAATATGTATGTATGTATGTATGTATGTATGAAAATAATTGCTGACAGAAATTTGTTTCGACCGTGTTAATAGATCGTTCATCATGAAGAGCAACATATGAGAGAAAGGCGGGAAAAATAACCGTTTGAAGAAAGTGTACAAATAAAACGCTATTATTCAATGCTGGAATTTTAAAATGCGTGTTCTGTGTTAAAAATAAAATAAATTTTATTTTTAAAAAATCAGAAGCATTATAATTCATAATAAAACTCAAAAGGGTGTGATGTAAAATTATATAAAATTGTATAATGAGTATCAAAATTGTTCATGATATATTCCAGCTATTAAAAAAGTATAATAGCGTTTTGTTTGTACCCTTTCTTCAAACGGTTATTTTTCCCGTCTTTCTCTCATATGTTGCTCCTCATGATGAACGATCTATTAACACGGTCGAAACAGATTTCTGTCAGCAATTATAAACATCATTTGTTTTTTCATAAATGTTAAATTCATATATATATATATATATATATATATATATAATATATATTATATTATATATATATATGAGGAGTAAAGGATTGGGTAAATCCCCAAAAATGTGTTTGAAAATAAAGGAAGAATTCGGGTGAAATAGTGAGAAAAACTAAATCCAAATGATAAAATTTCTAAATGCGAAAAAGCTTTGCAAAAGACCGATGCGAAATATAATTTGAATTTAGTTGTTGTGTTATTTGATACACATTTTTCCTTTACACACACACACACACACACACACATATATATATATATATATATATATATATATATATATATATATATACATATATATATATATATATATATATTATATATATATATATATACTTGCAAAGAAAGAAAAAATTAACAAAATGCTATACGGATATAATGAATGTATTTCGACCAGAAATCAATATGAGTCTAGTCTCATCAGATAGCCTGTTATATAAATCATGAGAAAATCTACAATAAATAGGTTATTTTTCGTAATCTTTCTCTTTCTCTTTTATACGTATATATATATTATATATATATATATATATATATATATATATATATATATATATATTAATTACCTATATGTATATATACATATGTGTGGGTGTAAATATACATATATATGTGGGTGTAAAGATATGTACATAGATATATGTATAGAAATATAGGTACGTTAGTATATATATATATATATATATATATATATAATATATATGTATATATACCGACTTATATATATATATATATATATATATATATATATATATATATATATACCAACTTATATATATATCTATATACACACACACACACACACACATATATATATATATGCCCGTTTTTGTATTTACAACTTTCGTTATGTTAACATTTTGCCTCTTTTATGCCTATGTGTAAGTGACTATTTGGGCCTCACTTGTATATATAATGTCTAAATGCGTAGAATAAAAATCTCATACATTTTTTTATGAAATTATAATTGATTTTCTTTTTCTTTCTAAATATATGTATATACTGGCCATAATTTCGAAGAGAATATAGTTATATATGTCATTTTCACACCATAAATATTTATGTAAACACACTAAAATGCAAATTTCCATTATTATTCTACCGTACAAACATATTTTGTGCCCTGTGTTTGTCTTCGTATTAATACATATTAGATCTATATATTGTTGAACAAACAATAAACATGTTAGCATTGTCATTCAGAAAATTAAAGTATGGTAATAACAAATATACCAAGAACTGATAACATGAACAATTATAAAATACATCAAATGAAACGTGTATGTATATATATATATATATATATATATATATATATATATATATATGTATATATAAAAAGGTCATATATATATATATGTATATATATAAGGTCATTAAACTCATGTATCCATATATACATGCTCACACAGAGGCTATATATATATATATATATATATATATATATATATACATACATATATAGCCTCTGTATGAGCATGTATATATGGATACATGAGTTTAATGACCTTATATATATATATATATATATATATATATATATATGACCTATATATATACATATATATATATATATATATGTATGTATATATATATATATATATATATATATATATATATATATATATTGCCTCTGTGTGCATGTATATATATATATAGATATATATTTTAATGTAATTTTATGCAGTGGAAATTATATATGTATATACATATATATATATATATATATATATATGTATATATATATATATGTGTGTGTGTGTGTGTGTTTGTGTGTGTGTGTGTGTGTGTGTGTGTAGCCTCTGTGTGTGCATATATATGGATACATAGGTTTAATTTCATTATATATATATATATAATATATTATATATTATATATATATCTGCTCTGTGTGCATGTATATATATTTATATAGAAACATATGTTAATGTTATTTTATTGTTGATGAATAAATATATATGTGTCTATAGCCTCTGTGTATGCATATACATATATATATAGATTCATATGGCTAATGTCATTTGTATATATATATATATATATATATATATATATATATATATATATATATATATAGCCTCAGTATGTGAATGCATATGTAGATACATAAGTTTAATGTCATAATATATATATATATATAATATATTATATATATATATATATATATATATATTATATATATACTCAGTATGTGAATGCCTATGTAGATACATAAGTTTAATGTCATTTTATGCATTGGATAATATGATGCATGGAAATTTCGGCCTGCCATTACTTTTTAATATGGCTGGGTTTTGATATAAGTCTATGAGCATCAATGTAAAAATGATACCAGTGGCGCCATCTGTCTTTTTACACAAATGTTGTCATTTAGCGAAACATATATAACCGAGTGATTTCGCTATTTTCAGATGCTGAGCCAGGGACAACTTCAAAAGATGGTCAAGTCTTTTAGTCCAACTTCACAGACAATGTTATTGATAGTAAACCTTATAGAAACGGTAATGATATAGATGATAGTATCCATCATAATAAACGTATATATCATAGACCAAAACTCTTAATCAAATTCTTTGTTCCCCATATAAACTAGAATATTTGCTAACATTAATATTGCATTTTTATACAGAACTTGAAGCGGCTAACCAGCGTCAACTGGGTCGAGGGGGAACCTAAGTGTATTGATTTGTTTATATTTGAGATTTATGAATTCTGAACATTTTTAGTAAAATTCCAATGCTTTTTCTATGTATATTTCAATTTTTAAATATTTTCAAATTTAAATCAAATCTTCATATTTTAAGCTGATATTTAATGTGTATTTTTTTCGTCATTCAACGTGTGATAGCACGTGCGATACCCTGCCCTCATCAGCTGCCTACTAGGATTGGTAACACAGTTTCGGTAGCTAAGGCAGGACTGCCACTTCCTAGCGCTACCAAGCAGCTTTCGCCACCGGACAGTGTAAAAAAATTTGAAATAATGCAGAGAAGAGATTATATGATCCGTTCAACGAAGATGTTTTGTTATCAGTTTGTTATTTAAAAACGCGTTTGTTTCGGCCGTTGAGTTGATTACGCGATTGCAGATGTTACGTAACAACACGGGAATGATGATTCCGCGCGCGTATCATTCATGCTGAAGACTTTTAAACCTCGACCAGATCCAGCTAGATGCATTTTGCGCCGTGGTTTGAAGACGATGTGAGGCGATTTTCAGACAGCGACCAGTGATATATATTTAATGTCGTTAATTGTTGTATTTTCGTAATGTCCCGTTTGTTGCCCGGTCCACCACAACCCTACCTATGCTTTTTATCGCGCCGTGATTATACTACAAAACCAGCCAGATAGCCGAGGATCGACCGTTAGACAGACCAAGCCAAAAAGTAAGTCAGAAGAAATACAGACCATAATAAGAAGCTACAGAAAAGATAAGTACACTACAAGATTAAGATGTATACAGCTATGAGTATAAACGTCTATATGCTCTTACTATGGATACTATCTAAGTAAAGAGCTGAATGGGCTCTTTAGCCTTGGTCGGCAACCCATCAACTCAAGAAGTCCGACACAGAACCTCTGTTGCCTTCAAGGACAGGCTTAGGGAGTAAACCCCGAAAATAAATAAGGAGCTGGAGTCCCTAAGGTGGTGTGATGCTGAAATCCAGTGCTACCCATCAACTCCTGCGACACTACCGTTGCCAAACCGCATTGGTACCTTACCTTTCCTTTGGATCACAGCGGCAGTGTGGAGAGGGGGGATTTACTGCACGGGCAACAGATCATTCTCCATATGAACTCGCCCAGGCTATGCAGTTCAAGTTAACAA
>CM042152.1:52220815-52225815 GCA_023376005.1 Doryteuthis pealeii
TGTGTGACGAAAAACGTGAGTGGACAGGCAGCCCCAAAAGATAAAAACTAAATGACAAATCTATAGGTTATTTACTAAGCGTAGCTTATATGCAGCACAAGGCCACAAATATGGGGTACTCAGTGAGAATAGAACTCCCTAAGAATGGTTTGCAAATCTAGCTTGCCAACCGTTACACCACGTGAGGTGTCAAACATATAGGTGTGTGTAAGCCTGTGAGTGTGTTGGTTTGTCCCGTGTGTGTTTGCCTTTTGTGTGTGCTATTTGAGTGTGTGTATGTGTATGTACGTTCGTGCATGTGTGTGTGTGTGCACTGTATGATGAAATATGTGAGTGGATGCACAACGCCAAAAGATAAGAATAAATGTCAGACATGTATGTATGTGTATGGGTGTGTGTGTGTGTTTGTGTGTGTGTGTGTGTGTGTGTGTGTCTGTGGTGTCGTGTGTCTGTATGGGTGTGTGTGTGCTCTCTGTATGAATGCCTTGTGGTGCGAGCTATGTGTGCATTGTTTATGTGTCATTTGCTTGTTTGTGTGTGTGTGTGTGTGTGTGTGTGGTGTGTGTGTGTGTGTGTGTGCGTGTGAATGTCTACGTGCCTGTGTGTGTATGCGTGTATGAGTGACGAAAAAAACGTGAGTGGATGAATAGTGCCAAAAGATAAAAAATAAATGTCAAACTGTTTCATGTGATGCATTGAAACGTTTTCTGTGCATGCGTTCCACGACTCGTGGTTTCTTGTAAATACCAAACCTGCAGATCAGTAGGCCCAAATTTCAAAAATATCTCTACCGCTGCCCGCAGATATTGCTAAGCTATTACTCACCACTGACAGAATTTATCAAATATTCTATGATTCCCTATCTAACTAAACATTATTTCGAAATCCAAAGCAATTATCACCTGATACATAATTATTCTTAACGTTATATACATAATTAATTGATAAAATTCATTCAAAGTATAAATCGTATAATTTTAAGTCATACATTTCATATTTCTAGATACCAAACACAAAATATTTCTTAAATAACAAGCTTATTTTAGTATGATTATCTAATAATCATCGAATAAAAACTCAATTGAATTTTTATTCGATGATTATTAGATAATCATACTAAAATAAGAAAAAATATTATTTTAAACAAAACAAATATCGATGAATATATGTTTTCACTGATAATCTAAAAGGAAATTATATTTCATAAACAACAGAGTAAAAAAAAAATCTCCCCATTTTAAAAAAAAATTGTACATTTAATTTTCAGTAGTTATTTTCTACCAAAATTGCTCCTTTAGAATTGTTTTTCTTTTCTTTTTTCTATTCACATGTTTGGTCTTTTATCTATACAACATTCTGAATACGATGCGTCAATTAAGACTTTTAAAGAACTTCCAATTTTCAGTATAAAATTTTTATTTGCGAATAGTATTAAACTATCTTCAGTATTTTAGACTGATCATAATGTTATGCTTCCTACTTTTATAACAGCAATAAATGCCTTTATTCTGTATGGCCACTTGCCCCGTATCACACAACCTAGCTGAATGAGACGAACAAGACATGATAGGCACTGCTGGAGAAGCGGAGACGAACTCAAATGACAAGATACGTAAGTATAATTTGAGACAAGTTTGAATGTATGAGGCATCCAGCGAGGATTGAACTCTTATTATTCATTACAGAATGTGTTACAAAACTCATCATTCACTAATAATGGAACTTCGAGATTAGCCTGGTAACAATTGCACCACGACGGGACGCTATACGCTTTCTAGAGGGTATTAGCGCTCTGTGAAATTGCAAACAGCCTCGTTCAGGTTTTAAACTCGAATAGCCGAGTCTTCTTTCTAATAATGAATAACCATTATGAAACTAGCGCCTCCAATAATGAATAAATTAAAATATCTAATGATCAAATGTTATATATATAATGTTTCATGATCAAATTTTTATACATCTAAGGTTGTTTCATTTTCATCCGTATAAATATGAAAAATTACTTTGATTTTATTAATCTTGAATTAACATACCAATAGAGTCTGGATTATTTCCCGTTACCTATTTGACAATTCAAATTCTCAAAAACTAGGGTAATAGAAATATCCTAAATGCTGAAATCGCTTGTGTAACGGTTATCATCATTAGAAATGGACATGGTGATACGAGTGCAAATCCTCTACGAGGCTGGTTGAATTTCATACTAATACTCTTGGAAAATATATTAATATAATTTATCCCTAGATAATGGCTCTTTAATTTATCCCTAGATAATGGGCTCTTTAAATTTGCTACGGAAACTGGTCTAGGAGAAAGAAAACTCTGAATGAATTAAAACGCTTAAATATTGACCTTGTGTCACATCCTTTTTGTGAGGAAGTTTGCTAAATGCATTTTGTGAACATGGTTCAATGGGTCCATACATTATAGAGTAACAGAGATACAGAAAATATCTGGGCACTCAGAAGAGGATTACATTTACAGAACGGTGATTGAGATGTGACAGAAGACCAATTTCTTAAGCAGAGATTAACAGGCTGGAATTCAGAGTTTTCCTTCTCCTAGACGACGTGCCTAACCAAGGTTCAAGGGCCCAATGTACCCTTTTCACCCCTCTGGAGTGGGAATAATTAGATCTGTACATTTCCCAAGGGCTATGTGAAATGCAAACAGACTCGTCCTGGTTTTGAACTCGGTCACGGCGTGTCAATTTTCTATAACGTTAATCATTTAATCTTTCAGGAACACTGGTAATAGCAGGATTAGCATACTTATTACTCAAATGAAGCCACAGATGGGTCTAAAGAAGCTCGTTAACCTTGGTCAGCAACCCATCTAAGACAAAGAAAAGTCTGATACAAAACCTACTCTGCTCAGCGGCTTTAGCTCATCCAAAAGAAAGGCTAAGGGAGTAAACCCCGAAAACATATCAAGAGCCGGTGTCCATAAGGCGGTGTGATGCTGAAATCCATTGCTACCCAATAACTCCTGCAACACTACCGCTGCCAAACTGCTTTGGTTCCTTACCTTTCCTTTAGATCAAAGCGATAGGGTGGAGAGGGGGTATATGCTGCTTGGGCAACAGCTCATCCTCCATACGAACTCACCCAGGCTATGTAGTTAAAAAAATGGACACAACTCCATCGTCTCTCGTAGACGGAAAGATTCCAACAACCATCACACAATATGCTTCCAATGTATGTGAAATGCAAACAGCCCTGTCCAGCAATAGAGATATAATACAATTACTGGATTAACTAAATGGATTTTAATTTGAGATTTTTTATCTGTTATTCACTCAATTTTTCATAACCGTATCCCCATTTTTTGCGCGTCTCATGGCTAGAAGGCTAGTCGCGCAAATCCGTTACTCCTGAATAAGGAGTTCGATCCTCGCTATACTTGCGACCATGTATCACATCTTAATTTAGGCAAACGGGTTGGGTAAATACCTATGTGGAGTCAGCCTCTTAATGTCATTCCTCACCGCTACGACTGTTAGGGTCACATCTATGGGTCAAATATGTTTGAAAAATGATTAGTATCGCATGAGAATAGTTAAAACAATATAACTGTGTAAACAAATGATTATTATCAAGTAGGGATACGGTAATTCCATGTCAAATCATCCAGACCATGTCATCCACACCCTTCAATTTGTCTGAAATTTTGTCCAAGTGTGGATCATGATCAGGTTAGTCAATACCCCAAATTTGAGCTTCCGATTTTAAAAATTGGCGTAGATATGTTGATTTTTAGCTCTCCAAATTTGATTGGGGCCGCGAAAAATAGCAATGTCAAACTATCTTTTTGGTACAAATAATGTTCAATATATGTGAAATAATAATAGAAAAAGTTATCATTGATGCAATGCTACACCGGGATATTGATCTTGCTATGAAAAACAAGAAATTATCAATAACTTAAAAATGGTTGGCCTTAAGAGTTTTTTTATAGCATTTTTGGAAATGCTTTTATAAACCAATTTTTGGTATTAGAGAATCTTTAGAACTTATTTTACAGACAAAAATAGGTTACAAAAAGTCGTCATTTTTCGCCAACCCCACCAAATTTGGAGAACTAAAAATCGGCATAACTCCGCCAATTTTGGGGATTGTCTAATTTTAACATAGTACACAATTTCAGACAAATTGAATGGAGTGGGTGATAATTTTACGTTTTTCTGGATGATCTGCCATGGAATTACCCAACAGTTACTTGAAGATATAAAATCGGGAATGAATTATTCGCATGGGGAATAGTTAATTGTAGCTATAACTGTTTATACCTAATTATATTCATTAGTGACGAAGTGGTTAATGTGCTGCACAGTGTTTGTTTGTGTATTTGTTCTGTTTTACGGCATATCAACCTCGGTGGGTCATTTAATGCCGATAAAGTTTTGAAATAAATTCATTCTTGATGGATACTCAATTGAATTTCTTTTCTATTTAATCCATGTATAGAACCCTAGCAGTTACTATCACTCCGTGTCAGAATGGACCAGGGAGTAATGGTGATGAAGGGTGCTCCACATTCTTCAAACCTCCAGAAGTGGAATCTTGCCATCAGATAGAACTTGACCTTTATACTCAGGACATGAAGACCCCCAGCCACCGCCTTCTAACATCCATTTGATAAAAATGGTTGGAGCTTGCCATACGGTCTATAGGATTGGGACAATCATTTAGGTGCTAAGACTTGACATGACCAGCCGATTGATCGGCTGAACCTGTCCGACTCCCTGTCAAACTCAAGTAAGGGCCTAAGTGTAGAGTTACATGTCATGGAACACTCATCCACAGAGGATCCCGTCCTTAAGCATTAAGGGTCACCTCCAACGGCCAACAGGTGGCCCCATTGGGGGGAATCTTAACCTTTTGCAGTGGTACAGAGTATTCTAAAGCCCCAACCGACTAGGCTGCGCCGGAGGGTGACATGGTATTAAGCGAGTTCAAACTCCTGTTGCACGTTCACTTTCGGATGGGGTATCCTCTCTT
>CM042152.1:52228315-52270815 GCA_023376005.1 Doryteuthis pealeii
ACATGTCACAGTAGAATATGCCAACTGCACCTCAGTAGATAGGTAATGTATTAGGACAGGATCGTAATAAATTAGCAGTCCGTGAGTACTAAATAGTCCCTTCACATGCAACAACCTATTTCGGTCCTTATTTGGCTTAATCGGGCAGATGGAAAGAATCGATCCCATCAATCGGTTGGTGATGTCAAGCCCTAGTAGCTATATGATTGTACCAACTGTATTCTTCAAATTGCTCTCACTGTAAACAGCACTTTTTTATCATATGAGTACCAGAAGGTGATGGCGGAGAGTTTACTAGCAGTTCATTAATTTCCCCAATTTATGACTACAGATGAAGTTAATGAAAATTATTTCTACTAATTTATAAAACCAAACAAATATTTACCTACAATTTTAAATCTTATTCTCTTAAAAATCAGATTAACATAAAAAAGATATTGGCATAACCCACAAGGGTTGATATGTCATTAAATAAACCAAATAACCAAAACATTATATTGCTGTGTCATTAAATAAAATAAACAACCAAAAACATTATATTGATATGTCATTTAATAAAATAAACAACCAAAAACATTATATTGATATGTCATTAAATAAAATAAACAACCAAAAAATTATATTGCTATGTCATTAAATAAAATAAACAATCCAAAACATTATACTGATATGTCATTAAATAAAATAAACAACCAAAAAATTATATTGATATGTCATTAAATAAAATAAAGAACCAAAACATTATACTGATGTGTCATTAATTAAAATAAACAATTATATTGCTATGCCATTAAATAAAATAAACAACCAAACACATTATACTGATATGTCATTAAATAAAATAAACAACCAAAAACATTATACTGATATGTCATTAAATGAAATAACCAACCAAAAAATTATATTGATATGTCATTAAATAAAAAAATAACCAAAAGAATTATATTGATATGTCATTAAATAAAATAAACAATTATATTGCTATGTCATTAAATAAAATAAACAACAACAAAAGAACGAACCATATTCACGTGCATCAAAGTATACAAAGTGACTGAAAAGTAACGCCCGATTTTAAATATTTATGAAATTTTATATGCAGTTACATTTTTCTCAATTCTTTAATGCTTGTTTCTTAAAATATGTCAATTAAATCTATGTTGTTGTTCTTGGTGCTCCTCCACATTTTGATATTGTTATTCGTTAATGGCTGAATCACCATTTTCCTGAGAGATGGATGAGTGGCCGACCAGAAGTGGCCGACCATAAGCCCTGATTTAATACCCTGCGACTCTTTTTCTTTGGCGTTGGTTGATGAAGAAAGTCTATTCTACAAAACCAACAACTTTGGAAGAACTTGAAGGGTGAATACGAGAATTCATTTCTGCCATTCCACAATAATTCCTGGGCAAATCAGTTGATGCGTTTCCCGAGCGGCTTGCGAGACGAATGCTGGTGCCCGTATAGAATTTTTTAAAAGTTGCATATGATGTGTGTTCTTCTCATTCCGAAATAAATTATGATACTTTGAAAAGTAAGTTCCCAATCACCCTGTACGTAAATTACTCAGCAAAGATATATGTGAGAAACGATAAGAGTTAATTATGAACTCGACGAGTTAGAAATTGTTAGTAAGAAATAAATTATATTGGCATACCAAGGAGGCGTGGTCACGTAACGGTTATAGTTGTTTTAAATAAAATAGGCTAACCGGTTTCAAATCCTGAACGAGGCTTTTTCAGTCTCACTTTACGCTTATGCTATTGGCAAATACATGCATTTATTCACTATACCTACTCCCCGAGTATGGGTTCATAGTAGATAAACCTCGGGCCTTTAGCCTTGACAAGGCAACCCGTATAGGAAAACGAAAAGTAAAATGCCCGCGAATTCGACACTAAGTTTCTCGAATTTGACAAAAATTACTTGAAGAAGGCCGAAAGGCTCATCGACCAAAAAGTGTATATTAAAATAAAGACGAGGACAACAGTTTGAAACATCTAAATATTATATTATTATTATTATTATTATTATTATTTATTATTATTATTATTATAATAACAAAAATAACTATAAATACATGCAAAGATTTCTCAAGTATTTTCAAAGAAGATATACAGACTACGGGGTTTCTTAGTTACGAGCTGTCATCAGGGTATTTTCCCGGGTGTTGTGAGCTAAAATTTGAGGTACGAGTGAGCTTCACATGCGCTTATGTTACTAAGTTCAATAAAATCATTTAAGTCTCCAATATCATTAACGACAAAGAAAAATACTTTAGGAATTTAATTATTAGAAAACTGCACATAATTCATTACATTCTATTTTATTGTTTTTATATAATACATTGCTATTTTCTTATTTCTAAAACGGAACCAAAATATCTTTAGCTATCTATCATTAAATCCCTCCCAAATTTGCTACAGATTGTGATGCAACCGACTCTTTTCCGACGCAGTTAAAAAAAAAAAAACATAACAATTTCTTAACTCCAAGTTTCCGCATTTTTGCACTCTAAACCCTTCTGACATATCCTAGGTTTTAAATAAAATGATAAAATCACTTGCGATATATTATAGGGTCACACGTCAGCTGACCCCTTCTATGGGTCCCTTGGGTCGAATTTGTGATGTTCTTCCTCAAAATATCCAACCATTCCAAAAATATAAAAAAATGATAAGAAAAAAAAATCCCGTTTTCGAAGCGAATCTTCCAAGACCAGATATCGATTAGTTGCCATCTCCATCGCAAAGGAAATGGTGACCCTGTCCTCTGAGTACTTTGTTTAATAGCGGAGAATCGGTATCATTTTAAGTCACTCGAAGGAAGGTTCCTTCTGACAAAGTCAGTAGAGAAAAGCAAATACATTTTGCAGTTATTTGCTTACCGTGGCATCGACACTTGATATTTAACATGGTGTGCTTTTTAGATGGTAGAAATAAAGGTTTGTGGAAGAAGAAGAAGAAGAAGAAGAAGAAGAAGAAGAAGAAGAAGAAGAAGAAGAAGAAGAAGAAGAAGAACGTGGTGATGCAAGAGGAGAGGTACGAATAATAATAATAATAATAATAATAATAATAATAATAAGAAGAAGAAGAAGAAGAAGAAGAAGAAGAACACAAAGAGGATAGATGAAGAAGATGATGAAGATGATGATGATGATGATGATGGTGATTATTATTATTATTATTATTATTTTGAAAATATGAGTTGTAAGCAAAGTACGTGAGTTAAATAATTTACTTAATATTTGGTAAATGAATATATAGTGAAAAGAAAACACGCTGTATCTTAGCTTAGTGAAATGTTTAGTGGCTGAGCTGTTCATGACTTGCAACACTCCATATTAGCACTTACTTAGGCTAGATGGGTGGTCGGAGAGGCCCTCTCAGATAAATCGGCTTGTAATGTCAAGCACTACTACCTATATGATTGTCCCGACCTCATTATCCATCATAGTCGAGCCCCAACCCATTTTATCATACATGTGCTAGAAGGCCGTTGATTGGATTCCTAATGCCCTGAGTATGACGTTTTGATGGTGTATTTAATGGTGAAGTTCTAATCATGGAGCTCTGGGGAATGTGGAGTATCCCTTCATCACCATTACTTCAATTTGACCCAGAATGGTACTACCTGTTAGTTTCCTATTTATGGCATAAATAGAAGAAATGTGTTTAAAAAGTGTATATAAAAATTGAGGTTGAAAAAAAATATTGAATACTCATCAAGAATTCATGAAATAAAACATATTCGGCATAAAATTCCCCAACGAGGATTGACATGCCATAGAATCCGGCCAACATCTGTATTTAGATTTTCAAATTAAGAGAATTTAAGACTTCAGTATCGATACTTTTTGATCAAATGTGTATGATAATCATGGACTCACTAAAATAAGATAATTTCATAATTACTAGATGAAAGGAAAAACTGTTGAGGAGTGAAAAAAGAATGAGAAAATATATTGGAAGAAGAAGAAGAAAAAGTCAACGAAAAGAGGGAGAGGAAGATGAAACTGTAAAGGATTAGTTAAAAATCCGAAAGAAAAAGAATGAAAAAGAAAAAAATCAAATAAAGAAACAGAAGATGGGAAACGAGAAGAAAATTCACAGAAGTGAATGAAGAAAACAGTAAAAGAAAGAAAAGAAAACAAATAATCTTCGTTTGACATAAGACATTCGAAGTAACTGATAGTCTTTGCCTATAGCAATGTTGGATTCTGATGGGTACGCTTTACCATTTACACTGAAAATCCCCAGATATACAATTGTAATGGTTTTTTTTTTAATATTTTATTTGTTTTTATATATTTTATAATGTTTACTATATTTTATCAAGTACCAAATATTGTATTGAATATATTTCAAATAATTTTATAAATATTATATTTTATGATGATAATTTTATAGATATTATATTTATTATTTATTTAAATATATTTTTACAGGTTTTTATTTTTGATATGCTATTTTATGTTTTTTTTTCTTCTTTACAGTCAATGTTTGATTCCGATCGGTACGCTTAGCTATACACAGTGAAAATCCCCAGATATAAAATTCTGATGTTTTATATTTTCTATATTTTTATATTTTTATATGCTTTTATGTGTTTTAGATGTTTTTTTTTATTATATTTTCATAATGATAATTTTAGAAATACTATATTCATCATTTTTTTAATAAATGTTTATACGTTTTTATATGTTTTATATATTGTTATTATATTTTATGATACATATATTAAGATTATATGAAATATATTGTACCAAATAATTACCAAATATTACATTAAATATATTTCAGATAATTTTGTCAATATTATATTTCATAATGATAATTTTATGAATATCATATTCATTATTTTTGTACATATTTTATACGGTTTTATCCGTTTTATTATGTATATTTTCATTTGCTTTTATATGTTTTTACGTATTATATGTTTTTATATGTATTATATTTTATATTGTTTTATATTGTATATTTTCATATTTTTATATTCTATATATTATTACATCATTTTTATATTATATCATTTTCATATTATATTATTTATATATTATATTATTTTTATTATTTTTTATATAATATTATCTTTATATTGTATATATCATTTTATATTGTATATTTTTTTAAAATTTTGTCTTTATATATCATTTTATGTTTTGTTTTACAGCCAATGCTCGATTCTGATGTGTACGCTTTGCCATTTACAGTGAAAATCCCCAGATATACAATTGACACCATAGCTGTTAACGCTGTTACTATCCGGTGTGTTACGTCAAAAGCCTTTTTTATTCATTTATTTTTTAATCACCTTCATTGCAACGATCATGCAAATTCGAATATTTCTTTAAAGCAAAGAGTATTAAAAAAACAGATACAAGAAAAAAAAACGAGACTCAGGTGTGCTTATACCAACTGAAAAAAATTGGTTCCTGATAATCTCACTTGAAGTCAAGGTTAAATCTATTTGATGTATTTATTTACTTTTATGAAAATGGTAGCAGGTGAGGTTCGATTTCCCAGCTGGATGACCAGGCACACAGTTTGCAACTTTAATTGCCTGATCGAGAGTAAGAAGGTGACAATACTCGAACTAATCCTTCCTAAATGTCTATTTTCAGAAACGTAATAACAAATTGGAGAATCGCATTGAAAAGGGAGCCACTTTAGCTCAGTCGGTAGAGCATCCACCAAGGAACCAAAAGGATATGGATTAGATACCAGCCCTCGCCATCTCAGAGGATGAGAAGCGCATGGATCTGAGCGGTTAACCGAGGAGCTGATGGTAGGCTTTTTCTAGTATATATGTGTGTGTATATATATATATATATATATATATATATATATATATGTAAAAAATGGAAATTGGAAATGAATCCGACAATATGAGGAAGCATGAATAAAGAAAAGAAAGAAATAGAATGGATAATAAAGAATGGATAATAATTGATTAAATTCATCTTTTATTATCAATTCTATTTCTTTCTTTTCTTTATTCATTCTTCCTCATATATATAAATATATATATATATATATATATATATATGTGTGTGTGTGTGTATGTATGTTTGTGTATGTGTGTATGTATGTTTGTGTGCGTGCGTGCGTGCGTGCGTGTGTGTGTGTGTGTGTGTGTGTAAGTTGGAAATAATGGAAGTGAATCCGAAAGTAAGTTGGAAAAAATGAACAAATAAAGGAGAGAAAATGTTGAATGGATAAAAATATTTTATGAAATACCGACACGTGTTTCAGCCGAGTGGTTGTTCTTGTGCACATTGCATTCTATTTATTATTATGCTAAATACAAAATGAAATAAAATAATAATAATATAAAATATATAAAAAGTTTATTTTTTAAGTATACTGAAAAACGACCATCATCAGGGCAAGATGTTTCATATTACCAATTAAAGATATTTAACATCTTGCTCTGATGATGGCCGTTTTTCTGTATGAATAATGAGATTTAGATAATTTGCTTTTTAGAAACATTGTTGAGTAAAGCATATTATTATTTATATTTTTTGCTTGAAGGCAGTTAAAATGCGTATATCGTATAAAATTCGATAATTAATAATAATATAAATATTAATATACATTACTCAACAATGCTTCTAAAACAAATTACCTTAATCTCATTCCTCAAGCCGGAGCATACGCCTAAATTTGCGATCTTCTCAACGTCCACTCTACTCTGTATAGTAGTAGTAATAGTGACTTATTTACCCTTGACAAGCTAATTTCGCATGTATCGTTTGCTGCGTATCGGCGGCCCAGTGGTAAAGTCTCTGACTCTGCATGCTGAGTTCACGGTTTCGATTTCCGTCGGTGGGAAATCGTAGGTATACATCGCTGATGAGACTTCATAAAGTTGGAACAGCTGTACGATGTTCTATGTAGGGGGCGATATTTGCTGAGTTCACTTGTCATGATTATTTTCATTAAGTATCGAATGTTATACGATATACGCATTGTAACTGCCTTCAAGCAAAAAATATAGATAATATATATATATTTTTTTTGATGTTTGTTTATTTTAGAAGCATTGTTGAATAAAGTATATATTAAATTTTTTACTTGAAGGCACTTACAATGCATGTATCGCATGAAATTCAATACTTTTTCTTATAGAAAATGAACTTGACAAGTGTAATCTCGGCAAAGGATCGCTCGGTGTGTAGAATATCGTACAGACTGTTTCGACTTTATTAAGTCTCATCGGCGATATATACTAACGACTTCCCTCCGACAGAAATCGAAACCGGGACCTCAGCAGGCATAGTCAAACACCATATCGCCTTGGCCACAGTACACAGCTAACAATCCCTGCGAAATTAACCTTGTCAAATGATACTTACACGCCTCTACCATTTTCTATTTTCTATAAGAAGCATCGAATTTTATGCGATACATGCATTGTAAGTGCCTTCAAGTAAAAAATGTAATATATATATATATATATATATATATATATATATATATATATATATATTTGTATTGGTCGTGTGTGTATGTGTATGTGATCGGGTGTATGTGTGCTTTTGTGTGAAAACAACATTTGGTCATTTGTATTAATTGCAAATGAGGCTCTTCTATTTTTTTCGTTGGTGTAACCCGGGATAATTCTGTTAGAAAGAGTTAATTCTGCAAACGTTTTTCTAAAAGCAAAAGAAGACGATAGTAAAACTAAAGAAATAGCTTATGACACACCAGATATAAAACTTTCTTTTTTAACTTATATAAATGACGTGCAGAGTCAACCAGAGCGATGGAAGAATTTTG
The DNA here is from genome assembly GCA_023376005.1 of Doryteuthis pealeii. Lineage (NCBI taxonomy): Eukaryota > Metazoa > Mollusca > Cephalopoda > Myopsida > Loliginidae > Doryteuthis > Doryteuthis pealeii. The sequence continues at coordinate 52,236,103 of CM042152.1, forward strand.
ACAAAGAGGAAATAAGCACGGGCATTAATAAAATGATAGAACATTTTCTGAAAGTACAAAAAGCAAAACCAAGATAAAAAAGAATTGATGATCTAACAACAGGGATCGATGATATTTGAGAGAGAGAGAGAGACAGAGAGGGAGAGAGGGAGAGAGAGAGAGAGTGTGTGTGTGTGAGAGAGAGAGAGAGGAGAGAGAGAGAGAAAGAGAAAGAAAGAGAGAGAAAGAAAGAAAGAGAGAGAAAAAAAAGACAGAGTGAGAGACAGAGAGAGAGAGAGAAAGGGAGAGAAAGAAAGAGAGAGTGAGATACAAAGAGAGACAAAGAGGGAGACACAGAGAGAAAAGAGAGAGACAGACAGAGAAAGAGAGTGAGAGAGAGAAAGTGAGAGAGAGAGAGTGTGAGAGAGACAAAGAGATAGATAGTAAGAGAGAGATAAAGAGAAAAAGAGAGTGAGAAAGAGAAAGAGAGAAAGAGAAAGAGAAAGAAAGAGAGTGAGCGAGAGTGAGAAAGAGAAAGAGAAAGAGAATAAGAGAGAGTGAGAGAGAGAAAAAGTGAGAACGAGAAAGAGATTGACAGAGAAAGAGAGAGAGAGAGAGAGAGAGAGTAAGATATATATATAGTGTGTGTGTGTGAGAGAGAGAGAGAGAGAGAGAGGGGGGAGGGCACCTGAGTAGGATAGATATATCAACTTCAATGTCTTTGATAAAGGGAAGGATACTTTTTGTCTTTTGCTCAAACATATTCTTTACCTACACTTCCGTAGGTTCTAGCTAGTCAGTTCCTTGCAAAGAGGTTTGTGTACCGCTTAGCTCTGAGAAAAGAAACCCCATGACTCTGTGGTATTCAGTGTCACGTGCCCTTTGCGCGTGTCGACCAACAGCCTCTGATCTTCCCAGGGTTTCAAACACTGAGATCTAATTTTCTTTTTAAACTCTTTTTTTCTACGTACGTTTATCAGAAGATTTCGGGAGGTTACTTTAATTTTTGCTTAGTTTGATTTTTAGATTGCTTGTGATTTTTATTCATTATTTTTAAATGTTTAAAAAGTCTTATAGTTTATGCACGCCATATCAGCAAATTGGAATAGGACATAGGTTTAAAAAAAAAAAAAACTGAAAAAAGAGGTGCACAAAGGTAACTTCTTCGAAATTGCATTTTGATGGGAAGTAAAAAAAAAATAATTTAAAAACCCATACTTGCTTAAAGTATACGTTTGTCAGCCAAATTCTTAAACGAAAAAGCTGGGGTATTCCATTGAGTATTAAGTTGTTTGGAAATAACTTATCTTTTACCAGAGAAGTCTTTAAAAAAAAACAAATATTAAATTTATTTATAATCAGAAATGTTATCACCTTCATTTTCATCGAATGTAACCCAAAGGGAAGTCAAATTTTTGATTACAAGTTAAAAAGTTTAATCTCAAAAACTAAAACTGTTTTTTTTGTTTTTTTCTAATTCTTTTTTGTTAAGGTGGTTTTCTGCCACTTATGAATTGTTCTATTAATCGAAAGAAATACAAAAAATCTGATACGTATGGAGAACGTGGATGAACCTTCTTTCCGAACGGAATTATCTTTCTTTGGCTTTCTTGGGTTGTAGGTCGTTGAAAATGAATATATTTACAGTTTTATAATATCTTGATATAAAGAAGATTCCACATCTCTCTGCCTGTAACTGAAACTACGTTACTGCTTATGATACAATACTGTAAGGAATTGCGTAAGTTTATCAAAATCATTAATATCCATACATAAAATTAATCTTATTTATTAATGATCTCTCTGCCTGTAACTGAAACTACGTTACTGCTTATGATACAATACTCTAAGGAATTGCGTAAATCCACACATAAAATTAATCTTATTTATTAATGATCTCTCTGCCTATAACTGTAACTACGTTACTACTTATGATACAATACTGTAAGGAATTGCGTAAGTTTATCAAAATCATTAATATCCATACATAAAATTAATCTTATTTATTAATAATGTCTCTATAAGAATCTGAGTTAGATTTTTCTCAAAACATCCCATGTTATTAGTGCTTTTAAAATCCTCCAATATGTCTTATATATTACTAAGAAATAAAGGTTTACATTATACATGGTGTGGTTAATTTGCATAGATGTTTAAAAGAACGGGTTTAATTAATAATTACTTGATGTTAATGTCCGACTCGGATCTTTTTGAATATCCTGCTATTTATTAAATATATCAGTGATTAAAACAAATAAAATGTCTAAAGGTGGTAAATCAAGTGAATAACTATTTCCCAATCCGTTCATCCCAAGTAAGTAAAATCATCAAATTCATTAAAGGATTAAAAAAATAAAACAATTTGAAATGTAAACTTTAAATATATATTAAAATAAAACAAACTATATATAGATATATGATACCAGTCATGTATTTATTAACACTTGTTTTAAAAACAATGAAGACTGTCTAATGTTGCATGTTCAAATTTTGAGTGTATTTATTCTATGTTATGACGATTTTGGGTAATGTGACGTAGGCAGTGACGTAGTTTTTGTAACAGACAGCAAATCTCCATTATTAATAGATTCTATGTTCCGTCCATACTTTTGGGTGTTACTTTTACAATCACATTGATAGTCCTCTCCGAAGTAGATGAGCAGTTCTCCAAAGTGCATTTCTTGTATTTTATATAAGCTGTGACTGACAGGTATCTTGTGAAACAAATTATTGAGTCTAACAATAGACTAAGGCCAAATAAATTCATTTTTTTCAAAAACAATAGTGTAGTTTCTAGTTCAAATGTATGGAAGATTAATCTAGTTAATAACCCCACCCCCCCAAAAAAAATTATAATTACAGAACATCTAGTGAGGATCAAACTCATTATTCAGTAGTAGGTATTTACCCAACCCGTTCGTTACGGTAGGATGTGACACAAGGTTGTAAATATGAGTCTCCCAACGAGAACTTAAACTATTAACAAAAGAAAAACAAACAAAACAAGGTAATACCACAAAAGAACCGGCAAAATAATGAACATTTCAGATGATATTTCAATTATTGTGACACAATGGTTAAGTGACAATATGGTCAGAGAAAAAAAAAGGGGAAAATAGAATTTGTTAAGTCCAGACATATGTATATGGGTGGGTGTTTCTCATTTAAGGAGACAAAGGATTAGGCAGTAAAGTTTAAGAGAATTGTGCGGCCACCATGAAAATAAGCCAATTAGAGATATCTTTAGGTGGGTGGATATTAAGAGAAAATGAGTCTTGAAAAAGTTAATGGTCTGAAAAGTGGGGACACTGAGACCGATAAAAAAAAAGTTATAACTATCGTTTTAAGAGAAATCGCAGACAAAAAGTATGAGAAGAAAAGTAAGTACCGAAGTTCTGGATAGTCAAATCCATGGGGGTGTAAGGGTGGAATTTACATATATTCAGCCAGCTCAAGACACTTAGGAGTCAGTTTCAGACTGGCAGTCGGGGTAATAGTGTCGTCTCAGTAGAAGTAGATAGGAAATAGCCAGGAACCCACATCAGTGAGGGCTTCAGTCGACTTAAAGTTAAGACACCACTCTTGCCAGCTGACAACTTAGACCTAAGTGCCCTCTGCTCTACCCACAAACTGCACAAAATGTCACAACTTTCTCTTCCATTAGCGTCCTGTTATCAGACTTTGTGCTGTTTTTTTTCATCCTTGTGAACCTGTCTCTAACTCGTGTCCTTTGAATTGGCCAGCACAGAGCATTACAACGTGGGGTCATATACATTGTGCAACGAAGGTGTGCGAGTCCATACCGAGTATTGCCACATTATAGACATTCTTTAAAATTTCTCTGGAGTAATACAAAGGCCTATTTCATAAATTTCCCAGATATAGAGTGGTATCTTGTCTTTCGAGTGTCCCAACTTACGTGTTTCCTAAGTTACAAGCTGCCATTCAGTCTATATTTTTCTTTGTGTTGAAAACTGATATTTTAGGTACGGGCAAGCTTCAGATACGCTAATGTTAACGAGTCCACTAAAAACAGTTAAGTTTCTAAAACTATTATGCCAAAAAAAAAATTATTTATAAAAAATAAACATTAAAACATATTACAATAGTTAATTCCTTACATTCTATGTTATTGTTTCATACAATACATTGTTATTTTTCTTATTAGAAAAAAAGAGAGTAACAAAATATAGGGTGATTTTGGAAGGGGTGGCGGGTCGCTGGAACGGATTACTACCGTTTCAGTTTATTTCAGTTGGGAACATTGATTTGGTACATGAATAAATTTAGTTACAATCGGAACGAATTAAACTCGTAAGTCAATGTCCCAGCGTATTTGACTAGTTTTCTACCAACTGTGATTTAAAATGTTGTCTATTTAACCTCTTGTTTGATTATCCCGTGTATTCACGGGATAGATATTCTGAACATTTTTACCATCCCGAGTAATTGTGTTCTATCACTGAAACTAAATTTACTTGTCAGAGACGCTTCGTTTGCCGATAATTTTCCGTTTTCTATGAGTCTCGAGTCCATTTTTTTGCAATTTTGGTGTATATTAGTTGCTATTTTCAAAATATAAAAGAATACGGCTGATCTTGCACAGAGGTGTCCAATGAGGGTAACCCAGAAAAACAGAACCCACATTATTTATTTGTTTTCCCATTAAACTAACCTTAAACCCCAACCCCAACCCTAACCCTAACCCTAACCCTAACCCTAAACACCCCTCGTTAAAATTAACAGTTTTATTACAAAATTGTTGGTTCTGTTTTTACTGGGTCACCGGTATACAGGGTTACCCAGAAAAAACAGAACTCAAATTATTTATTAATTTTCCCATTAAACTAACCCTAACCCTAATAATCCTAACTCTAACCCTGAACCATAACCCTAGATCCCCATAGTTAAAATTAACAATTTTATTACAAAATGTGTGGGTTCTTTTTTTTTGTGGTCACCTTAATTTTGACACCTTCGTGCAAGTTCAGCCAAGAACACTTGTTCACAATTTTTTTTCTGTAATGTGCTAAAAATTCCAAATTGAAAACGGATACTGAGAAAAATATTTGTTTCTAATGAATATAAATGATTTATATGTAAGTAAAATTTCAATTAACAAAACTAATGCTGTGAGAAATGTAAATGAAACAGGTGTTAGCATAATTACAAATAAAACAAATAAGCTTTGATTTTTATTTTATTTTTCCCTTCAATTCTGTATATATATATATATATATATATATATATATATATATATATATATGTGTGTGTGTGTGTGTGCGTGTGTGCGTGTGTGTGTGTGCGTGCGTGCGTGTGTGTGTGTGTCTGCGTGTAATTTCTATACCGAGAATACTCAGGATAACAATAACAGGATAAATTTCAAGCTTCTAAAATATAGCTAATTTTATAAGAAATATCGTCAAATTCACTTAATCAAACATAAAAGGGATAATTAAGCAAATAAAAAAAACCTGCCTTGTTTTGGACGGGCAAACAAAGAAAAAAATGAAAGGAAGGAGGTTAAGACCAAATATATAATTTACAAACAGTTCAACCCCTTCAATGCCATAGAGATTTCGATCGATATTGCATAAGCACTCCTTGACAGAAAGGACAGTAAATGACCTGACAGCATTACATTTTTTTCCCATTCGAGAATGACCAATCACTAGTATAGGATTCCGCCTACTGCTATGACTTATCGACTGGCTATTTTGTCATGTCACCCCTCCAACCCGAGACCGACCGTCCGAGACTCTGAGGTTTACATAAATGCTTCTCTTTCAGATAGGGTCACTGTATCCCCAGTCATCACCGAAAATTTCCGAGTTGTCAGCTCTCTCACGCCCACACTACTTTAGAAAATTGTTGGAAAGGCTTTTCTCCTAAAGATCGACCTGTTATATACGCTTCTAACATATTTGGATATACAATGGAGATAGATAGATAGATAGATAGATAGATAGATTAGATAGATTATAGATTTTGGTTCTTTCTTATGCAGGATGGCTTCAGACTTGAACAGTCCGCTACAGAGAGCCTGTTGCCACTGAGGGTGGTCCTGAGCCAAAATTTCCCAGCCACCCTGGCGCAAACCATGAAGACAAGAGGTCCAGAAGAAAGTAGGAACAACAAGGCATCGGCACATGAACATCTTCAGCGGCAGCCTTCACATACGACATCTGTGGTCGGAATGTTTTCCGAACATTGGACATGACAGTCACAGGAGGCGCTGTAACTTAATGGGCACAAGAATTATATTATAGTCTACCAAGCCTGCAATGCCAGTGATGATAGTTGATTGTCTTACTTGGTAATTTCTGCTTACTGTTGGTTCCTGCTAATTGTCTACTGGTTCTATCTCGTCGTACATTTTCTCTGTTGATCTGTTGGTCATCTTTTAAGGGTTGGTCTTCCTCTTTGATTCTTCTTTGTGCTGGGCTGGACAATGCTTTTATATTTAATTAACAAAACAAAACTTGATTCGTTTTTAAAAATAAAGATTCATATCCCTAGCCCATGATACCACCGCGGGTGAGTTGCGCTCCCTAAGAGGCATCTTTTTCTCCTAGCGTGCCGGCTCGCATCTGACTAACTAAACCAAGACTTATTATCACGTGTCTGTAATGGGTGCGTTTTCAAGTGGTCAGTAAAAGGTCACAAACCATCCATAACCGATGAGTAACTTTCCATAGAACCCCGTCATTTTTAAAGTTAATGGACTCTAATTCAAAATTCTAACTACAGGTACGTTCGTAATTTATAACTGCTCATAAATTATGTAACAGACCCTCATCAAGTGAAGTGGTTGATGCAATAGAATGCACAGTACACAATACACGTGGCAGGACAGGTCGGAATAATTATAATTCTACTCTTTACGAGTTACCCACATCAGTACAGTTTTCACTGAAGTAAATGAGAGTAAGTTTTCTTGACACTGCGAAAGCACTCTAATTATTCCCGCGGCTATTAGCAGAGCTGTGGGCTGGGCGGTTTCGATTTTTTCGAATCTCGAATTCGATCGATCTCTTTTCTCTGCGACTCTTCTTTAGATTCCTACATTGTTTGGTATCTATTTCACCTTCATTTATTTTCTATGCCTCCTTTGGTATCTTTAATCTTTTTCCTATCTACTCACATCAACATTTAACAAAACCAAAAGCAAAAAATAAAGGCCATTAGCACGGAAATATACACTAATAATCTATCTATACATATATAAAGGGCAGTTGTGTGTATATGTATGTCCGGATGAAACTTCGAAAATAAAAAATTAACGACAAAATAAATATATATACACATTAAATATCACCAGGATTATTTTTTTATAAAAAATAATAGACATCTGATTTATATTGGTGAAGATAATTAAAAAATAAAATTTAAATGATAACAGCATGGATTGTTTTTTCATCTGATATTTTAGATAGTAGTCATTAACATTTATTTTAGAAATAGTTGCAGATCTAACTACGGATCAATACAAGATCTATTTTTTTACATAGGGATTTAAATGGGGCATCCCACAAGGATTCAACTCACGATTCATTAAAAATGGATCTGCGGGACTATCTTTAAAAAATCCCCCTCTAACCTGGCGATGCCGGGTAGCCGCTGCTAGCATAATGTAAACACAGATTCAATTATTTTTAATAATTCAAACTATAGATACAAAACTATCATCCATTTCTTTAGCTTTCAAGTCAAGGTATATGTTCTATTTTATTATTATTATTATTATTATTATTATTATTATTATTATTATTATTATTATTATTATTATTATTTTCCTTTATTTTAATCTGCAGCCTGCTGGGATGGCATAATGCAAAAGCTAACAAGTCATTTTCTTATAAATAATTATAACTATGTCAAGTACAAGACAAAGATGGGAAAAAAACTATTCACTGGGAATTGTGCAATATATTAAGATTTCACCTTACTAACAAATGTTATATGCCTGTAATGACAAACGATAACACCGATAGTCTTTGGAAATTTGTATTCTACTTTACAGTTATTGAGAGTTTATATAGTCTAATATTCCCAAGAGAGTTCTCCAAAGGGAAGTAATTATAAAATAGGGAGGTAACTCTCAATTACTTATTACAATGCATAAACCAGATTCCATTCTAGAAAATGAGACCAAAAGAAGTTATCTGGGATTTTGTGACAAATCGTTCACCCGATCCCAGCCAGAAAGCTTAGTATTAATTAACAATTACAATAAAATCTTGCAGTTCCAATGAACTATCGAGTGAAAATAAAAGAACGCAAAAAAATTTTTTTAAATACTTCAATCTTACCAGAGACATGAAAAAACTGTTGAACATTAAGTTGATGGTTGGTGCACTTGGAACAGTCCTCAATAAAAGAAATTGGAGCTAAATACCTACATTAGCCACCAACTAACAGAGATATTGCCAGAAAATCAGAGTTCTCTAGCTTGAAGACGGAAAGGAAACATGATGAAAGCTAAATAATTTCCCGCTACCTCCTTAAAAAGAAAAATGGCCATTGTTTAGCTTTATTGACTTTTGGTCTGTCTATCTTTCTAATGGACGACCTTCGTTATTAAACACAAGTGCATTAATGAATGACTTGTTTGCGTCCACTACGGACAAGTAAATATGGCGTCGTGTAAAGTGTTCATTCATTTGTCATATTTTATAGCCGTAATATTGTCATCTTCTTTGTCTAGGATTACACTGGGCAACAAATACTTTACTACTGACATAAAGGCGTTTGCTTTAGACTAAATCGAGAATGTTGATTTGAAATCCATACTCACAAATATTCTAAGCCATCAGATTTTATACAATGAGCCACAAATACTACTGGTATACCCGGACGTCGGTTGATAGGTTGCTTGAATTTTACGGCATGTTACCCCTTTTTGGGTTTTATTATGCCGAAAATATTTTGTTTATTCATTCTTGATGGGTATTCAATTTTTTAAAACTTAATTGAAAAAAATGATTTTTAACTATTTTTCTATTTAACACATTTACTAAACACTCCGGGTCAGAGTGCGCCTGGAAAAAACGGTGATGAAGGGATACTCCACATTCTCCAGAGCTCGAGAATTAGAATTTTCCCATCAGATAGAGTCTAGTGTCATACCCAGGGCACCAAGAGCCTCAGCCACAACCCTCTAGCACACATGATAAAAATGGTTTGGGCTTACCATAAGGGCATTAGAGTTTGGGCAATCATATAGGTACTAGGGCTTGATATGAACAGCCGATTGATCGAAGGAAGCCTCTTGAACCGCTCGTCTAGCCTAAGTAAGATCCAAAGTGGAGTGTTGCATGTCCTTGACTGTTCAATCAACAGCATTCCATCCTTAAGCATCACGGGTCACAACACACGACCAACAGGTGGTCTTCTTGGGGTGGCATCTTACCCTCTCCAGAGGTACAGTCGGTGTATTCTAAAGCTCCAGCCAACAGGAGTTCAAATCCTGGACGAGGCTGGTTGCATTTCTTATAGCATTAACAAACTTTGGTAAAGGTAGGTATCCGGTATTTTCCCTCCAGTTATCGGTAAATAGTACGGATATCCGGATTCTTTAACTAGTCAATGAGAAGGAAAACTCTAAATTAAAACCTGTTAAATAGTCCTTAAGAAATCTACTATGTATCACGCCCTACTCTACCAAAGGGGTTGGCAAATATCTATACCCCTTCCCCAAAAAAAAGATTATACATTCACGCGTTCAGAACAAACTCGGCCTTATGTTGAACTTCAGAAAAAAAAAAACAACAACAAAACAACAACAACGGAACATGCTGATTGTTGAATCTACTAACTAAAACTAAATTTTAAAATGTGATTTAGACTGAAATAAACCATTTATACTTAATCCGAGATTCTAGAGTCAACGTCAGAGATCAAATTAGTAGGTCGACTGAATCCAATTGAAATGGGATTTAGTCGTGTTATTTTCACTGAACTTTCTTTGGTCTCATAAAACTGAAAACTACAAGGTGTGTCATAAAAGTATCAAGATTGAAGATGTATTTACCAAGATAGAAATGAACAATGAATAGAACGTTAATTTTTTTCAGAATACAAAGTGTGTCATAAAAGCGCCGATTTTGAAGCTGTATTTACCAAGATGGAAATAAACAATAAATGGAACACTATTTTTATCAGAATACATGGTGTGTCCACACGTACAAAAATATCGATACTTTTTTGCCACACATTTGTATTTATCAAGATAGAAATGAAAAATGAATTTAATGAATTTTGCCACACATTGTTGATTTAGTAAGCAACACGCTTTCACCGTATCAAAGAATGCAGTTTTTTTCATTCTCCAGTGTCGTTGTCATCAGCGATGAACAAAATGATAGTGTCGACCTGATTATACATGAGAGGGAAACAAATTATTAATCCAAACATGAAGGTTGACTTAAAAGACAAGCTTAATGTACAAAAAAGATATTATTTTTTTTATATGAGGCTTGATGAGTTGTATTATTTTGAATTTCGTGCTATTTTCAAAATGTTTCTCATAATATACACGATGTTTCGACCGATTTGACCTCCGGTCTTCTTCAGGTGTTTCTTGTCGAACTCAGGAAACTTCCGAACTGTGGGAACCTTCTCTTTGAACTCGGGAACGTTCATGTAGTTATTGAGTTCGAGGAGGTTTCCGAATTCGACAAAAATCACCTGAAACCCGGAAGACACATCAGCCGAAATGCTGTGTATATAGAAATAAAGATGAGGACAATAATCTGAAAAATCCAAATAATACAAAAATATAAAAATATTTCATATTTATATAATGCTTTATAGATTATTAGTATTATATGCATGTACTCGATACCATATACAATTATGTATGAATTAGGTAATAGTCAATCAAACGCTTTTGCTTTTACAGTCTTATAGTAACAATCAGTTTCCTGGTGCATGTCATTGTCCACCTGTTTGAATTTAATACGGTCTAGATCATAAATTGAAATTGCTAACTTAGTCCGCTTATCTAATTTTATATGGATGATCGAAGTCTAAATAAACATATTTCAAAGGATAATCACAGGTGTTGTTTAATCCTATAACTATCCATTGGTTATATTAGTTATATACAGGTGTAAGAAATATATATATAAATGAGAGTGTATGGATATTTCTTACGTGTCTGTAGCTAAGATAATCCTATTTGTTTATAACTTTAACACTGTCAGCGGGGAAATAGCCGACAGCATCCTTTGAAGAAGGGTAATACTCTCTCCAAAGTTGTGACATGGACATGGCATTAATTTGCATCTAAAATATCTAAAGTAACTTACTGAAAACATTCTTCTCGAAAGTCAATCTTCAATACATTAAATTCAACCAAAACTACTATAAGGATTGAATGTTGGTTTAAATTAAATTCACTTGCTATTACCACTTCTTATAATACGTTAGAATGTCTCAGAAAGACCACGGAACGCGGATGAATTTACATGTCATATGCAGCAAATTCCAACAAAAAGATGCATAAAAATATACAGACTTTATTGTCTGAGAAACAATTAACATACAATACAAAACAACCCGGAGGAAAGTCCTAAAATAAGAAGAAACAGATCTGGGTTAAAAGAGTAGATTAAAGTCCTACATCAAAAGGTTATCACTTACTTTGTACAGAGGCTACGTAGTTTCAATGCAGACATGATAGTGATTAGAAGGCACGCGTGTTCCTGGCTATAAAATGACGGGTGAGCTAAACATCTGTTCGGAGATATAGTATAATGGTGGCCGTTGAAGGCAAACGTATAAGCTTATATTTGGAGCAAGGCCTACTATGTCAAAACAGACAGAGAAACAACAAGTGCCTGTCTGGAGATTCCAAAGGAGAAAAAGAGAGTTAGTTTTTTTACCGGGCTATGTTTAAATAGCCAGGTTGTAACGCCTAGTGGAAACTCTGGCGGCAAGGGAAGATATCCTTGTCTAATCTAAACCCCATCCCAACAAGGAAAGACAATCGCTACACTACATACAGTCAGCCCTACTGACATTTGACGGTTCCATTTGAGAATGTTATTGAGATAAAACGACATCAAAAAAGTAGAATAAGCAGCAGTTATTTTATCTTTCATTAGAAATCTATTGCAATAAATGAATGGCAGCATTGCTGGTTCAATTAAAAGAAACGAATTTGTAGGTAGGTAAATCTTTTTATGTGATGTGGCGGAATCTATTTGAAAATGTGTGTATTTTCAATTTAGAGGAGTAGCGTTATATACCCACTGAGTCTGGGTATATTTATGGGGACGGTTCGTTTCTAGTCTTCTTATGAGAGTCACCCGTGGTTATGCCCTCGTATTCATCTTCTACTTGCTTACTGGAGTAAATGGTTGGTATTTCTTCTTACTGTATTTCTTAGTCTTTCTTAACTTCATCTATTTCTTCTACTTTCTGAGTTGCTTCTTGTTCTGGTCCTTCGAGACGTTGGTCTCGGCTGGTTGTGCTAAGGTTGTCATTAGATCTTAGAGACAAAGTAAAACATATATCTTTTTGTGATCACTTTTTTTAATTAACTTTTTCAACAGCGCGGGGAGCAAAGTCGGACCCATGCTTACATCAGAACCTCAAAGGGTTTGACTGCCTCTACACTTACTAAGCCTTCTTTCCCACAGTCTTCGTAACTGTAAAGAGTCAGGTAAGATCGAGTTTATGGAACATCAATCACCTAACAGCTCAGATTTGAATTCATCAACAGAAGGATTCAAAATCTGTTTCTACACTAACACTCTAAAAACGATAGCCCCCATGAATATATAACTATAGAAGTGTATATTGTTATTTTCGTCATGTACTTATACTATTCTGCTCAACTCTGGGCTGGACCTGGTTATTGGGTTCTGCAATTCTGGGTCGGATTATCTGATATTTCTGCATCAGTTCTTGGGCTCTCTGGCTTCTCCCTTCTTCGAGGAGTCAGGAACAACTTAAGTCCTGTTTGGTTTCTTGTTGCAGTTCTTAATTACGACCACAAGAGGTTATTATTATTTTCAGAGCTCTTTATCTTTATTTTAAAACACAAGTTGGGGAAATGGCCCTTTGTGGACAAGACGCCATCTTGTTTCGCCATGCAGCCAAACTCTCCAATACGTCTTCTCCAGCCACCTAGACCAAAGACCCAAAACTCTTCAGTCTCTCTTTCTCTCAGTCTTTTACCCGCCTTATGCTGACTAATCTTAAACCGAGAGGTAGCCTTTATACGTTATATCAATATCCTGTTGGCACTCAGTGACCACTGTGTCTTGTTAGCCTCACACGTATGGTTTGTGTAATATGGGGCAGGTGGCCGTACGGCTGTTTTCTCGTGGGTGTTGTTTCCACGTCTTGCTTAAGATTGCGTGCAGCATTCTTGTGCAGTTCTCATCTAGCTTATTCTCTCGGCGCTTTGTTGGGGTCCAAGTAGTGCAACCGTACAGTAGCACTCATACAATTACGGTTTGGAAGAATTTTTTGCTTTAACTTGTCATTGAGACCGGATTTCCATATCGCTGACAATCTGTTTAAAGTAGCCTATGCCTTTCCTATGCGTGTATTAACGTCGCTTTCTGTTGATGAGATATTACTAGCTAGGTACGTGAATTATTTCATCTAGTTTAGGAGTTTGCCGACGAGTGTGGAGTACGTTACAATATGTGTTTTATAGCATCACCAGTAAAATAGAATTAATTCCTTTTGCTAACCTTGCTAGAATCTTAAACTGCTGCTTTTAAACTTCTGTCTTACGTAAAAAAAAAAAAACAACCTGCAAATAATAATGTTTTTTATTGCTTCATTACGACAAACCGTTTTATCTCGTTTAGCTCCGTTTCACATATCATCTTCAATTAGATATGCTAGAAATACTGGGTTAGATCTTAAGGTGATATTGTTTCCCCCATAAAAGAAACACAAAACAAACAAATCTTTGGAAAAAAAAACACAAAAAACAAAAAAGTAGGCTGTTTATCGGAAGATCGTATTTATAACTTAATAAAACCTAAATGAATTTAGTAAATGTCTCTGGGTTTTTTTCTTTACAAATATATGTCATGATAATGAATTAGGACTAAAAAGCATCAGAGTATTCTCCTAGGATTTCTATCTAATGGGAATCAAAAAAATGAAATGGACTTCGTTAAAAAGATATTTACCATTGCCTGATCAATATCTCTAAGAATACCATTCACAACATAAAACTGCTTTAAACTAGAAACAGATATCTGGCGTTGCCTGAGTAGATGGGGGGGGATGAAACAGTTAGTCTCACAGATCCATTGATTGTTTTGGTCTTCCATAATTGACTTGTTTATGTTTTAAATATGAACTCAACCAATGACTTTCCATTACTGTTCAAATCCAAATGGTTAAACACTTTCACAAATATAAATAAAATCTTCATTAGTCTTTCATGAAAAGCAGGCTCTGGTGATAGTGAACGTGTATATAAATTTACTTTGACGTTAATTGGTGTAGTTTTGTAGTTTCCTACGTACATACATACATAAACACACACTGCCATTTATATATACTAGCAAATATATGCACCCTCCGGGTGCAAGTATTTAAGTTTTAATATAATAAAATATCATATTAAATTAGAAAGGCTAATGAAACTGAATAAGAATGCCGATGAAAAGATTTGGAACAGAGGGGGTATGATTGAAAAATAGAACAACTTTGAAAGTAACTCTTCCATCATTTTCCATTACTCCCGTCTTTCATTGGTAAATTTTCCTAATTTAACTATTTAGTTAAAATAGGAAGTAAAAAAATAATTAGTTATTTCTTCTTGTTTATGGATTTATTTTAAGATTTATATCCGAGATTTTTGCTCATATTCAATAAGATAAAACCAAACAATTAGAAATCAATAATACTAAGCATATATTTATTAAAATCAAGTTTTTAATATCAATATGCAAATTAGCCTTCCCATTCACACTATAATCCGCTATTTTGTTGTATATATAAATACAATTGCATGTTATTAGTATGTAGATATGGTCAGTAGTCTTAATGATGTAAAACAATTTTATTAATAATTGAGGTTTAAATAAAAATAAAATCATGGAGAATGTGATGTAAATAACGAAGGGAATTGTAATTTGTATAGTAATATAGTTTCGGTTACAGACACAAAAACACACAATCTCCATTATAATAATATATATATATATATATATATATATATATATATATATATATATACAATAATCTACCAAAAGTTAAATGGTCATTTTTAAAACTGGGTAAAAAGTTTTAGTACTAGGGCACAATAACGCGCTAGAGATACTATCATTAGACTACCATACAAGACATTACATTTCACGGACATACTCGAAAGATGCTAGCGTTAGGTTCAGGGTAAAGATTGCCTTATAGTTAGAGTTTGGGTTAAGGTTAGAGTTAGTGTGAGGGTTAAGTTTAGTGATAGACTTAGCGTCAGTATTAGAGTTAAGGTTAGTGATAGGGTTAATATTTGGGTTAAGTTAGAGTACTTCGGGAGTTTCCGACATCTATTGCTATTTATACGTATGATGCAATTCAGATGATATTGTCTCTTGCGCACTCTTGTGCATTTGTTCCTAAGTTTTAATGTTTTTTCTTTTTTATACGTAGTCTAATGACAGTATCTCTAGCGCGTTATTGTGCCCTAGTACTGAAACTTTTTACCCAGTATTAACAATGACCATTTAACTTTTGGTAGATTATTGTTTATATTTATATACATACAAGTACAAAATAAAAAAACGGCCTCCGGGCGATGTAAAAATAGATTTTTGAAACATATTGTGTGAGGGGTGGGAGTAAAAAATTCAATGTCAGCGAGTTTGTACCCTAAGTAAGTAAAATCATCAAATTCATTAAAGGATTACAAAATAAAACAATTTGAAATGTAAACTTTAAATATGTATTAAAATAAAACAAACAAAAAAGAGATATATAACACCAGTCATGTATTTATTAAAACTTATTTTTAAAAAAACAATGAGGACTGTCTAATGTTGCATGTTCAAATTTTGAGTGTATTTATTCTATGTTATGACGAATTTGAGTAATGTGACGTAAGCAGTGACGTAATTTTTGTTACTGACAAAAACCGGAACCGAATCTCCATTATTAATAGATATAAATGGCAGTGTGTGTTTATGTATGTATGTAGGTAGGCAATGTTATCAACCCGGAGAAATGAAGGATAGTTTGCGGTATTCCTTTCCCAACCATTGGCTGTGCAGTCCTTGACCTGATATAATATTGGACGCCAAAGACTGATTGATCTATGTCACCCCTTTTGTTGTTTATCTGTATAAGTAAAGATGATTCATGAGTTTCTCAAAGTAATTAATTTAACTAAAACGCAAAATTTCCGAAATTAAATTTCGGTTTTTGTTGGTCTTAACGACTAGATCACCATCAAGATGATCAAATCTTAACCTAATTGCTTAGAAAGATCACAAACTAATATACATATTTCAGAAAGTCTTACTTATGAATTGGATCTGAATGTTCCTGTACTCCATATATTATCCACTGTATTTCACTGTGGTACATACAGGTTGATAAAAAAAAATCAGGCCCCACACAGACTTTTTTTTAAAGTCAGGTCGCTTTTGTTTTTGGTCACCCTAATATATATTTATATATATATATATATATATGTGTGTGTGTGTGTGTGTGTGTGTGTGTGTGTGTGTACGTATATATAGCTCTGTGCATATATATATATATATATATATATATATATAACACGCCCCACACATATCTTTTCTTAAAGTCAGGCCTGTTTTTTTGTTGTTTTTTTCTCTTTTGGTCACCTTTATATATATATATATATATATATATATATATAGCTGTGCATATATATATATATATTATATATATATATATATATTTAGAGGTGACCAAAGAAAAACCAAAAAAAAAACAGGCCTGACTTTAAGAAAAGATCTGTATGGGGCCATTTATTTTGTCATCTGTATAATTAAACTTGGATTATTTGGAATATTCGGACTATTGTCTTCATATATATTCTATATTGTTATCTTTACAACGTTTCGGTCGATGTGCTCTGCAGCCTTCTTCAGGTATTTCTTGGTGGACTCCGGAGTTCCTCGAACTCGGGAACATTCTCTTCTAACTCGTGAATCTTCTTTTCGATTCTTCTGGTCTTATTGGGAGCCTTTACGGAACTTCGAACTTAACCCTTTATTCAATACCAAGAGATATACTGTTCTGAACCAGCTAACCATTACTCGGTATAAGTGTTAAGCTGTGTTAAGTATTCTATGTTACTGTGGCCCTGGACCAGAATTGAATAATTAAACTTGTTCACAGAGTAATTCAGAGTTTCCCTTTTATTCCTGATGTTTTTTTATTTCACCGTATATAACAGTTTATACTTAATGATTAATAACTTACGTGGTATGTCTGAAAAGTTCCAGGACTGATGTCACAAAATTTATTTCAAATGCAAACTACAAATTACAAGTCACCCCCATTCAAATTAACCCCCCTGGAGTCTAATGCACTTTCCCATCCTTCTCTGTCACGCTTGCTTTCATTGGAAATATTATTCCGGGATTCTCCTTACTCTGTTGTCAAGGCCTTTTGATGTCGTGCACATCCTCAAAACGGGTTACCTTGATGACTCCTTTGGGGTATAGGAAAGAAGTCACATGGAACCAGACCGGGTGAGTAGGGAAGTTGCTCCAGCACAGAGATGTTCTTCTTAGCCATGAACTCTCGGATACTCAGGGCAGTGTGGGCAGGTGCGTTGTTATGGGGAAGCACCCACGAGTTGTCCTGCCACATCTCTCGCCTCTTTGAACGAAGCAAATGCAGCAGTATCTCTTTGTAAACATGCTGGTTGATTGATGGCCCTGTTAGTTTTCTTCAGGTAGTTAAAACTAACGTCGGCAGTAAATAATAGAAACTATATTGATATGCCATAAATTCAACCAAACATACAATAAACATCATTACTATAGCAATAAATTCATAACTTTATCATCTAGTTGCACTGATGATTTCTAATCTAACATATAAAAACTCATCCAAGTGAAATTTTCTCTTGGTTCTGTCTATCCAAATATAAAATTTGAATAATATTCGTGCAATAAAATGATGAATTTGAAATCTTCACTCCTAGCTGTATTTTAATAGGAAAATTTCGAGAAAAAATATTGGAGTTTATGCATCTGATTGTGATAAAATAAACCAATATCCAACGTTGATGTATTGACAAACACCAAGACGAAAAGAGACGGATATATTTAAAGGAATCGGTAAATAAGAGAGAATAAAATACATTCAATTATTTATGTTTGCAAAGAAGGAAAAATGGATATTATGAGCAAAATGGAAATTAACACTTCTTTTTCTACTTTGATAAAATGCACTAATCAAAGTTTGGTTGGTTGGTTGGTTGATTGGGTGGTTGGTTGGTTGGTTTTACAAAATGTGAGCACTTGTGGCATTTAACAAAAAAGTCAGTCTTTTCCCCCTTTTTTGCAAGCAATTCATGATTTGAGTAATGAAAAATTAAAGTCGACGGTGTGGCCTAATGTCGGTATCATTCAACCAGCGAGGGAGTCCATTCCCTTTTTATTAGTGCTAGACCAAAGAGATTGTTTTTACGTCTGAAGTGGAGCAGCAAACCTACCCTCAACACCTCAATTTACCACAAAGATCCCTGTGCTACTCATACACTGAGTTGGCTTGGATTGGGCTTAAACCAAGAATAATTGCGATTCCAAGGCAAGTGCTCTATCGCTTGAGCTAAACCGGCCCTACTATGATTTTAAGTAACTAATAATTACTAGTATTTGTAAATTAATAGAGTCTTAAGAAACTATTAAAAAGAAGAGTTATAGCTTCAGGATTCCTAAGTAATGATATTTTTTTATATATTATATATTTTCTTTCTTTCTTTTCTCTTTTGGATTTTATTGCATGTTAACTCTTGTTGGGTTATGTTATGCCAAAGACGTTTCGTTTTATTCATTCTTGGTGGATATTGAAAATTCTTTTTTTAACTAAATTTATTAAACACATTTTTGTCAACTATATTTCTTCTATTTAAGGGTCCCTAACTTCGCACCCCAAGAGCTCCAGAACTGGAACTTCACCATTAGATTATTATATTTTCAAACACCTATTTAATAAAAAAAAATACTTCTGTTCTCTCAGTTATATGATTTAATATATTTCTATCTAATACAAACACTTTTAAACATATTAGCAAAGAAATGCACTCTCCGGACACAGGTCTTTAAGTTATACTTTAATTGAATAATATATTGAATTAGAAAGACTAATGAAATCAAATAATAACACAAAAAGTTTACACGTATTTTTCACTATATTCTAATTGGTTCCAATATACAATTATATATAGGAATTGCTTAATACGTTTGAGAACAAAACAATGATATTAGAAATCAGTAATACCTAGTAATTATTTATTAAACGCGGTTTATTAAAACGGTATGGGAATTGTTCACACCATATATTATATAAACGTTTATTTCTTAATGATATATAACACACATCGAAGGATTTAAGCATGTTAATAACATGGTCCTTCCCACAGGCACCACCCACCCCCTTGATTTAAAAGGACAGGGCTGGGTTTATAGCCCAGTGCCTGAGGCACCCCCTGGAGTGGGATGCCGACGGGATCTACGCATTTTTGCACTTACCATACCATCAGTTTCGGCTCGTGGGTGGTACCACATTAAAAAGACCTTGTTTTACACCCGTATACGTGGGATGCTAGGTAAATAACAAGCTCATTAATAATATAGATGGTTTTGAGGCAAATATATCTCAGCTAGACCTAAATAGGGACATTGTTAATGAATAAGATGCTAATTAAGATTAAATAATGGTTATTTAATGGCCATTGGAAATATAAAGTAAATAACTAAGGAAGTGGTAATATAGTTTCTGTTACAGACGAGAGGATACACAATCTCCATTATAATAAGATATTTTGTATGCGAACGATAACCCACTGTGAATTGTGCAAGATGTTGAAGTTTGAGAGTACTGACAAATCGGACGTGCACAATCCAGAATATGTTTAAGAAAATAAGCCGTATAAAATTATCTGAAGCTTTTCTGACAATCCAACAATGTATAGATAATAGAAAAAACAAAACAAAGGATTGAAACAAAAAAAATTATTTGTTGGGAAGTCGACATTAAAATGTTTCGGTTTTTAATAAAACTTTTATAAAACGATTGGACACATGGCCTAGTGGATAAAGGATAATATAGTTCTACGTAACAGTTATCTCTGGACTGCAGGTTCAATCCTGGCCAAGGGCAGCAGTAGCATATAATAATAATTAACACAGCTTAACACATCTACCCCAGCTATGGTTAGCGGAATGAGAACAGGATACACGTAGACTGAATAAAGGGTTGGGTTCAAAGTTCTGTGATGGCTCCCGAGTCCGACAAGAAATACCTGAAGAAGGCAGGAGGGTGCATTGGCCGAAACGTTGTACAGATAACAATGAAGACGAGGACAATAGTCCGAATAACTCAGATAATAATTATCATCAATCCTCATCTCAAACTTTCAGAGAAAAAATTATGTCTGGAGAGTAATGGATTTTTTTTAATAACTGGAGATGGGAAATGTACATAAACGTTTTGAACCTTTTCTCTATATACATTTACAAACTCCCGTTTTTATTGCGAAGATATACTTCAATTGTTTACTAAGGATTATTGTTACTTATCTGACGCCATATATATGTGTTCAAACAGACAGATGTATAATGGTTAGAGTCGAAGGAAATGAACTCGTCGACACGAGTTCAAATCGGGAATGAAGCTGTTTGCATTTCATATAGCGCTAAATCATTGTGAAATGTATGCATCCAACTACTAAACCTGCAGCTATGGGTAAATAGTAGGACAGACTGGGCACTTTAATATTGAATATGTAACCACTCTAAGAGAAGGAAAACTCTGCATTTAAATCTGTTAAACTCCGTTTAAGTAATTGACCCTCTGTCGCATCTTACTTGTGCGTAGGGTTTATATATATATATATATATATATATATATATATATTTCACATAGCGCTAATACGCTTGGGAAAGGTAGGAATCCATATATTCTTCCTCCAGCTATGGGTTAAATAGTAGGGCAGACTGGGCCCTTCAAGCTTGGGTAGGTAACCAGTCTAGGAGAGGGATAACTCTGAATTCAAAATTCCTGAGGTCGGTCGTTAATTGGGTTTGTGGCAACCCTTGATGCACCAATTCTTTCCTATCGACTGTGCCAAAAAGTGTGGATGGTCCAACACAAACCTTCACCACTATAACAAATCACTGTGTGTGTGTTCATTGTGTGTGTGAACCTCATGCGTCGAAAATCGACGAGAGAGTCCATAATATATATATATATATATATATATATATATATATATATATATATACGAGGGATATTTAAGAATTTCCTACGCTCTTGTGTAGCAGAAACATGACTATCTACAGAGAATAATCTACTTCTAGTAGTCATCCACAGACACCGTGTTTCGACGTATCACGTCTCCTCAGTGTGGCTATATATATACATACATATATATATATATATATATGTGTGTGTGTGTGTGTGTGTGTGTGTGTCTCGGTGTGTGTGTGTGTGTCTGTATATGTGTTCAAACAAATCATTATTATTATTCGTAGAAATAGTTACTTTAAACCATATAATTATGTATGAGTTTTTATGAGATAGGGATCACTGAAACTGTATAACTGTGTGCATATTATTTGTATTAGATAAAAATACTTGAAATCATATTACCGCTCGATCTAATGATTATTTAACCATATTTCTTAAAGTTCAGTAGCACGCGACATTGAAATGTAGTTATTATTAAAACCAAATTTGAACTCGATTCAGCTTGCCTATTTCCTACCATGATAACCATTGCGCCACTTGCACCTACATAGCATTCGTACATCCACTGAGTCTGAATAAGAGATATGTCCAAACCCTGTTTTAACAATATCAAGGTTAGAGAGAAGTGATTCAGATGACCGGACGGTATCTGATCTGTTACTCATTTTTCAGAGATGTAGGAAATGTCCCCTTCTTTTTATTTGATGTTATCTCAGTGTTTCGGCCTCTGGAACCTGAGGTCATTCTCATGTGCCCGAAATAATCAATTAAGTTAATATTGGATTGAGTCCTTCCTTTTGTCCAGGGGATAGATTATCCATGTCATCAATTATGTTTGAAAATTATTTCTATCAGATAGGCATACGTGAAACCATAACAAATATGTGGAAATTATTTTATTATGAATTGTTACATAAAGCTGCAATTGTTTAGGAAGGATTATTACTAATTACTTTTAACTGTTAGCAAACATATGATTAGTATTAGATCGGAATACTTACGTTAACATACACTTATATATATATAAATATATATATAATATATAAATATAATATATAATATATATATAAATATATATAATATATATATATATTCATAAAGATAAGAAGTGGCTTACCAGTGAATATGGGCACGATGGTTGGGAGGTGCATAATTCAGGGGTTAAGTCAGCGATATAACAAATAGAAAGTGCTCAATACGAAGTAGAGCAAATTTATTATAAAACGTGTGATCGACTGCAAGTAATCGGTACCTCGATTAATTCAGAGGTTTTAACCCTGAAGATCCTTATGGTGAAACTCGAGTAGGTTTCTATTGTATCTATTTTATAATAAATAAATAAATAAATAAATATATATATATATATCCGTGTTATATAATCCGTTTTCATGCACGAAATAAACTATATATATATTTTTTTTTTTTTTTTTTTTTATTTTTTTACTTCTAAACTCTACCGGTGTGGAAAAAACCAGGTAATTCAGTTTTTCAAAATAATCTATTTTTTCAAACTGACATATGGGGATTTTTTTTAAAAATAGAAACGACCGGCACATCCGTACTTTCTGAAAATAATCATCAGTATCGTATGTATTAGCCAAAAGAAAGAAAAAAACACCGGGGGGATTTTTTAAAGTTTTATATGTAGAAAGTGCTCAATACATTTCGGGGATCTCCAAGATTTATCTGTTTTGTCCCCTTTATAATTGTATTGTTATTTTGCTTTCTTTGCTATTTAGGTAGATTGATTTAACAATGGATTGAACTTGAACCCTTTCAGTAAATGAGTTCAACGTAGTTTCTTGTTCTTTCTTTATTCCTTTAAATATATTATATTTTTATACGGATGATGATTGATGGTCAAGCAGTTTGACGATAGACATTCTTCCGATTCGAAGGATCAGCTTTGACTAGCGTGTCTGACTGCTATTTGCATGATGTCCCTAATGCATGCTCGGTATTAGGACTGGTTTGGGCTGCGACTAGTTTGAGTCGTGGCTTGAAGAGCCAGGATGTTTGAAGCGCAAATTTAGGCAACAGGATGGAGTACGCCCGCCTGCTTTATTAACACGGTACGCAGCGAAGATGGACAGAGAAAATTCGGACGTGGGGAGTGACCATTTCGATTCCGTTTTGGAACGTGGTTAAAGACTGGTTTAATATTTTTGCAAGTGGAAATACTTTTGCGGTAGGAAATCGATTAACCGAATCAGTTTTTGTTTTAATTTTCCATTTTATGCATCAAATACTCCGTTTTTTTTTTTTTACTAGTAAATTCTGATGTTTAATAAGCTCAGAACATTAGTTGAAATTTTTTAAGGATTCACGCGTTTGAGTATGACGTATGAGGGCCCAGCATTTAAAAGTGTAAAACTTTGGCATGCCTAGATAGATGGTTTGTTTTTAGTGGTGATGTTTTGCAAAAAAGCAGGCACACGTTTTGGATGAGGTGATCACAGATAGGCGGTGCACCAATGTGCAATATATATTCCGAAAACCGCGGATAAGAAAAAAATACACCACTGAAAATAATGGGTTAATTGAATATTCCCTGACCATGACCCGATAAATATTGCTAATACATCGCTTACGAATATTTTACATATAGATAAACATTGGGTTTCTTTTAGCGTTATGTTCAAAGCAAGTCAATAAAATGTAGTCACCATTATTTCTGACCGCCCTGTCGGTGCGGCATTTGAATACACCGACTGCATCTCTGTAGAGGGGTAAGACTCTCCTAATGGGACCACCTGTTGTCCGAGGGTGGCAACTTGTGATGCTTAAGGATGGAACCCAGGTGGCTGAGCAGCCTATGACACGCAACACTCCACTTTGGCCTTTACTTAGGCTAGACGGGTGGTCGGAGGGGCCTCCTCCGATCAATCGGCTGAGCACGTCAAGCCCTAGCACCTATATGATTGTCACAACCCTATTGTCCTTATAGCAAGCCCAACCCTTTTTATCATATGGGTGCTAGAATGCGGTTGCTAAGGGTTTTCATGTCCTGGGAATGACGTTAAACTCTATCTGATGGTGAGGTTCCAGTTCTGGAGGTCTAGGGAATCTGGAGCATCCCTTTATCACAATTGCTACCTGGTCCACTCTGACGCGGAGTGATAGTACCTGTTAGGGTCCCATCTATGGGTTAAATAGAAAAATGCGATGATAAAAAAATTGAGTATAAATGTATTTCAAAACTTTGTCGGCATCAGATGACCCACTGAGGTTGATATGCCGTAAAACAAAACAAACCTAACAAACCAAAGAATTGTAGTCCCCGCCATTTTCGATCTTGTTTTATCAATACCAGTTAAGTTGTTTTAAGATTTATTTAAATTTGCAGATTGTAATACCGCCTGGGTTTAGATTATCTTGGATTTTAATGTGCTTTGACTTAAGTCGAAGTCTGTAGATTACGATAAAGCGGATTAAATTAATGCAAGGAATCACTGAATTATATATATGAATCCATATATTATATTGAATCATGTATATTTTATAAATCCATAGGCATTTTTTTCCAGAAAATATTGGCAGATGTTTTAAATGGATTTTAAAAGTAGTTTAGTAGTTTTTTAGTGGAAAGATTGTAAGATATCTAAAGTGAAATTTTCCAAGTCAGATAATACGAGGGTGAGTCAAAAAGTAATGCCATTTTGTTTAGGACTGGTATAATTACCAAAAGAAGAACATGTCTCATACATCAAAATAAAGCTGGACCTTTGTGGATCACATCCCTGCTTCTCTACATAGTCACCGTTTCCCTCAATAGCAATGTTCCACCTTCGAATGAGAGCATGTATTCATGCCTGGTAAAATTGTGTTGACTGATCTTTGAGCCACTTCTTCACTACAGATTTCAATTCCTCGTCACTGGAATAGGGTTTCTCAAAATCTCTTTCATGATGGCGAGGAAGTGAAATCTGTAGTTAAGAAGAGGAGAAGTCAGGAGCTGGCTGAATAAATACAAGGTGTGTTTAAAATTATCGAGATTTTCGGTACTTTTTAACACACCTTGTGTTTCGAAAAAAATAACGTAACATTTATTGTTCATTCCTATCTTGGCAAATACAGCTTCAATCTTGATACTTTTTGACACACCTTGTACATAGATGCATGCACAGACAAATTGTGAAATGGTGTTACCGGCTTTTATGAATGGGTCAAATGACATGGATAGTGTTATCGTGGAATTACTTGATACGTAATAAAACGCCTATTAGAAAGGCGTGTACGATATGAGCTGTGACAAAGAACTAAGAGTCTGCTAAAAGTGCAGATCTGAAATGAATTTCTGGCCAATGATATTAGAAATGTTCTAATTCTTAGTAAAATAGAGAAATAATTAATGACGATCTCACATGGTTCGTTGGTCTATATAATGACCAGAAGATTAAATACCACGGAAGCGAGCAAAGTAAATAAAAGCTGTGTATCTTAGGATTTCTAGGGAAGATGAGACATTTATTTATGATCCGAAAACGGCAATTTATCAAAGACGAAATGCCCAGATATAGGGTTTGGGAATTATCTTCTATCGATGATAAAATGCCCTTTTCTAGTTCATCTTGTTATAATGGAGATTCGGTACCTGTCTGTCTGTAAACAAAACTACTACACTACGTACGTCCCAATATCCCCAGGAATTACGTAAATTCATCAATGAGTATTTAATTTATAGTAAAAATTATTGATAAAATGAATAGAGTAAATCTTATTTATTAACGATGTTTCTATGAAAGTTACATTTGCTTCAAAACAGCCCATGTTATTAGTGCATTTAAAACCTGTGTCTTATATATGATATATCTCTTATATATCAATTAGAAATAAAGGTTTACATAATATACGGTGGGTTAATTAATCGCTCGGGTAGGATACGGCAATAGTTTTAAGCGGTTTTCAACAGGTTTGAATTCAGAGTTTTCTTTCTCTTAGAACGGTTGTCTTAGCAACGTTAAATAACACAGTCTGTCCTACTATTTATCTCTATTGGGGGGGATATATTGATTCATAAGCGTATTAGCGCGATATGAAATAAAAACAACCTTGTCCAGGATTGAACTGACCAATTCCTACGCTGATACATATTAGACAAATACTTCCATGAGTCCTTTTTAATATAGACTATAGAAGTAAATAAAGTCGCCGGGGTTGCTTAAAGTCGGTATCAGCCAGACAGCGAGGGAATATATCCCCTTTTCACTAGCGCTAGACCAAGGAGATTGTTTCGGCGTCTGAGGTGTGCGCCACACATACCATCAGCTCTTCACTTTACCACACAGATCCCTGTGCTACTCATACACTGAGTTGGCGAGGCAAGTTATCGAACCCGGAACTTCGTGGTTGCTTATCGAACACTCTATTGGCTGAGGTAAACCTGCCGTATTATACAGACAATACCAAACCCATATTATACGTTATTCTAATATGAATCCGTAATTCATAGTTAAACTGTTGATATTCAATCATTTTTTCAAGAGATTTCGAAAATGTTTTCAATATGTTTATTCATGGTTATTTCTGAGATGAACTTTTGATCTTAAACATACGACGAACATTTGCTTCAAATATTTATTCATGTTCTACAGACATCTTTACTTTCGATGTATTGATGTGACAGATTATATAAATTCAAATACGAAACGAGAAGCCATCAAACATACAGACGGTTTGACAAATGGCCATAAATATTCACTTGGCATTTTGTTTTCAAAGTGAATCGTGCTCGTATAAATCTATATTTAGGTGTAGTGATGCGATCAAATACGTGGACTCGAACGATATGAAGAAATATCGAAATTAACTCTTATTGCCAATGTTTTAATCACCTATTCACTGAATCCTTTTTTTAATTTACACTAGCAACAAAACACCCTCCGGGCGGTGTAAACATTACATTTTGAAAGACATTGTCTGAGGGGGCTGGTAGTTAAAAATTCAGTATCAATGGGTTTGTATCTTTATTAAACAATATCATCTAATTTATTAAAAGAGTAAGAAAAAACAATTTGAAATTAAAACATAGTTCTGTTTCTCTCAAATAATATGTTCCGTGCCTCTACTAATTATTAATTAAATAATTATTTTGAATATTTTGCTCATTCTTTTTACATTTACAAGATATATAGAAATTAACTCTTATTGACAATGTTTCAATCACCTACTCACCGGATACTTTTTTGCTTACACTAGCAAAAATATGCACCCTCCGTAAAGTTTAATTACAAATATTCTTTTGTTTCCATTTTTTTAAATCGCATATCTAGCGATTTATTTCGTTGTTATCAAACCCTGACAGAGTAAGTCTGAAGGGCTTTTATTCTGGCCAGAAATTATGAATGGATTTCTGAGTAAACTGAATATATTGCAGATTAATCTTATATTCATTTTGATGATGGTAATATAATTTAACTATTATTTAACCTTACATTTTATTAAATTTATTAGTATATATTGTGAAATAAGTTGTTTTTTTTTATCGCTCATCATTTATATGTCAAATAAGAATTGATAGAACTGAATAAATAAATATCTTGGTGAAAATTGAGTTTTTGCTGAAATCTGCTATTGGGAAAATCTTTAAAAAATCCGTTTATTTATTTTTTAAACTCGGTTTTGTTAAAACCAGTATGCAAATTAAACATACCATTTGTTATGAAAACTTTTATTTGTTAATGATATATAAGACATATTGCAGGACTTTAAACGCACTAATAACATGGGCTGTTTTGAGCAAAGTCTTACTCAGATTTTCATAAAGACATCATTAATAAATTTGATTTATTCTATATTTATATATAGAATAAATCACATTTATTAATGATGTATTTATGAAAATCTGAAACATTGAATTCTTTTTATTTACATTTATCTGTTATCTTACAATGTCCAGACAATAATGACCGGCTGCTCTTTTTATATAGACTATTAAGAATATGCCATTTCTCGTGGTTTGTTCGTTAATCAACCATAAAGTAAAAAAAGTGAAGGTGTAGTGACGCTTTCAAATTCGTGGCCTCGAACGATACGAAGAATTATCGAAATTAACACTTATTGCCAATGTTTTAATCACCTATTCACCGTATCCTTTTTTATTTACATTAGCAACTTAAAACACCCTCCGGTTGGTGTAAAAATTATTTTTTTAAAGACATTGCCTACGAGTTAAAAAGTCAGAGGGTTTGTATCGTAAGTAAGCAAAATCATCAAATTTATTGAAGGAGTAAAAAATGAATAAATAAAATAAAACAATTAGAAATGGAAACTTATTCTTGTCTCCCTAAAATAAAATGTTGCATGCATCTATTAAATATTAATTAAATAATCATTTTGAATATTTTGTACATAAATTTTATAAAACTAAAAAAACTAATATAAACTTAAAAACTAGGCCCTTTTAGAGAATTGGAAAAACTGTGGAATATTGTGGTGGAATTGATACCAATTGCAGTTGGGGCACTAGGGACGGTCCACAAAAGCTTAGAAAAAAACAAAGAAACTAGAGGAATTGGAAACCAGAAGAAGTGAGACCATACAGACAACAGCAACGTTGAGATTGTCTAGAATACCCAGAAGAGTTCTGGAGACCTGAGTAGATTTGTAGCTTTATCATTATTGAGTTTTTTGTTTGTGTGTTTGTTTGTTACGTGCATCTATTAATTATTAATTAAATAATCATTTTTAATATTTTGCACATAAATTGTACACACAATCGTAGGTATGTATTTGTGTGTAATTTTCATGTTACTGTAAATTTTAAATTTAAAAAATTACTTACTCAAATTTTGAGTGTATATAATACAGGATTGTTTTTATTCTATGTATTACCCATTTGGACAATAAATTAAATATTCATTAATAAATAAAAGTGTTGAGTGGTCTATTATCAGTAATAGCCGGCAGTGAGGGATTCTATCCACTTTTCGCTAGCGCTAGACCAAGAAGATTGTTTTTGCTGAGATGGAGGCCACACCGACTATCAACTCCCCATTTTACCGCACAGATCAGATTACCCAATCTGTGTCTCTCATACACTGAGTTGGCGGGGACCGATATCGAACCAGGAACCTTGCGATTCCCAGTAAAGTGTTGTGCCCATTGAGATTACAGATACTCCACGTTGTCATTAATAAACAAAATACTGTGACTAATGATACTGAAACGAGATAAGATCATTTAAATTCCATCGTTCAAGTTTTGACACGTTAAGAAAATCATGGAAATGTGTTATCATTTTTGATGTTGTGCATTGAAATATGGCATCATGTAGGAGCTTATCGTAACGGTTATCGTCGTAGAAAATAATCGGAGACTCGAGTTCAAATCCTGGACGAGGGTATTTGCGTTTCATTTGCGGTAAAAAAATCGAAAAAGAATAACACAGCTTGGGGAAATAGTAGGCAGAATAGGTTTGTTAGCCTTGGTTAGGAATATTTTTGTAATATAGGGTGGGTTGAGGTCAACCAATTAAATTTGAAGATTCTGCATGGGCGCGTGGATTAAATCCCGCCAATCAACAGCTCGAATACGTGTTTATTCATATCATTTCATCGCCAATCTAGAAAGCCGTTCATTTTCACGTATCCGACACTGACAAACCGACCTGCAGCCAAGGACTTTGCCCAAAACAAGGTTTTTACCCAACACTAATGGACACCGCGGAACAACCAACGGATTCTACCCAACATTAACACACACCGGGGAACAACCAAAGGTTTCTTAACTAAGGATCAGTATCTGTTTAACACAAGGGATCTCCACTGTAAATTGCTCTCACTGGAAGCCTAAACATAGCCACAGACATTGTAACATAGGCAACCAGTCTGGGAGAAAGAAAACTCTAAATTTTAACTATCTCTACTCAAGTCCGTTTTTTTATTTAACTCTTTGCCAACATTAAACCGCTCAATGCCGCTCTCCCACCGCTGTGATCCTAACTTAAACCACTTGCAGCGGCTCTCGCAGGTTTCTCATGTTTACAGTCAATGATCCCTACGTGAACACCACTGTCACTTTTTTTGTCTATGAACCAGTTCTTAGGCGAATAAATAGGGAAATTTTAAATATTCAATTATACAGGTAAAAAAATAACAAGAAAATTTGTTACGACGTAGGAGAAAGTTGGTAGGCAAAGTGTGTAGCATAAGAAATTATGTACGTGGTAGTTCAAAGTACACGAACGTGTTTGGCGTGCAAAATGAGATCAAGAGGGGTGTAGCGAGTGACTACAGAGACTGAACTTGCATCCTCCTGATCGGGGGTCGTGGCTCGAAATCAGACGACCTCATTGACGCATATGCAAATTCCTACAATGCAATGGCAACACTAGGCGCGATTGGCTCGGATGTGGGATCTTGGGCAGGGCAGTTAATTATTATTTAAGACTATTTTCCCACACCCACCCACCACAGAGAGAGAGAGAGAGAGAGAGAGAGAGAGAGAGAGAGAGAGAGAGAGAGAGAGAGAGAGAGAGAGAGTCACGTCTTGATCCTGCGAACGAAAAAACAGATGTGAGACGAACAAGAAGCGAGTGAGCTTTGACGGAGGACTGCTGGAAAATTGTTGCATGCGGAAGGATTTGGTCAGAGGACATTGGCAGTTGGGAGAACATCTTTTTCAGTGAAGAGATCCGGCTCTCCGACTGATGAATCTCTATTCTCTCTCTCTCTCTCTCTCTCTCTCTCTCTATATATATATATATATATATATATATATTATATATAATAACGTTTTGGTGAGAGACTAAAGAACTAACTTTGCTCAACTATTTATCTATAACTAGGGGGTGGGTCTACAGAAGGGTGCATGCATCCTACCTCCGGAATTTTACGCGAATGTTAAACGCAATCAACTCTATTAAGTTTTTGAATTCAGGTCGCCGATATTCATTTCATACTGCGATAACCGTTGTGCAGCGTGCCTCAGAGAACTGATGGTTGATTGAAATTAGTTGTCCAGAACGACGAGTTTCTTTTAATCATTTAGTTAAGTATAATATTCCCTGAATAAATCATTGGTGACATTTTGCGGCTCTTAAGTTTTATTTCAATAAACTAGCAACATCTGAAATTGTTGAACCCTTTAAAGGGTAAAAGATGTAAGGTCGTAAATTGATCTCTTTTACACTCATGTTTGTAATCTATCAATTCAAATATTATCTAGCTTGATATAAAATATTCACGAGATGAAAGTCAAAGAGATGGAGTTTTTATTTATGATATAACATTTACACTACTGAAATGAAAAAAAAAGGACTTTCTCGTCGATTTCGACGTATGAGGGTTCATCAAATGAACAACCTACACAGTGGTTTGTTTATATAGGTGAAGGCTTCTTTTGGACCATCCACACTTTTTTTGGCATAGTCGATGGGAAAGAAATGGTTCACAAGGAAACCCAATCAACGACTGACCTCAAAATTTTCAAATTATTCTCCTGACTGGTTACCTATCCAAGGTTAAAGAGCCCCGTGTAGCCTATTAATTTAACTAATAAATGGAGCGAGAATATTCGGATTCATGCCTTTCCCAAGGGTATTAGAGCTATGTGAAATGTCAACAGCCTTGTCTAGGATTTGAAATCGGGTCGCCGAGGCCATTTCCTACCACTCTAACCATTATGCCACACGCCTCCATATAACATTTACAATACTATGGCTCGTATGTACTAAACCAGGTTGGTTGTTTAGTCTAATGGAATAGCAACCCTTTTGGGTTATTTAATGACAAATCTTGTTTTTTTATATACTAGCAGGACCTTTGGATATACCACAGTACGATAATTTGATTATTGAATATTTTGATATGTTTATTAAGAGTTATTGTAAAATAGTTCAATATGTAAAAAGTATAATAATCTTTATTTAAATCTCTCTCTCTCTCTCGTTCTCTCTCTCTCTCTCTCTCTCTCTCTCTCTCTCTCTCTATCTATCTATCTATCTATCTCTCTTCTTTCCATGTTTTCATTATATTCTATTGAAACAGATTAGCATTATCGCTTCCACATGCTCACCCTCTCTCTCTCTCTCTCTCTCTCTCTCTCTCTCTCTCTCTCTCTCTCTCATTCCCCTACTCTATTCTTTCTTCCTTTCCTTCTTATATGTTTTTCCATGTAGCATGTCCCTTTTCTTTCCGTTGGTATTTGTTGATAATTAGAATATTATCCTCTATGTTTTTCTTCAACATTACCTTAGTCCATATTTTTCTCTGCACCGCTTGGAATAACGGCATTAGATTAACTATTTACCAATAGCTGGAGGGAGATTAGTTGATGCACACCTTTCTCAAGGGTATTAGCGCTATGTGAAATGTAAACAGCCTCGTCCTGGATTTGAACTCGGGTCGACGACTACCATTTCCTACGACTCTACCCACTACACCACGCACCTCCAACATTAAAATGTATAAAACCGAAATTACTTTTGATACATCTTAATATATTCCTGAGGTCTGACTGCCGACTCTTCAGTAAAACCATTTTCCAACCAGTAATAGATATAGAGTCAGTGGAGCCGCACCATTTCGGTATGTCCTTGAAAGTCAGGGGACTCGGAGGGCTGGGAGGGGTGCGTTTTGCTGTGGTGATGGCTATAATGCCTGGAATTATTGACAGTGATGGTTCCTCTGGACGTTCGCCATTAATTCCATTACTTCTGGATGATTGCTAGGGCGAAACCGGTTGATGTTGATGTTGGTGATGGTGATGGTGTTGTTGTAATGTACATCAGTCGGAGCAGAGAAGCTGGACACTAATTCTCTCGGGATGACGTCCACTTCGCTAAGAGAAGGAAGATGGAAAATTAGGGGCGGGGAAGAGATGGGAAGAGATGGGAGACAGAAAGGGGAGGCGGGACATAAAGAAAGAAGATGAAATGCAAGCATTGGTGTACCAAGGAGTAGCGTGACCAGCAGAGTTACCCGACGTTGCCTGGGAAAAAATAATAGGCGAAAAGATTTAAATGGTAATTAATCGTTCATATGTACATATATGGATATACACACAACTTATAAAAAAATATTTCCTCACAATATGTTTGAATTTAAATTTGATTTAAAACAACAAGGATTTACTCTGACAAAGGCAAATATTTTTGTAGTTTTTATGTTATTGTTAATTTATTTTTTATCTAAAATAATAATAGATAGAATACATGTATACATGGATAAACTCCTGGTCGAAACACGTGTCAGTATAACAAAATAAAATAAATCCTATTTCATCCATTCAACATTTTCTTTCCTTTATTATTTATTTCATGAATTTAAATTTGATTTAAAAGAACAAGGATTTACTGTGACAAAGGCATTTATTTCTTTGTATACTAAATATTTTTTGTAGTTTTTATATTATTGTTATTTTATTTTATTCTATATTTAGAATATTTTATTTCATATTTAAAATAATAATAAATAGAATACATGTATACATGGATAAACTACTGGCCGAAACACGTGTCATATAATATAATAAGAT
The DNA here is from genome assembly GCA_023376005.1 of Doryteuthis pealeii. NCBI lineage: Eukaryota > Metazoa > Mollusca > Cephalopoda > Myopsida > Loliginidae > Doryteuthis > Doryteuthis pealeii. The sequence continues at coordinate 52,269,991 of CM042152.1, forward strand.
AAGATAAATTCTATTTTATCCATTCAACATTTTCTTTCCTTTATTATTCATTTCAACATAATTGACGCGTCGGATTCGCTTTCATTTTCAACTTAACACACACACACACACACACACACACACACACACATATATATATATATATATATATATATATATATATATATATGTATATATATATATATATATATATATATATATATCGTAAGGAATCTAGAGAGGAAAGTGACAGATTATTGTCGTTTCCTCATGTAAATCAGAAAATGAACAGAATCTAAAATGCCGTACCGAATTCTTGCCCATGAGAAAGTGGAGGCAAATTGTGTTTGCCGTTGGTTCTGGCTGTTGAACTGATAGCTGTGACATAATTTGTGTGAAACTGTCACGGCTGACTGGGGGGCGGGGGTGGGGAAGGCAGCCAATGTAAAACCACAAACATCAGCAAATCATCTTCATCCATCTCATCCAGAGATGGATGCGAAAATTGTTTTGTTTGACATTCTTTTGTATGGAAGGCCGACAATAGCTGTTGACACATTTGGACACTCCTAAATCAAATTTGGCCCGTTCAATTTTCCCGAACATTTTGCACTTGTTCAGGGCAGTTGGTAGAGTGTCCGACTAAGAACCACAAGGTTCCTCGTTCGATACTGGTCCTCGCCAACTCAGCGTATGAGTAGTAAAGTAAAAAAAGGAAAGTCATCGGGGTGACCTAAAGTCGGTATCAGCCAATCAGCGAGGGAGTATATCCCATTTTCACTAGCGCTAGACCGAGGATATTGTTTTTGCGTCTGAGGTGGCGGGCCACACCTACCATCAGCTCCT
>CM042152.1:52275815-52346115 GCA_023376005.1 Doryteuthis pealeii
GTTCGGTGAACTCCTTAAGAAACCATTTTTTCGTACGACCTTCTGTGCAAGGATGGCCCTTCCCTCTTGTTCTTAGAGAGACTTTATTTCTCCAACAGATCTGATACTCCCCCGGTTCAGCAAGCTTCCAACGTCCTCACTTTAAATATCAATAACTCAGAGATTGTAAACTCTCTTACTGCATGTAAGTCCAACGGTGCCGTCATATTTGACATTTAGTATTAAACTGCCAGGAGTGAATGGATGTTGCGGTGATTATGTAATTCTTTCCATAGGAATTCCAGTTCTTTTTCTTTTTTTTTTTCTAGTCGGCCTTGCTGACGAAATGTTTATAAATATCGTGGGCGGATAATTCCATGTTAAATCATCCAGAAAAAAAAGGAAAATTGTCAACCACTCCTTTCAATTTTTCTGGAACTATCTTTTTGGTACAAATAAGGTGGGTTAGCTCAGTCGGTGGAGCGTTCGGCTAGAAGCCACAAGGTTCCTAGTTCGATACCGGTCCTCGCCAACTCAGCGTATGAGTAGCACATGGAGCTGTGCGGTAAAGTAAGGAGCTGATGGTAGGTGTGGCGCTCCACCTCAGATGCTAAAAACAATCTCCTTGGTCTAGCGCTATTGAAAAGGGGATAGACTCCCTCGCTGACTGGCTGATACCGACTTTAGGCCGTCCCGTTGACTTTACTTACTTATATGTGAATTAATCATAAAAAAAATTGTTATAGATGCAGTGCCACATCGGAGATATTGATCTTGCTATGGAAAAATTAGAAATCCCCAATAACTTAAAATCAGATGATTTTCAGATTTTCAGATAGCATTTTTGGATTACTTGGGAAAAGACCTTTTATTAACCAATTATTAGGAGTAGGGAAGCTCGAGACCTCATTTACAGACAAAAATTGATTACAAAAAGTAGTCATTTTTCGCGAGCCCGTCTCAAATTTGGAGAGCTAAAAATCGACATAAATCCGCCAATTTTTGAAATCAGAAGCTTAAATTTTGGAGATTGTCTAACCTTATCATAATCCACACTTGGAAAGAAATTCAGAAAAATATTGTATAAATTTGTATTTTACAGATAGAAGCAAAAGTCACTGCAGTGACCTAAGATTATATGTTTATCAAGCTGTCAGAAATCAAGTAGAATACATATTTTGGGGGCTGGCATATAGCACATGGCCTGGATGATTTGACATGGAATTATCCGGGCACCAGTCCGATCGTTGAAATAAGATCTGTCCCCTAAATAAACGTACACTGTTTTGAAAACAATCGATCAGTGCAATTCAAACAAATATACAGGGCAATTGAAAAGTAATTCCCTAATTTAAACTATTTATATTTTTTGTCAATACTTGGGAAAATATTGAAGATTTGATTTTTATACGAAAAATGACGCTCCTCATCAATTTGCTATTGTTGTTCATGAATGGCTGAATTACCACTTTCCTTGTAGTGTGACGGGTAGACGTGGTCCACATGTGTGGTCGGTCGGAAACACTGATTTAACACTCTGTGTCTTTTTCTTTATCGTTGGTTGAAGGAGCAAGTCTACTTTATGAAACCAAACACTTTGGAAGATTACGAGAATTTATCTCTGCCATCCCACAAAAGTTCTTGGGAAGATCATTTGATGCGATTCCTCAGCGGCTTGAGAGGTTGGAGGCGAATGATAGCGCTCATTTTTAATTTTACATAAAACTTTATGGTATGCCTGTTCTTCTCATATTCATTTTTGTGAAAATGACGATTTAGGAATAAGATATAATATTTTTGAAATTGTATAACATAGCGAGTTCTTTTTGTTTGATTTTTTAAAATTCTTTAACGAAAATGGAAAGTGTAAAATTTATTTTTGTTAAAATGGGAATATCAAAATTTTTATTTTACAGAGAGATTATATACTAATTTTTATTTTACAGAGAGATTATATACTAAGATTATATGTTTATCAAGCTGTCAGAAATCAAGTGTCAGACTTATTTTGGGGGATGGCGGATAGCAGTTGTTGGCCTTGTCATGATTACAGAAAGGCTACATATTTTCTATAAAAAAGACATTCTGAATAGTTAAAAATACAGTCAAACCGGACCGCTATAAGGAAGTTTATTACAGGGCTACGAGATTATTTCAGAATTGCTGAAATAAGAAAATTGCCACTAGAACAAATAGATCTTGCCGCCAGGAAAATCACTGATAAAAGAACTAAGACTTAGTTCTTTTATCAGACTTTTCATTTTGTTCTATACTAATTAGTATTGAGTGATTCAGCAAATGAAGACTTAGTTACTAAGTCCTCTTTTGCTGAATCACTCAATGCTAATTAGTATAGAACAAAACGCCAGACAAACTCTTCGACGTGTCTTTTCTGTGCAAAACATATTCATCTCCATTATATATGATAATATATAACGGGGGTCCGGTGAGCTTCGGCCGCTGGACCGGTTATGTTGTAATAATAGGGTCGATCCCAGAGGGCCATCCCTCCAGGCAATACCTGCCCCCTTTTGGGACAGGGCTGGGTTTATTGCCCAGCGCCTGAGGCACCCCCCTTGAGGGGGAATGCCGATGGGATCGACGCAATTTTTGTTCTCTCCCACCCATTAGCTTCGGCTTGTGGGTGGGCCCACGTTAAAACGGAGCCTTGTGCCCAGTCCATACAGGTGGGGTATGAGACAAATAAATCCATTATATATGATAATAAAACGGTTGTTCTAGTTAACAGTGTGTTGTCGCATTCTTAGAGTTGCCAGCAATCACGGCAGCTCATTTCCACTAATCCCTCAACCCTTCACAAAGACGCCCCGACTAAGTTGCATTGATCCCAGTTCTGTGAAAAAAAGGAACACGACGAGGGCACAGAAAGCATCAGAATAGTAGCTAGTAGAGGTAGTCACGGAACTGAGTCATCTTATCAAGTACTGTGACAGACATAGGACCACAATAACGAGTTACTTTACAATCACACTGTATTAGAGTTATGACTCTGCGGTTAATATTAGTTAAAATAGTGAACATATACTCATATGATAAATCTTTTGCAAGTGCGAAGTAATGTAAATTAATAGTTAATAACACAGAAAGTAGAATAGGATTCCCGTTATCAAAATCTACATTGTGGTCAGGGTTAGGTTTAGACAATTGTATTTACTTCCCATAATGCCATTGAGAAGAGACTGCAGATTTTACTTATCCTTCCAGCTAGGAATAAAATGATTGTAACGTCTGGTGTAAACCCCAAAAACAAACCGGAGCTGGGGTCTGTAAGGTTTAGGAACGCTGAACTTCACCGCAATCCAGCAACTCCTGCGACACTGCGTTGCCAAACTGCATTGGTTTTTTACGTTTCTTTTGGATCACAGCTGCGGTGTGTAGTTGGGGGGGGGATTTTTTGCTTGGTCAACAGCACATCCTCCATATCAACCCGCCCAGGCAACGTAGTTAAAAAAGAAAAGATTGGACTCTCGCCGTCGTCTTTAAATCTGCTAAAGAAAAGGAAATGATAACGGTAATAATAACAAAAAAAATTATTTTGATTTTTAAACAACTATATTTTTTAATGATCTGTTAAATAAAAAGTGGGACCCTTAGAGTCTTGAGCTGATATATCCGGTATTCATTTGATTTAGTCTGGCTCAAATTTGGAACATGGTTCAAATTTAGTAAGCTATTCATGGTCTGTGAGATGAGCTTCCTAACTAAAAGCTCAATGGGAAGATTTTTAAATAATTTTTGATGAGTATTCTGAAAGGAAGAAATCTCCTTGTATGAAAAGTAGAGGATAGCGGTAACATCCAACAGCGTCTGGTATATTTAACATTGTCAATCACTTATTCAATTTGTTTTTACAGCATTATCATATATATATATATATATATATATATATATATATATATACATACATACATACACGCGCACACACACACACACACACACACACACACATATATATATATATATATATATATATATAGAGAGAGAGAGAGGGGAGGGGTGGAAGGAGAATTTATTAAACACTAGCAAGACCTGTGGATATACCACAGTATGATAATCATTAGAACGTTTGATATGTTAACTTAGGAGCTATTGCCAAATAGCTCAATATGTAAAAATTATAATACTCTTTGTTTGACGTTTTCTCATCCTTTTCTCTTTCTTTTCATCTCTTCATTACTTTCGATTGAAATAGATTAGCGTTATTGCTCACCCCTCCTCTCTCTCTATCTTTTCCTTACTCTCTTTCGTTTTCTAATTTATTTTTTCTGTGTAGCATGTTCTTTTTATTCCTTTTATTTATTTATAATAAAAACGTAATGGTCCATTATTTTCCTAAGTTGACTACACTCATAAGGATTAAGAATTCCGCATAATAACAACAGCAAATAAATAAGCAGGATTTACATTCTTGAACGATTTGGACGATCTTATTTTTAACAGAGGGTGTTGCAAGATAATAACGGTCGTAATTTCAAGGAAGACTAGTATTAATATATAGATTGCCTTTAGAAACAGTATATTTTACGATTTATTATTGTACATTTTTTTTTTTAATAACTTATTTATTGTCATTATTCTGGAGTTTTTCGCACCTGCTGTAGCCATGGGTTCACTGGAGGTTGAGGAACAGCAAGTCTCGTCAGGTCTCCAGGACTCTTCTGAGTATTATTGCCGATCTTAACAGTGCTGTAGTTTGGAAGGTTTCGATTCTTCCACTGATTTCCAATTCACCTAAATTCTATTCCAGATCTTTGGGGACCGTTCCAAGAGCACTAATTACAACTGGTACGACCTTCAGCTTCATATTCCACAGTTTTGTCAGTTCTCTGGCAAGGTCCAAGTATTTCTCTATCTTCTCGGTTTCTTTCATTTTTACTCGGTGGTCGGTCGGCATGGCAAAATCCCCGAGATAATATGTTCTCTTTTTATTGTCAATCAATACTTGGTCTTTATTATCATTATTATTATATTATTATTATTATTATTATTATTATTATTATTATTATTATTATTAGCCATTTTGGGTGGAATCCCTAAGTTCTTTGTGATCTGTCTCCAATCCTAGTGTATAGCACAATTCAATTGATTAATGCACTGAAAGACCTGTCTTCTGAAAAGGTTGTATCTTTTAATATATTTTTCAATATTTTTTGTCATATTGTGTATAATCCCTCAATGAATAATTCTTTGAGATTTGTCTAAAAACACAATTCCATTGATTAATGTACTATAAGACCTGTGTTCTGGAAAGTTGCATCTTTTTACACAGTTTTTTCTTCAAAATAATTTCTCCTGTAAGAGTTAATAAAATAAAAAAATAAAAAAAGTCGGCAAATGAATATACAAGGTGTGTCAAAAAAGTATCGACATTTTTTGTACTTTTTGACAGAACTTGTATTCTGAAAAAACAAATCCCATAAATTGTTCATTTCTATCTTGATAACTACAGCTTTACGCTTGGTACTTTTTGACACACCTTTTATTCTGAAAAAACGTTAATGAATGGAGCGTTATTCTTTTTCAGAATACGAGGTGTGTGAAAAAGTACATTTTTGACACACCTTGTAAATTACTACATTTCCAACTGTGTATATACGAGGGTGAGTATGTACTGACAGCCCACATGTCAGTATAACTCACCTGGAGGGACAGGATCACTAACACAGCAGTCCTAGAGAGCTCAACTCCCAGCCTGTACTCTCTACTGAAGACACGTCGTCGCCGATGGTTGGGGCATGTACGTCGGATGGATGATGGACGAATCCCGAAAGACATCCTGTATGGAGAGTAACATCTGTAAAAGACAAATTGGTCGCCCCTACTGCGATTCAAGGATGTCTGCAAAATGATCTCAGGTGCTTTGGTATTCGTCCCTTCGCTGGGAAAATTTGGCTCAAGACGCCTTCGGTGGTGGCAAGAATCTCCATAGAGGACTGTACATGTCAGAAGTCACCCTGATACAACATCATGAAGCTAAGAGGTCCATAAAAAAGCAACGACAATAAAGCATCGGAACATCATCATCTACAGGGACAACCTACAAATGCAAAATCTGTGCTCGAGAATGTTTTTCAAACATAGGACTTCCTAGTCACAGGAGGCGCTGTAACTTCAGGGGCACACAAAAACTTTTACATAGTCTTTCGAGACTGAATTGTCAATGAATGTAAGGACATCCCACATGTCAGTATAACTCAAGGATCATTATAATGGCAAACCACGCATAAACCAAAGCTCATGCGTTGCTCGTGTATATAAGAGAGTAATCGCAAAAGTAAGGTTTCCAAAATATTTAGAAATCACAGAAACTTTTATTATCAATGATGTTTACATTATCTTAAAGGTAGATCATCTATCTATTTTTCTACATAATCGTCATTTGGATCGTTGAAATTTTGGAGGCGCTATGGCTGGTTCTGTATGTCCACGTCATGCCAGCTCGCCGGCATCTCGTTGATGAAGCGCCGTTAATCGGTGATGAATTTAAATGGGTTTAATTCTCAATTAATTGAATGAGGCATGGTAGAATTGACTAGTAGTTTATAGTGAATGTGGTAGTTAGATAATTATATATATATATATATATATATATATATATATATATACTATATAATTAGAAGGGTTACCAGTTAAGTTGTACTTAGGATGATTCTAAGTTGGACCTTTCTTCCAACATCGAAATATTCAGGTTCAAGTTGAGAGCTCGATGTCCAATATTATTAAACAGAGCAATACCATTTTGAATAAAGTTAGCAATCTAATGAAACTCACAGATACCTGTGGTTAGAAATAGATCTATAACCACAAAATGACCGATCTTAAGCCTTAAGCACGAGATAAGTTGGTGTTAACATGATAGGGGGATGTTAGAGTTTTTCTGGTCCACGTTCAGAGCACAATATTCAATAGTTGTGAACAGAGCAATATAGTTGTTAAAGAAAAAAAGATTAAAAATCGATAATTTTAGCGCCATAGAATCTAATTCTACCCATAACTTCTTCTCTCTCTCTCTCTCTCTTCTCTCTCTCTCTATATATATATATACTATATATTATATATTATATATATATATTACTATATTATATATATATAACTATATAACTGTAGTTTATTTAAACATTCTTGTTATTTTTCCTTTATTCTGCTATCGCTGTAATTAACTTCACCCTTCATTACTTCCTTATAGCTTTTGTGTTTGGAGCTTGCCTTTTTTTCTACACTCTAAGTATTAATAGATTGACACAGAGGTAAGGCGTTTTTGGTGATTGCTAATTCCACGCCTGTGATCATCAGTCAAAAAGCTCCAATGTGACAGGCGCCCCATATATATCAGGTTGCATAATGGAAAGTGATATCTATATCGTGGGCATCTAGTTTATACTGTTTTCTTTACATCTACAGTTATATATATATATATTATATATATATATATATATATATATATATATATCATGTGTGTGTGTGTGTTGTGTTGTGTGTGTGTGTGTGTGTGTATAAAAATGGAAATTGGAAAGGAATCCGACAATATGAGGAAGAATGAATAAAGAAAAGAAAGAATAGAATGGATAATAAAAGATGAATTTAATCAATATCACTTACACATGTGTTTCGGTCAGTTCATCTGTGTGAAAATATTCCGCACACAGAGAAGATTCGACCTTCATCAGAGTGAAATTTTATTTTGAATGAAATGACGCCTTTCGCATGCGTTGTCTTCGTGTCATTTGCGGTATAAAATGGGATGATAGAATAAAAAATAGCACAATATTAAATGTAACATTACTGGCATCGAAACCCTACTAGCCAAGTTTCAGCTTAGATGGGCTGGTCACGTTGTCAGAATGAATGAGAAGAGACTTCCAAAGAAGATATTATACGGACAATTACCAAATGCTAAGCGTTCTATTGGACGTCCTCTCTTAAGCTACAAAGACAAATTGAAGGACAATTTGAAACGCCTTGATATTGACCTGAGTGCTTGGGAAGATCTAGCATCGGATCGGAAGGAATGGCGTAAGACATGTTTCGCAAGATTCTAGAGCTTTGAAGAAAATAGACTGAAGCATCGAGATTTGCTCCGCCTAACTTTGAAACAAAAACAGTTTGGTGACAGAAATCTGTTTCGACATTATGAAGATGTCTTTATCAAAGCAATATTGTAAAGGGGAAGACGAAATGAATATATCATTGATCACGCGGCACAGAACGCTCTCGATCAGTACTGGAACTTTACATTTTTTTAAAAAATGCGTATTTTTTGAATCGAGAGCGTTCTGTGCCTCGTGATCAATGATATATTTATTTCGTCTTTCCGTTTACAATGTTGCTTTGATAAAGACATCTTCCTAATGTCGAAACAGATTTCTGTCTGCAAACATTTAACATCTTGTTGTTTTTTCTACAGAACTTTCTACACATATTGTCGGATTCAATATCCATTTTACCTTTATATATATATATATATATATATATATATATATATATATATATATATATATATATATGATGTGATGATCCCATGCATTTGTAAACATCTTTTGTTTTTTCAATATATCAATTCACACTGTCGGATTAAGTTCCATTTATTTCATTCATATATATATATATATATATATATTATATATATATATATATATATATATATATGCGATTGAGTGTATGTATCTAGTGTCGGGGTATATATTTTTTCTTATTCTTCTATGCCAGAATATATGACCCATTACTTTCTCTAACGGCCTATGTCCTATCTACCCACACTTTTTCTGACTGACTTCTTTTCAGTTCTGCCTCAACCCAACTGCAATTAGCAAAATGTCCAATCAATCAAGAAAGCTTATCACTCCAACCCATCCCCATCCCAGTCTTCATCTCTCTTTTCAATTTTAAGTGCAACTTTTAAATTGCATGCATCGCCCCGGGAGTGTTTTAGGCTTATTCATCTTGAAATAAGTTTTTCATTATCTTTGACGATCGTCTCAATTTGACTCGCTTTGCCGCATTTTTTGTTTCTTTGTTTTTTAATGTTTGTTTTTCCTATTTATCTATTTTAAACATTTATTTTGGTGACCCTCTCCTATTTGTCGAGTTAATCGTTTTTCCATCCTTGAACCGCGGTCAGTTTAATTACGATCGTAAACATCGTTGAAATTGTAATGAAAAGTTTAGTTCGCCAATTAAATGTTTACCTTTTAATTTTAATAGAAAAATAAATTATTTCTATCTTGTCCCAAAACTCTTTCAATCTCTTTTCTATTTTGTTATTTGGTTTTATTCTTGTTGGATGTGTGTTTCTCCTTCGTTACCTTCTTAACTATTCTTTTTTTTTTCATTCTTTTTCCTGTTTTTTTCTTCCTCACGTCTTTCTATTATTCTCTTAAAAATGCACAATGTATCATTGGATATTTCAAAGTTCACAAACTATTCACCTCAGAAGTAATTATATCTTATTATAATAAAAATTCGGTGTCCGTCTGTCTGTAACCGAAACTACGTTACAGATTCTTCTCACCAGTGACGATTTTTTTCCACACGTTTTATTATAACTCGACCTTGCTATTAATAAACAAAAGACTGTGACTGAGAACGTAGCAAATATTTCACAACTTGTGACTGGCAAAATCGTGGTCTGCCAATGACAGATAATCAGTCATATGGAAATCCGTTCTAACTGACAAGTTAAAGGGACATTTATAAAAAATGCACAATGTATGATTGGATATTTCAAAGTTCACAAACTATTCACCTCTGAAGTTATTCTATCTTATCATAATGGAGATTCAGTGTTTGTCTGTCTGAAACAGAAACTACGTCACAGACTTAGTCCCAATACACTCAGGAATTGTGTCAGTTTATCAATGTGTATTTAATTTATAGTCAAAATCATTTCATTAATATACAGAATAAATGTTATTTATCAATGATGTCTCTAAGAAAATCTTAGATTTGCCTCAAAACAGCCCATGTTATTAGTGCGTTCAACATCCTGCAATGCCATTTGTATATCACTAGGAAATAAAGGTGTACATACTATGTGGTGTGGTTAATTTACTGGTTTTAACAAAACCGGGTTTAATAAATAATTAATTGTTGTTATTTATCTCTAATATTAGTGTTTTATTCTCCAACGTATTAAAATCAATCCAGTGAATGATTTTATATAGGAACCTATTAAAATATAATTAAAATAAGTGTAATCTTTTTATATGCGTTCTTATTTACTTTTGTTTGTCTTTATAATTTAATCCGTTACATTAAAACTTAAATACTTACACCCGGGTGGTGCATATTTTTGTTAGTTTGACTAAATAGGAGCCCCGCCTTCTCAAGGTGCAGTCATAGTTTTGTTATGGCAAACACAGGTATATTATATGTACACAACATAAATTACATAACCCCAGACGTGTTGATATGCCATTAAAATCAATCAATCAACCAACCAACCAGCCAACCAACAGGTTTATTCTGGGTCTTGGTACTTTTTCCATCTCGTTGAATAGGATTATAGAAAACCCAATCACTCTCACTGGTGACGTTCCTTTCCCCACATTTTACAATAAGTCGACATTGCTATAAACAAACAAAAGACTGTGACTGATGAAATTGAAAATAGGGCAGGTAATTTATAATCCATCGTTCAAGTTTTGACACGTTAAGCAACGCATGGAAATGGGTTAGGATTTTTGATGTTGGGTATTGAAATATTGCATCATGGGGAGTACTTAGCTTAACGGTAATCGCCGTAGGTAATGGAATCGTTGATATGATATTAAAAACGGAAACAAACTAAACCAAGTACCTTTTTTTTTTCTTAAAATATTACTCGTCTATTTCTCTTAGCATTGTGACCTGTATAAGTAAAGTAATCTTCCCCTGTGTTTAGTCTAAATAGAGTGATCTGTCCATGTGAGAATAAGTATAAATAAAGAGCTGGAAAACGGTCATTTGCAATTCGTCGACGTTTGAACTGTTGACCACAAATTTTATTTTAGTATGTTATTCTAAGGTCTACTTTGACCCGCGGGATAAACCTACCTCCACACATGCTAAGCTAATATTCAGAAACAGGACTGGCTAATCGGATTTCAATAAAAATCAATGATCGAACACCCGGGGGTATCTTAAAATGGAGGAGGAAAGAAAATACATTTCCCTGAGAGAATGGAAAGGAGAGCTATAGTTCGTTGAAATCACGCAAGAACGATTTTAAAAATCAAAATAATCTTTTCAGTGAACTGACATATAAGGACAATATCTAAGGGAATCTGTTATGATTCGTGAGGCCATTTTAGGGCTCGAAATGTTATAGTGGAGATCCTTTATGGCATGAAGTTTAATCCTTTCTTGCAGTAGAAAGATGTAGTATCAGTTTTTATCCTTGTCAATTTAAAAGCCTCCACCATGCAATTTAAATCGATGATCTGCACTGACTGGTCAAGGAAGACTGCTTTCTCGGTCCGGCCGCATTTGAATGATTGTCAATCCTCTTAGCTAAGGATTTGGTTGTCAACTTTCGTGTGAATACTTAGATATCTACGAAAACACAGTCAGAAATAAGGAACACCGCATACACCTGAAGAATCCGGGATCACCTTGAAAAGGGAACCGGGGTTATTTAAGTGCTGCAATGCAATTAATATATTTGTCACATTTCATGAGCAAGAGAGTATGGCAAAGATGAAGCTTCATCTCGCAAATCTACAGCAACCAAAATGAATACCGAAGCTTCTTATTTTCCGCCACATGCATCGATTCATATCCAGACTTTTCAAGCCCAATCAATTTCCTTGACACAAACCAGACGCTGAAATATCTAAATCGAAAGGATAACACTAAATGAATATTCATTATAGTTTTTCTAAATAATTTCTCTACCCTGGCAACTGTCACCGTTGGTATCGTTGGTTGGTTTTTGTTTTACGGCATATAAACCCTCTTTGAGTTATTTAACGTCGAATCAAGTCATTTTTTTATAAACAAATGACTCAGGTTGCTTACAGTACCTGTTGTTGCTTAACTCTTAAAGTTCCTATACCACCTCATTCCACCCAGCTAGAAGTCACATTTTCTAGTCTGCCCCAAATGATAGCCTTTGTTTTAATGTAATATTAAACATATTTACAAGTCTTTGATTTAAGGGAAATATCTCAGGTAACTTTAAATGAAAAGGCCATTTTTAGATAAATCCTTATAGGAAAGGGGTTCTGGACTTAGAGAATTCTCAACAGGATGTTAAGAGTTAAGTGGTCACCCACTTAATTAACAGAACGGGTTCATAGTTGTATAACTTCGGTGATCTACGGGGAACTGGTGCTTTCAGTGTGACTTGACCGTAATCTTTTTACGGTCGTCTTTGTGTAACGGTGTATGGATTGGATGGTTGGATTTTATGGCATGTCAACCATTGTTGGGTAATTTTATGCCGAAGACGGTTTTTTTTTAATTCATTATTGATGGGTACCACATTTTTTTAACCTCATTTAAAAAAGAAACATTTTAAACGTATTTTCTATTTAACCCATAAATGGAGCCCTAACAGGTACTACCAGTCCGAGTAAGACTGGACCTAGGAGTAATAGGGATGAAGGGGTACTCTTACATTACTCAAACTCCGGAACTTTACGATTAGATACATTTTAACGTCATACCCAGGACCAGGTAACGGTGTAAAGGTTAGGAGTTAGGAATTGAAGTTTCTGTTTCTAGCCAGGTTTTTTTTGTTTGTTTGTTTTTTTGTATCTTTGCACTCTCCGGGCGCAAGTATTTAAGTTTTAATGTAATAAAATATTAGATTAAACAATATAATGAAACTAAGTAGGAGTGCAGATAACAATATTTAAAACTGAAGTGGGGCGGTAAAATCGAAAAATTGAACAACTGAAACTTAATCTTCCATCACTTCGGTCTTTCATTGCTAGATTTTCCTAATTTAACTATTTAGTTAAAATAGGAAATAAAGAATGGAATTGCAGTTATTTCCTCTTGTTAATCGATTTCTTTCAAGATTTATCCTCGAGATGTTGCTCATATTCATTAACATCCAAATAATTAGAAATCAATAATACCAAGCACATATTTATTAAAAATCAAATTTTTTATAACAACATAAATAAGCCTTCCCCATAACACTGTAAACTGCTATTTTGTTGTATGTATAAATACAATTGCATGTTCGTAGTATGTAGATAAAGCCAACTGTATTAATAATGTAAAATAATTTTATTAATAATTGAGGATTAAATAAATTAAAATCAAGGAGAATGTGACGTAAATAAATGAATTGGAGGCGCGTGGGCTGACGTTTAGAGTCGTGGGAAATGGACTCGTCGACACGAGTTCAATTCCTCGACGAAGCTGTTTGCATTTCACCAGGCGCTAATACCCTTGGGGAAGGTATTTATCCATATTTCCCTCCAGCTATGGGTAAATAGCAGGGCAAACTGGGTTCTTTAACCATGGCTAGTTAACCAGTCTAGGAGAAGGAATTCAAACACGATAAACACCGCTTGAGAAATTGACATTGTGTCACATCCTACTCGTGCGGAGGGGTTGGTAAATAAATAAATAAATAAATAAATAAGGGAACTGTGTCTTAAGTAGTGATATAGTTTCCGTTAGAGACATACAACCACACAATCTCCATTATAATAAGAAGATTTTATTTCTTTACAATTAAAATGAAAAGCTTCAGAAAGGAAGGAAGCAACACCATATGGAATAAGAAGCCACAGTTAAGAATTATTTATTCTTTTTTTTTTAGCGGGAGCGTATTTTCAGTTAATTTTAAACTTCGACTTTAAATAAGGGTAATCTTCATCCATTGCCGTCAAGTTTAAAATGTTTTTAGACACTTTTTTTCTGGTGGAGAACGTCTATCTGTTCTGTTGAGAAAATTAACATTCGTTATTAACACTTTGTTGTTTGTTTGTTTGTTCTCCCCTCTACTCGAACATAGACCTCTGGCACTGGCATGTCTCGAAGACACGATACAGAAAATAATTATTTTTTCTCATTAATCAGGAGGCGCACAAATAAAGTAATCTCTTCCTTTTATCACACAAAGAATCAAATGAGTTAAAATTGTTGAAAATGTGCCAATCTTGAAGAATGTTCTCGATGTTGGGCAAGTTGCTACACTTAGTTTTTTTCGTGTGTTTGTTTTTTCTACAGTTAACTTATTGTGTAATTTTATTGATTAATGTCTAAAAATGTGTATTAGCCTATTTGCTAGCAAGTAGGTATGACCAATGCTGTCGACACATGAAAATTATTGTTTTTACTTAGATGAACAAAAAAATTGGCGAATAATCAGATTTTAATAATTAAAAAAAATATTTTTATTTTTTTAAATTTTTATGTTGCTTAATTTATGTTTTAATTTTACATTTTTCTGAGTTAGATTCTAATTTCAAAATATCTTTGCGATTTTTGTTTGAATGCAGAATTTTTCTCCTCTTACAATTGTTATATAGCGGCTTCAAATTCAAGACGCTAAATTCGTGTATGTTAGTACTGGGGTTTTCACTGTACCCAAACCGATGTATGTTAGTAATCAGCTACGACCGACTACTGGACTTCAATAACAACAGATAGGTATGTATAAGGAGAGGACCCTTCTTCATTTTCTTCGGTGTGTGGGTGGTGGTGGCGCAGAGCTTAAAATACGTGCCCGAGGGGTGGTTGCTGACTACTACTACTACTGCTGGGATGGTGAGGTAAAGGGGGCTGGGGGTGTCTCACCGCCCTTGGCTGCGACGGACCGTGAGCGTCGGTCACTTAGTTCGCCGTCTGCTGTCTGACTGTTTAACTGACGACTCGACCCTCTGGCTTTTATATTGACGACAGGCCTACGCATCTTTATCTTTTGATTTTATAAAGGACATTTGTTATATATTTCTTTATCCTCTCCCTGCTTCCTTGACCGTAAACACTCTCTTCCGTTTTTTAACTTCTTTTCGCTTTTACCGGGGGAAAAAGTACTTTGTCATTTTTCGTCTTTTCTTTGTTTAATTTAACCAGAAATTCCTATTTTCGTTTGTACAATATACAACACAATCAAGTAGTGAGGCACAAGAGAGAGATTCATAGGTAGAGTTACTTCATAGACGTAAAACGTGTTTTTCGAAGCTCCGTAAAACGGATTTTTCTGACGGATTTTTCATAGTCTTAAAATTTTTAAATTTCTGACATGATATTCTAGAGAAAACTGAAAAATGGATATAGACTTGTTTCACTATCTGAAGGATAATGTTCATACCTTCAGCTCGGATTATTGTTGCATACTGCGGATATCTAACCCTTAGACGATATATGTAGTGGTCGCTTTAATGAAATCACAAGGCATGCTGTATGTAGTAGGAGATTGAACTTTTTATTTCTTTTCATTCCCTCGTGGTGCGTGTGGGTAGTGAGCTTGACAATGGGAACTACTAATGTTGCAGGCTGGCGATCGGGAGGTGAAAAGGGTGGGCGCGCCTCACTGCCCGCTGGCAGCGATTGACCGCAAGCGTCGTCACTCCGTTCGCCGTCTCCTCCTCACTGGAGTCTGTTCACTACTGACTGTTCTTTTATATATCTCAAACGCCTACGCATTTTTTTTTCGCTCCCACCAGGAAAAAGTCCTTTGTCACCTTTATCGTCCCACCTCTGTTTAATTCAACAGGAAATTTTATTTCTGTTTGTACAATATACAACATTATCAGAAAATTCGTAAAGCTCGCAAGATGCAGAGATTAAAAAAGACAACATAGATGCGAAAACATTTCATCATAGCTCATCTGATAAAGACGTTATTTAAAAAAAAATATATTTTTTGAGGCAATAAAATATAATGACTAACAAGAGGTCAGTAGTATTTACGAAACCAAACCTTTATCAGCTGACAGAGATCTACACTAGCAATGACTTCGGCAGCACAGAAAAATATTCGGCTGATACAACGGAAAAATGTTGGCGTTCCGAAAATTCAAACTCAAACGTCCAGAAGGCCGACCATCGTCACAAGGAAATCGACAACGACTTGAAAGAGACTCGACTTACCTTAATGGATGAATTACTATTGGTTCGTTTAAAATATAGAGAAGTAATCAAATACCAACAAAAAAGAGACCCAGTCTCTATTGTATATTTAAAATTAATACTCTTTGTTCTTCCTTAAAAAATATATCTGTTAAATATTTTATACCTGAAAAACTATGAAATTGTAGATGTGGTCACTACTAGAATAGGCTCAGTCCTAATTATTGATCATTCTGCACACATTAATCATTTGTTGAGGATTTTTGTTTTTGTAAAAATGTGTGAAAACAAATTGTAATAAGTAATTGAGTGTTTCTTCCCCTGTTTTATTATTACCATTCCTTTGTGGAACTCTTTGACGTTTCTGAGAGTATATAAACGCTCAGTAAACTGTAACAGTCTTCTAAGTAGAATAAAACATTCTTAAGCCTAACCGTGTGTGTTCGTTTTTATTATATAAACATCCTTCTTTCTTTCTTCCTTCTTTAATGCCTTTCACAAAGGCACATTTGCAAAATAAAACGCAAAATCTCGTCCACCATTCGATTTCGGCTTACCGATTTAATTAATCTTTATAACAGGTGGTATGAATAAGATATTAATATAAATAATTTTCTAAATATTTGTGTATTATTGTTTATTATTGTCTAAATATTTGGTGTAATAAATGAGCTAATTTTATTATTACAGGCGAGTTTTTCACACATGTCGTAGCCGGTGGTGCACTGGAGGCTGAGGGACAGCATTTTTCCTGACATTTGGGGACCGTACCAAGAGCACCAAATACAATGCGTACGACCTTCACCTTCATGTCCCACAGCTTTCTCAGTTCTCTGGCAAAATCCACGAGGAGACAGGTTCTCTTCTTGATAATCAATACTTGGTAAGGTCTCCTGGCCTGGAAGTCCCATAGAATTTTATTCGTCTCATTATTATTATTATTATTATTATTATTATTATTATTATTATTGTTGTTGTTGTTGTTGTCTAAATATTTGTCTAAAATATAAACAGATATTGGTTTGAATGTGACAGCAAACACGTGTCCAGTGGTGGAAATGAGGACTTACCGTATTCTCGAAAGAGGCGGGTTAGGCTCTGTTTGGCATGTAGGACTTAGATCTAAGATCGAATTCGCCTCCTTCTGAATATTTGAGCGTAGCGCTGAAATTTGATGCTTCCAAGTTCCCGTATGTTAAATCCAGATGTCCGTATGACAACTACAAGCACGTGTATAAATAGACAAGCAGAAACACTAGGACAGACATAGGAAAAAAAGTGTTGTTACGTGTTAGAGACAGTAGCAGTTGTGTGAAGAAGAAGTTTTGAAGAAGAAGAAGAAGAAGAAGAAGAAGAAGAAGAAGAAGAAGAAGAAGAAGAAGAAGAAGAAGAAGAAGAAGAAGCGACTGCGATGAGATGGCAACTGAAGAAGAAAAAGGGAAGGAAGTCTGCCAGTAAGCGTTGGACTCTCAACAAAGACTTTTTGTGTTTACTTAAATTTTATTTTCCCCAACAACTTCACAAATATGTGCTCATAACTGGTGGGACAGAAGAGAGATTATTGCCTACAATTGCAAAAATAAACGCAAGAAGACTTGTCCAGGATCCGAGTTCGGCTTACCGATTCCTTAATCTTTATACGAGGCACATCATCATTGCTTCAAAATTCTCTCGTTAAATACAACCATTGCTGTTCTAAGACATTAGAATATATTGCAGTTAAATTGTGTATTGAGAAAAAAGACCATTCTTTATTTACAAGAACGTTGAACCTGAACTTTCAGTGGCAACATGATTTTCTTCATTTATCACCCCCTACTTAGATAATTTTATTTTTTTAATTAAAAAAGATGAGACAGAGTGATCTTTTTTTCAGATAATTCGGATACAAATTATTTTCTACCGTATAGAAAACAACAATGTCGGTAATTCATCAAGTTTTTCTATTGTAATTAATTAGACATCTTTTATGTAATCATTCGTTGTTTATTTGTTTTGTATTGTTTTTTTTTGTTTTTTTCTGTTATTTCTTAATTTATTTCTTCATTTTGCACAGTTTTGATATTATTAAATATTATACGATGTTGCTTAGACTTCAGATTCTAGTTTAAACCAATATTAACTTAATTGCGTAGCTGTTGATTTTTTTCTTTTAGTTTATTAAATAATCTCATTCAATCAATCATTTTAATGAGTGATTCGAATTGGACTTTCTCACCGAACAAGACTCTCGAGTTTATGTATATACAAGGTGTGTCATAAAAGTATGGAGATTGAAGCTGTGTTTACCAAAATAGAAATGAACAATGAATGGAACATTCATTTTTTCAGAATACAAGGCACAATAAGTAACTGAGTTACCTCCCTATTGTATTATTACCCCTCCTTGGAGAACTCTTTGGTGTTTCTAAGAGTATATAAGCTCTCAGTAAACTGTAAGATTATTCTAAGTAGAATAAATCTTTCTTAAGCCTATCCGTGTTTTTGTTTATCATTACACAAGGTGCGTCTTAAACGTGCCGAGTTTGGTTTGAAGCTGTATTTACCAAGATAGAAAGGAACAATGAATGGAAATTTTTTTTCAGAATACCAGGTGTGTCAAAAAGTCCAAAAATCCCGATATTTTTACACATCTTACCAACCACTTCGCACTAGCAGGATTTGACAGGGGATTATTTTTTTTAATTCAGTTTTCATTCTCATAGATTGATTACCTAGCCATGGTTAAAAAGCCCAATCTACCCTACTATTTGCCGGTAGCTGGAGGGAGAGTAGTTGGATGCATACCTTTCCCAAGGGTATTAGCGCTATGTGAAATGAAAACAGCTTCATCCAGGATTTGAACTCGGGTCGACGAGTCCATTTCCTAGGACTCTAACCATTACACCAGGCACCTCCACCTCGAGTTTATGTGTAGACAGAATAAAAGAACTAATATGCATGTGCTATTTCTTTGAATCTTTGAGATGATTTGTATTTTTCGGACTGTTTTCCTCATCTTTATTCCTATATACACAAGGTTTCGATCGATGTGCTCTCCAACCTCTTATGGGTATTTCTTATTGAACCTACTCGACTCAGAAACCTTCTCGTAGAACTCAGGTGTCTTCATGGCCCCCGATTACAATATGAAAGCTCCCTGGTTCAACAGGAATCTCCTCGATCTAACGCTAGAGAAAAGGAGGTAGACTCTCTCGGAGATACCGACAATAGGCCACTCCGCCCACTTAGCTATTTACTGTATCTTAATAAAGTTATCCAGCACCAGTATCGGGTGCTAACGGATACATACAAAACCACAGAACAATAAGTTACAAAACAATTAACGAGACAACTTACAAGAAATAGAGGAGGGTCAAATGCGGTATAGCCAAACGCAGTCCGAATATTAATCAGCTTATTAATCAACTGTTGAAGTCTTAATCGTAGACCATTTAAGGCTATGATCCAGGCCATCTTACAGAGTGCTGAAGAGGTGCTAGCTATTCCCCAACACTACTACATGAATTTGTTTGTCAGTCTATAAATACACAAATTTATCGCAGTCATGACTAGGATGAGTCATTTATTTTCAATTTTTTCGCAATGGGAAGCACAATTCCAGAGCTCCAGAAGCTATTGTCGAAGTCATGAAGCTCACTCTACAGTACTGGACTTTGAGATGCTGAGCTCGCCCGATATAGGGAAGCAGGCCTATTCAAAAGGAGTGATGACGCTGAAATGGTAATAGTAATATACTTCTTTACTTCTATCCTGTTCAACTTCTAGCGCTAGATCAGATTTGCTGGTATTTGTTGGTATTTCTGGATCAGTTGTAGGGCTGGATATTACGAAGGTCGTCTCATGAGGATATCTTGTCTTGTGCCTTTCATAGTTTTTAATAATATCACAAGATGTTTTTTTCTTTTTCTCATGAACTTATTTATTATATCCCCAAATCAATATGCCTTGGAGAACAGACATGCACCTTGCGTCGTTTCCCTTCAACAGCTTTGTCTAGAGTGATCTCTCACCACCCTCTCTTTCTCTTACGTCCTCCATTCCTTGCTTTGTCCTGAACAATAAAAAAACCGACAGGTTCCGTTGTGCTGACCAGTCAGAAATCGGCAGCTCACCTAGTTACTTTCGACTATTAACTACACGTAACTTAGATTCTTGTTTTTGTCCATCTTTTATATTACTCTAATACCCTCAGGGCGCTGCAGAATTACCTCTCTGTCTTGGAGCAAGGCCTTGGATTACTCGCTTTGAGGCTCATATGACCCCTTATTATTGTCGATTTATATATTTTTAATCGGTCAGTTACTGTAATAAAACCGTTGTTATTGTTAACGGTGTGTTATCTCATTCTTAGAATTGCCAGCAACCACGGCAGCTCATTTCCACTAATTTATCAACCCATCACAAAGACGCTCCGACAAAGTTGCATCGACCCCAGTTCTGCGGGTCAAATGTATAGGATGTGGGCACCGAGGGCATTGAAAGAGACACATGTGGTAGCCGCCGAACTAATTCATCTTATCAATTACCGTGACAATTATAAGACCACACTGTACTAGGATCAACTGCGCCTTCACGTTTCACACAACACATTTTTTGGGGTTGGATCTGCGGCATTCTGGCTCAGTTTAGAATGTAAAGCATAAGTTCCCGAACTAGACTATTCTGCACGTTTATCTGTGCGGCTTTCAAACAACACACTGAGAGAAACAACGTACTTCGTGTCACTTCACGAACTATCGGTACTACCAACCACCGCGGGTTTCTTTTACGGTTTGACCTGCTTCAATCACGCTGCAAACAAGCACGTATCAAAATATTGTACAAAATTTTAACTCACAAAATCATGATCTACAATAGATAGATAATCAGTCATATGGAAATCCGATCTGACTGACAAGTTAAAAGGACAAATCGCCCAAGCCGTACATGTATTAGTGCTATTGTATGGCTGCAAGACTTAGCTAACGAAGTGCTCTAAAATAAGCTAGATGGAAGCTGCACAAGAATGCTACGCGCGATATAAAACAAATCCTTGAAACATCACCCCACAGGAAAACAGCTGTACGGCCACTTGTCCCCTATCACACTCGCACAAACCACCCGAGAACACGACATGCTGGTTACTGCTGGATAAGCAAAGACGAAATCATAAGTGATGTTCTCCGGTGGAAAGCAGCAGATGGACATGTCAGTATGGGCTGCGCAGCAAAGACCTACATTGAGTAGTACTGTACGGACACTGGATGCTGCGCAGAGGACATCCCGAGAGCAATGACTGATAGGGACGGTTGGCGAGCTACTGTCATGGATATCCGTTCTAAAAGCGCGACGTGATGATGATGATGATGATGATGATGATGATGATGATGATGATGATGATGATTTTATTAGTTATTATCAATTTTAATTTGAAAAAAAATAATTTTGACATTTAAAGCGACAATTCTTCCCGGTTGCGGTATCAGTGCTACTGTACGGCTGCACCTCTTGGACCCTGACGAGGCGCATGGAAAGAGGCTAGATGGGAGCCGTACAAGAATGCTGCGTGCAATCCTAAACAAAAGGCGGAAACAACAAGCCACAAGAAAGCAGCTATATGGCCACCTTCCCCCTATCAAACAAAGTGCCCGAGAAATACGGATAATACATGCTGGTTACGGCTTGAGAAGTAAGGATGAACTCATAAGCGACGTCTTCTATGGAAACCAGCACATGGACATGTTAGTGCTAGTTGTCCGGCAAAGACCTACAGAGACCAGCTCTATGCAAAATACAGCTTGCTGCGCGGTGGACCTCCAGGGAACAATGAATAATAGGCACGGTTAGCGAGATATTCTCATGCATATCCTTACTATTGCAATAGCTCTTAAGTAAACATATCAAACTTTGTAATAATCAAATTATCTTAATCTGGTATAACCACAGGTCCTGCTAGTATAAAACATTATTTGTCTAATTTCGATGTGTAATATAGCATCCACAGAAAGCAATACCAATATATTTTCGCAGGAAAGAAAAATTCCCGATCATATGGAAATCTGATGCTGGATGCTACGCAAGGACCTCCCGGGAGCAATGGATGACAGGGATGGTTAGCGAGAGATTCTCATGGATATCCGCCTATTTCAATAGCTCTTAAGGACACATATCAAACGTTGTAATAATTAAATTATCATACTGTGCTATATCCACAGATCCTGTTAGTATAAAATATTAGTCGTCTAATATCTAATCAGGATTTACATTTTTTGCATTTCATCTTAGACGGTTTAGATGGTCTCTCCAGAAGGTTTTGCAAGATGATGACGGTCGGAATATTAAGGAACAAGCGTATTAATATATAGATTAGTTAACATAAAAATATAAAATATTAGTCGTGTAGTTCCGATGAGTAATATAGCATTCACAGAAAACAATGGCAATATATTTGCAAAGGAATGGCATTGACTGCTGTAGACAAATGCCCGATTATACACCAAATCAGATATGATAGGGACGGTTGGCGAGAGATTATCATGGATATCCGTGCTACTAGCATAACATTATGATGATGATGATGATGATGATTTCATTAAATTATTACTAATTTTTATTCTTTCATTTTTTGATATTTAATATTAATTATTTTATATTGTTTGGTAACCCAATACTTCTTTAAATTTATCCCCCCCCCTTCTCAGTTGTTTTCACTATCAATTTTGTATTGATTTTTTCTTATAATTCGATTTTCTCTTTACCTCCCTAATTTTCTAATGTCCAACTCACACCTTCTAACCAACCCCTCTATTCAATAAGCCTCAGGTTGTTTTCTTTTGGAGGGGGGTTTATTTTTTTGTAGATTTTTTTTTTATTTTTTTTAATTTTATTTTCCTTTTGTTGCTCATCGTTACCTTCTATTTCTTTTGCAAACACTGATCGATCGTTGTCTGTAGTCGGTGCTGAAATGCCGACGAAGCCGATGCAGATTAAAACAGGAATTTAAAAAAAAAAAAAAAAAAAAGATTTAATCCACAGGCTGAAGAGATTTACTGAATTATTTCAGATCGAATTAGAGCCAAGCAGGAAATATTTTGCTGAATTATGAAAAGATACCGAAATTCCTCTGCAGGCAAATCACTGGAAAGATAAAGAGGATCGAACAAAAAAAAAGCGGGAAAACAAAGAAAAGGCGGGAAAAGAAACAATAGAAAATAAGGAATAAAACAATATGGAATTAAATGAACATTATTAAATAATAATCCACTCTACACTAAGTTCACAAATCTCTTTTAAATCAGTTTACTTCTTTGTGTCATCTTCTGATCACAATCTTTTCTTGGCTTACTTTTATTTTGTTTGTTTCTTGTTTGTTCTTCTTTTTTTTACAATGCGATATTTCTTTCTTTCTTTCTCTTTTACTTTTTAGGTTTATTTCTCTCTCTCTCTCTCTCTCTCTTCTCTCTCTCTCTCTCTCTCTCTCTCTCTCTTTCTTCTCTCTCTTCTATTTTATCTATATTTATATCTATCCATCTATCTATCTATCAACCTCTCTTTGTTTACCTAATTTTTACTATGTTGCTTTTGACAACTGCGCTATCTCTTTTTCTTTCTGTTTTCCTTAGTTTTCTCTCTCTCTCTCTCTCTCTCTCTCTCTCTATATATATATATATATATATATATATATATATATATATATATATATATATATATATATATCAATATCTTTTTTTTGCTGGTTAGTTTTGACATTTTATTTTTTTTTCTCTTTTTTTTAGTTTAATTTCGCTCGCTCTCTCTCATCATTCTCTCTCTCTCTCTCTCTCTCTCTCTCTCTCTCTCTTCTCTCTCTCTCTCTCTTCTCTCTCTCTCTCTCTGTCTTTCCTCTCTCTATCTATTTATCTATTTATTTACTTATCTATATATCTATATTTATTCATTTATTCATTTATTCATTTTGCTTATTTGTTCTTGGTTGCTTTTTTACAAATGTGCTTACAAATGTCTTTCATTGTTTTCTTCTGCTTTATTTATTTTGTATAAATCAATTATTCTGATTGTTATCTTTGACTTCATCCATGAAAATATCTTTATTTCTTTTCCTTATTCCCATTGTAATATTCTATCTCTTTTTTCTTTCTTTCTTTCTTTTCTTCTCTCTCTCTTTCTCTCTCACTCTCTCTCTCTCTTCTCTCTCACTCTCTCTCTCTCTCTCTCTCTCTCTCTCTCTCTCTCTCTCTCTCTTTCACTCCCTTGATTAATTTAGTTTGTATAAATCAATTTTTCTGAGCGTTATCTTTCACTCTTGTGACATACTTTTTATTTCTCTCTTTCTTATTCCCATTCAATCTTCAATATTTTGCTCTCTGTTCTCTTTTTTTCTCTTCCCTATTTTTCTTTTATACTCTCTATTGAACCAATGTAGTGTAATGGTTAACAAGCTAGTCTTGCATATCCGTAGAAACTGAATAGCAAGTTCGATCCTCGCTTGATGCCCCATACATAAATCCGTGTCACATCCTACCCGTGGCCAACGGTATGGATAGATACCTACTCTCTCCAGTACCCTGGGCTTCCCAATGTAATATAATGGTTTGCAATCAAATCTTGCATATTCTGTATAGCTGAATAGCAAGTTCGCTCCACGGTTGACGTTCCATACTTAAGACCTTGTGTCACATATTACCCGTGACCGGGTTGGATTCTCATGTACCATGGGAGTCCCATGATATTGTATTAGTTAGCGAGCTAGTGTCATATAGTCTTTACTATTAAATAGCAAGTTCGATCCTCGGTTGAGGTACCATACTTAAGACCTTCTTCACCCTAGCGAAGGGGTTGGGTAAGTATCTGCTCTCTTTTGTATGTATTTTGAAATTGAATTTCGTTCAACCCTGATTTCTTACACTAATATTGTGTTAGGCTGATGTAAATATTCTCTTTATTTCCCGTATTATTGAATCTGTCTATGTAATAAGCATTAAAGCATTTTAATAAGGTTTATTTGAATAAAAGGATGTTGTTCAGAAATGGTATTACACTATTTATAAAATTTATTTTTCATGTGTCTCTCCATGGATTCCTATCTGAAATAATATTGTTATAATGTCAATAACAATATTAGTTTATTGTTGGAGGAAAATTATCTTTTAACATATACTAACAACAATATGAAATAACTCATTACTCTACTATCCGTAGAGACACATAGAAAATAAATAAACATCTCTTTCGTTTTAATTTTTTTTTTTTAAATAACAATATTAGTTTATCTTCAGTGCAAATTAAAGGTTCTTGATAAGAACAAACTATCTATATATATATTAATACTAGTTTTTTTTATATTTCTAACCGAAGGGTAAGACCCCCTCCCTTCCAAAGAAAGAGGTGTCCTGGGTATGACACTAAACTGCACTTGTTGAGGTTCCATTTCTTAACGTCTGGGGAGAGTGGATTACCCTTTCTTTGCTATTACTTCCAGGGTCCTTGCCAACCCAGCGCATAAGTAGCTCGGGTTGGATTTGTGGGATAAAGTGGGAGCTGATGGCAGGTGTGGCGCTCCATCTCAGACACCAAAACAATCTCTCCGGTCTAGCGCTGTTGAAAAGGGGATAGACTTGCTCACTGTCCCCCTGGTATCGTTATGCCATTCTGCCTACTTCACTACTACTTACTACTTTCTTTACAATCTTCCATTCTTTATTTTTTTCTCTCTCTCTCTCTCCCCTCTCTCTCTCTCTCTCTCTCTATATATATATATATATATATATATATTATATATATATATATATATATATATATATCCTTTTTTTTCGTTTTATCCCATTGCCAGTATTAATTCCCTTCTAGTATTTCCCTTTCTTTCTCTATCTCTCCCATTTTCATCATTTAGACCAGATTTCAAAGACAAGCCA
This sequence comes from Doryteuthis pealeii, assembly GCA_023376005.1. Lineage (NCBI taxonomy): Eukaryota > Metazoa > Mollusca > Cephalopoda > Myopsida > Loliginidae > Doryteuthis > Doryteuthis pealeii. The sequence goes on from CM042152.1 coordinate 52,301,723, forward strand.
TTGTTATTATTCAATTACTCTGTCGGCAAAGCAACTCCATCTTTGTTTCGTTTCTCGTACGTTTCGAGTCGATATACTCTCCGGCCTTAGTCACGTGTATGTCACATCCAATAATCATCAGACCATTTTGAATCGAAACCTTTCATTTTGTACAATCAATTGTTTTGAAATCAAATAATAGGAACAATACAGTTGTTTCGGGTAGAGAAAACTAATTCTGTTCAAAATCTCATGAGATTTGCTTCAGGGATCTTTATCTATTTTCATTAATATTCCTTTTAATATCAAAAGCATACATTTTGTTTCTTTGTTTTTATTTTGTATCTTTTTGTTCTTATTTTTATTTATTATTATTTATTTATATACATCTTAATATCATTCCCTAAATATCCTTCTTCCCATAAACTAAGACTCCGCCATTTTTAGCTCGATTTCAGTAATATTTTCAGGTGATTCTGGGATCATCCCTAAAAAGATTTTACATTATGTTCAGTAAATATTAATTGATTCATTTTATACTCGCTAAAATTAAACAACTCTCTATTGCTTGTTCCGTTTTTTTTTTTTTTTTTTTTTTTTTGGGGGGTACACAGCAACCTCACCAAACAAATCGAGGCATGTCTGGTGGGAGATCGTAACCCAAGAAAATGACACTCCATGGAGTAGAAACACACTAACCCACCGGTAAAGAAAAAGTTCCGGGCACAGTGTTATTTACAGTTTCTGGAGCATAAAAGGACTCATCACTATTTATATACTTTAAAATGATGCAACTGTAAACAGTGCTTCCAATTACTGGGGCAAAATTCCCCTTATTTATTGAATGACCATCTTACTTCAAACAAATAACAATGATCGGTGTTTAGCGATTTTGTTTCAAGGTGAAATAAATAATTTGTGCACAGACGATTTCAATAGTTCCGATCTAATACTAATAATTTGTCTTAAGTTTTCAAGTATTTTAAACAATTATCTGGTTTCAACTAACTATTAATAATAATACTTTTATTAATAATAAGATTTTTTCGTGTAACTCAGTTTGTACTTTTGTCAATACCATCAGTATGAATTGAACCAGAACCATTCCATAATTGGTTTGAACGGTATCTTCGTGTTAGGAACACACCCAACAAAATTAACTTAAAACAAAAAATAGAGTTGTTTCCCTTTGTTTTGTCAAAGCGTTTGTTTACATTTGAATGTTTTGAAACGCCAGCGTTCAGAGTTCCTGGTTAAGTTCGCTTGAGAGTAGAAGCATTTTCTACTCTGTGTTTTAATAAATCCTTGTTAATTTTAAAACAAACATGGTCTTGCATTATTATTCCTATTCTTCATATACTTTATCTGTATGTTAAAAACATAACATTTCGGAAATCTATTACTTCTATATTGCGAGTTCGATACTCACTGCATCCAATTCTTAATTTTGCCTTTTTGTCGTTGTTTTATAGCACCGTGAGTGGTGTTTGTTTAGCAAGCCCCACTAGCTAACTTGTAGTTTGACTCTTATTCGGTATTCTCCATGTTCGGCCTTCTTCTGTATTTAAGAACTGCTAAGTAAGTAAAAACATAAGGACAACAGAACGAAAACTATTAGGGAAATGGAAGGGAAAAAGTGTGTTGGTACTGAATTTTATATATCATTGGTCTGTACTGTCAGACTTTAGACATTTGCACTGTTTCTAATGGATCAGCTCCACCCCTGTGTCATGAGTGCTTTTGTACTTCTTCTCTTCCCGTTTGCCTCGATCACTTATTATTTAGTTTATTATTTTATCTCCCCTCCATATACCTTACAGCTGATATTCTATCTGGGCTTATCTGTCTTGGGTTTTAAACAATTGCTTCCTATAGTTTTTCTTAGATGCTTTTAAGAGATTGGCATCGTAGCCATATTCAGGTTATCTCGGAAACAATTCCTTTATTTTATCTTCACTTGTCGATTTATTCTTCCCGAAGTTCAGGATTCTAATATTTCTGTATGTCCTTGCCATTTTTATTGCAATTTCGCGTGGTTGTAATTTGTCTCTCTTTGTTCATTCTGTTATATATCAATATATTATATACCCCACAAAAAACATCGAGTATATAATAGAGAGAGAGAGAGGGTTCAGATGATAGAGCGAGAGAGAGAGAGAGAGAGAGAGAGAGAGAGAGAGAGATTAGCGACTTACTTTAGAGAGGAGATGGATGGTCTTACTTGATTATTTCATTATACTGGTTACTTGTTGCTTGAAGGCAATTATAATGCATGTATCGTATAAAATTCGATAATTATAGAAAATAATCTTGACAAGTGAATCCCGCAAAGGATGGCTCGCTATGCAGAACACCGTACAGACTGTTTCGACTTTATTAAGTCTCTTCAGCGATGTATACTAATGACTCCCCTCCGACAGGAATCGAAACCGGGACTTCACAGGCATAGTCAGAGACCATATCCGTTCGGCCGCCGGTACATAGCGAACAATCCCTGCGAAACTAACCTTGTCAATGAAACAAAAATATAAATAATAATTTATTCAACAATGCTTCTATAAACAAACAAACATCCACAAATCTTATTCACTTCGCCGAAGAGCTTACGGCCGAGTTTGTTTACTACACAATAAACGTCCACTTACCTACTATGGTAGAGGCGTGTAGTAGTTTTCAGATTATTTTCTATAATTATCGAATTTTATACGATACATGCATTATAATTGCCTTCAAGCAAAAATATAAATATATATATATATATATATATATATATATACATTATATATATATATTTGTATGTGTGTGTTTTATTTTTATTGTCTAAAAGGACTGTAAGGGTTAAATTACAAAAAAAAATAATAGTACCTTGTATTTGCTTGGTTACCTCATCTTAGGAATGACCCCTCGGCATTAGATGTACCAGGTAATTTTTACAATATCACAATGGTTCCTTAATGTGGCCTCTTTTCGGCATGCATGTCCAGTATCTAAATTTTGCCCCCCCCCCCCGTAGGGACCAAAGTTTATCAATTTCAAAATTAACATGGTATAGTAACAAAAATTTAAGTCTGAAATTTTTTTTAAAACAAATGATTCTATTTACACCAATCACTTAGGACAATGTAAAACAAACAAACAAACAAAAAAGAACGTGGTTATAATAGAAGATATTAATAATAATACTGGCATTCCTTAATCTTTCGTTTGTTATCATCATCTTGTAACATCCTCTGGTTAAAAATGAGACCGTCCAAGATGAAATGAAAAAAAATGTAGATCCTGATTATCTGATGTCACTTATCTGCATAATTCTTATTTCTCATGAGTGCGGTCCCCTCAGCAAAGTAATGGACCATTCAGTTTTTATTATAAATAAAAAAGTAATAGACCATTCAGTTTTTATCATAAAGAAAAAAGGACATGCTACACAGACATATTATAATAAGAAAGAAAGAGGGTAGGAGAAAGATAGAGAGAGAGGATGAGACCATAAAAAATAGGGCTAACCTTTTTCCAATCGATTATGTATAGAGGGAAAGAAAGAAAAAAGTGTGAGAGAGAGTCAAATCAAGATTTTTATACTGTTTTACAAATTGACTATCTTGCAATAGCTCTTAAGTAAACATATCAGACTTTGTAATAATTAAATTATCATACTGAGGTATATCCACACTTCCTGCTAGTCAATATTTAATTCTAATCCTCATATTGCGTCCATACTTAATGAAAGATAAAGAGAGGGGATGAGCGTGCAGAAGGGATAACGATAATATGTTTCAACCGAACATACTGAAAAGAAGGAAAGAAAAAAAGAGTGTGAGAGAGTTAAATCAAGATTTTTATGCATTTTACATATTGAACTATCCTGCAATAGCCCTTAAGTAAACATATCAAATGTTTTAATAATTAAATTATCATACTGTGGTGTATCCACAGTTCCTGCTAATAAATATTTAATTCTAATCGTCATATTGCGTTCATACGTTAAGAAAGATAAAAAGAGGGGGTGAGCGTACAGAAGCAGTAACGATAATCTGTTTCAACCGAACATACTGAAAAGAAGGAAAGAAAAAAGTATAATACTACAAGTGTTATGGGTTGATTGGCGATCTTTTAACTAATTACTAATTAATTAAAACTACCCTAATTATTAATAAGGGTAGTTTGTTAAAAGTTAAAAACGACTTTAAGAAAAGAAAATGTAATAATAATAATAATAATAATAATAATAATAATATCTGGACCTTGCCAGAGAACTGAAAAAGTTGTGGAATATGAAAGTGAAAGTGATACCAATTGTAGTTGGTGCACTTGGAACGGTCCCAAAAGGATTGGAAAAGGGTTTGGAAAGTTTGGAAATCAGAGGAAGGATTGAAACCATTCAGAACACTGCACTGCTGCAATCTGCCAGAATACTCAGAAGAGTCCTGGAGACCTGAGGAGACTTGCTGTCACTCAGACTCCAGTGAAAGACCATCAGCTAACACTGATGTGAAAACTCAAAAGGAGTAAATAATAATAATGTGACTTTGAAATAAAAATAGATCACCATATCCCAGCAAGAAGACCAGACCTAGTGTTGATTAACAAAAAAGAAAGAACTTGTCAACTGGTGGATTTTGCAGTGCCAGCAGATCACAGGGTGAAGCTAAAGGAAAATGAAAAAATGGACAAATATCTGGATCTTGCCAGAGAACTGAAAAAGTTATGGAACATTAAAGTGAAAGTGATACCAATTGTAGTTGGTGCACTTGGAACGGTCCCAAAAGGATTGGAAAAGGGTTTGGAAAGTTTGGAAATCAGAGGAAGGATTGAAACCATTCAGAACACTGCACTGCTGCAATCTGCCAGAATACTCAGAAGAGTCCTGGAAACCTGAGGAGACTTACTTCACTCAGACTCCAGTGAAAGACCATCAGCTAAAACTGATGTGAAAACTCAAAAGGAGTAAAATAATGATTATATTAAACATTTCAATTTATCCAAACAAAGAGTGGGGTCACGTAGGCCAATGAATTCCTAAAATTATGGAATTTGAGCGATATCACAAGAATTTTAAATTTTGATAAAATAATAATCAAGATTTTTATGCTTTTTACATATTGAACTATCTCTTAATAGCCCTTAAGTAAACATATCAAACGTTTTAATAATTGAATTATCATAATGTGGTATATCCACAGGTCCTGCTAGTAGAAGATAACTGTCTGAAACACATTGAGTCAATTATTCTTATGGTTCCTGCTGATAAATATTTCTCTACGCACGTATATATTTTTGGAAGGATGGTGGATTAGATATAATTGTGAAGCAGTATATTAACTAATATAGATTAGCATTTTCCATGGGGAAACAGTGGCCTAAGTTCTGGTCCAAGTAAAGGGGAAAATATCGAATAATAATATTTAATACAGTCGAGTAGTCAGAGGGTTTCTATCCAGTATATTAATGCCACTCTTTCCTGCTAGCGCGCTATTTCCTGTACCAGACAATATTAAGCTTACTAATCACATAACTAAAGCAAGTCTACTCTTTACACACACACACACACACACACACACACACACACACACGCACACACACATACGCACGTACACACGTATACATACACACACATGCACACACACACCATGTGAATACTTATGACGAATGATCACTTACGAGAACAAAAATATGTTTGCTTCTAAAAACGCACACACACACGTATACATGTACACACACACACACACACACACACACACACACACACCACACGTATACACACACGCTCGCACGCATACTTACACATGCACACAAATAAATGCCCATATCTATACGTACAGGCTTGCATGTCATATGTGCATATTTTCTGGGCTAAATACCGTTCGCGATGCGTCTGTCTAAAATGGTCGACAGCTATTCCCCTGTCCCTAAGTCGTGGAATCTCGCGAAAATCGAAAGTTCACGCACCACTAACCAGCCGGAACGTTATGGATATTTAGGCGGGATACTATTTCTATTGATAACATCTTGGGCAAGGGATGGGACTTGGGATGGAGGAAGGCGGCCGGTGAAGCGCCTTCTTCATCCTTCTGATTGCGAAGCTAATATTGGAAGCGACGTCTTTGCTTATGAATGTCACTGATTATATTGCCCCACCTGCGCCCTCCTCCACACCACCATTGCCGCCGCTTTTTCGGAGCACAAGGTCCGAGCGAAACGGTGACCATTGCTTATCTAACCATTGACAGACTCCATATGCTCGTAAATTGGATTGACGTTTCATAATTGACGTTTGCAGTGCCTCTTTTTCTCCTCCTAAATCAATTGATAAATAACGTTGCCTCGACTTATTTGATTCGGTAAATTGCTCAGTCTGTGCCAAAATATTCACAAGGTGTTAATTTATAATACCAGTTTCAATCCGACAACTTTCCATACGTACATATGTTTTCTCTAATTAAAAAGAAAGCGGAGGAATGCTTCTTAATGATATGAATGTATTATTTTGTACCTTGCTTCATGATTGTGACTTTTTTATGACTTAGCTTCAAAGATGTCATTATTCTGACCGTGTTTCAGGATTGTGACTTTTCCAGCTTCCTTCATGATTGTGGTTTTTTAGTTCAGGTTGTTTCCTGAATATGATTATTTTCACCTTGCCTCATAATTGTGACTTTATTCAGCTTGCTTCATGATTGTGACTTTTTTGCACCTTGCTTCATGATTGTGATTTTTTTATGACTTAGCTTCAAGAATGTGATTATTTTGACCTTGCTTCAAGATTGTGACTTTTCCCGCTTTCTTCAAAATTGTGACTTTTTCAGGTTGTTTCATGAATATGATTATTTTGACCTTGCTTCATGATTGTGATTTTTTTGCACCTTGCTTCATGAATGTGATTTTTTTTGCATTGCTTCATGATTGTGATTTTTGCACCTTGCTTCATGAATGTGATTTTTTTTATGACTTAGCTTCAAAGAATGTGATTATTTTGACCTTGCTTCAAGATTGTGACTTTTCCCGCTTTCTTCAAAATTGTGACTTTTTCAGGTTGTTTCATGAATAGGATTATTTTCATCTTGCTTCATGATTGTGACTTTTCCAGCTTCCTTCAAGATTGTGACTTTTTCAGGTTGTTTCATGAATATGATTATTTTGACCTTGCTTCATAATTGTGACTTTCTTCAGCTTGATTCTAGATTGTGGCTTTTTCAACTTGCTTCATGATTGTTACTTTATTGCACCTTGCTTCATAAATGTGATTTTTTTTATCATAAATGTTTTTGCACCTTGCTTCATGAATGTAAATTTTAGTGATATATGTATATATATCACTAAAATTTACATAATACACATTGTAAGATTTAATATACTTTCCATGTGTATATGTTTCTCTAATTAAAAATAAAAGGATGAAATGTTTGTTAATTACATGATTTCTTTTTGACTTTATTTCATGAAAGTAATTTTTTGTACCTTGCTTCATGATTGCGACATTTTTATGAACTTGCTTTACATATCTAACTTGCTTACATATTAAACTATTTTGAATCGATCTTAAGTAAACATATCAAACGTTGTAATAATTAATGTTGTGGTATATCCAAAATCACAGCTAGTAGTTGCAAATGCACTCCTAGTTTAAAAATAGTTAAATAGTGTAAAATACTTTGAAATATGTTTATGGAATGAACACTTTAATAATTGAATACCATATTTATGTGATAGCAAATAAAAATACGTTTAAAATAAACCTTGTGTTTTCCCACTTCTTTCAGGAAAGTTGATTTTTGTATCTTACTTCATAAATATTTATTTTCATCTTATTGCTTCATGAATGTGTTTTTTTTTCACTTTGCTTAATTAAAGTATTTTTTATTAATTCTCTTCAAGATTGTGAATTTTACGCCTTGTTTCATGAATGTGATTTTTTCAAAAAAATTACTTTATTTCATGATCTTTACCCAAAAACTCGTTATTTATTTATACAAGGTGTGTCAAAAACGTATCGAGATTTCTTGTACCTTTTGATGTTCCATTCATTATTCTTTTCAGAATACAAGGTGTGTCAAAAAAGTACCAAGGTTAAAGTTGTATTCTGTTGGAAATATTTTGATATAAGATGTGCTCTAATTACCCACCTAGATTTATAGACTAGCCAAGGTCACGTGATTGACTCTTATAACCAATCACTAGCAATACTACTGGCCTGATGGAATATTTAAACCCCCCACATTAGTCATAATTAAAACTGCACCCTTTAAGGATGGACAGACATAGGATTGCCGGATCTTTACCAATATTCTCGAAGGACTTATACGATTACCAGTAACTGAGAGCACTTTAGTAACCAACAGGATTCCTTATCGAAGGACTCTTTATCAAGGATCCAATTCCACCAGATAAGCGCTTCTGCTATAAGACCAAGGAACGTCCCTTAAACACGTAACATATTCACCAAGATAGAAATTATGAATGGAACGTTATTTTTTTCAGAATACAAGGTGTCTCAAAAAGTACAAAAATCTTGATCCTTTTTTGACACACCTTGTATATTTAAAGTAACGGTATCTACTTTGTAAAAGAGGTTTGTTTTAAAAGTGTTTTTGTTTACTATCACAAAAATATGGTAATTAATTTATTAAAACTTTAATTCCATAAGTATATTTTAAACTATTTCTGCTGTGTCGAGATGTAATATTAGACCTGTTCAAAAATCAACTTTCTCCTTTTTTCATACCCACCTGCACGGTTTCCCATGCTTTTTGGTCTGGAAAAGCCGAAAATCACAACCATTTTTGTCTAAAACATTGGGAACCTTTGCCTCATGAAGCATCAAGTTCTATTATATACGCGTTTTCTGAAACGCCAGTTTCAGAGCTTTTTGAGGTTTGTTTTCACCTATTTTTCCACGAATAAATGGGCATAAGCAGGTTAAAGCAAGTAATTAGATGCGGACTGAAACATCAAAATGCATAGAAACTTTTATGGAAATATTGCATGTGATTTTTACAGACAAATTAAAAAAAAAAACTGTAAAAATCTGGATTTTTTTGGTGTTGACAGAGTACTAGTATTATATTAGAGTACATTCAACAGGGAAAAATGCAACATGCAGTCTAATCAGTCTGAATAATTTACTTAACTCTAGTCACAAATTCACAATGGTTTTAGCATGACATATCATGGTCTGTTACGTTTGTTGCAGATCTGTTGAAAACTGCTAATGAATCCAGAGATAATTCACAAGATAAGTTCACTATGGTATTAAGCAAGGAGCTCCGAGGACACAAGGTTGACATCTCAGAACCTCCACCTGCAGTCCAGAGACAAGCGTCCCACCGACCTGCTACTAGATCTGCTACAGAAACCTTCCTGGTCGGATACTCATCATCCAAATAGCTTTAGACGATGGAAACCTGTGTTCCCTCAGGTTACAGACAAGACGACTCTGGCTAACCTAGTTGGTCCAGAGAGTCATCTTCTGCTTGACATCCTTGGCATTGAGTCTGACTGGCTTCTGCAACCTGTAGTGACATGGCCAAGAAGTGATGACTACAGCAAGGCCGTGAAATATGTCAGCAATATAAAAGTAGTAAATGACATCGATGAGCAGGGAGTCAAGAGGAGGAGTGATTTTGCAAACATCATTACCAGATTCTCAGCAAAGAGAGTACATTCTTCAAGCTGTGGAATACAACTGTCAGCGATTTGATTGCGTGAAAAAGCCAACTCTGACCACATGACTGTGAAATGTCCATCTAACATGGCCAATAGACTTTTCTGCCACTTGAAAATAGTTTTAGAGTCTTTGTCACATATTTTCTGATGTCAAAATTGTAATATTTATGAAATTCTGACATTTTTCTGAATATGATGTGTTTCTTTCTTTCATGAATGTTTACTTGGATTGTTTTTACAGACAGAGTATTGTTAATGCTTCAATTTGATACCCATTTTGTTGTTCTATCCCAATTGTAACAAAAGTTTCAGGTGAAAAACTGTCTGGCAGAAGGCAAAATTAGGCACTTTTCTACTGTCATGGGCTTAATATCTGGAGGTCCAATAAGGCAAAGGTTCCTGACATTTTAGCTCAAGATGGTTATGATTTTCAGCTTTTCCAGGCCAAAGAACATGAGAAACCGTGCAGGAGGGTATGAAAAAAGGAAAAAGTTGATTTTTGAACAGGTCTAAGGTGAGTGTTTGCTTTACGGCATCTGGTTCGGCGTAGATTTCGCGGCGGGCTCAGTGTATGCTCCCAACCGTAGCCTTAAATTGGCGAATTTTCAATTATCACAACGGTTCAATTTACGGCATACGGTTCGGTGTGGATTTCGCGTCGGCCTCAGTGTTGGCCAAGACCTCCCGAAATGAAGCCGTAAATTGGCGAATTTTTCAATCACCCTTTTACGACTACGGCGAGGCTCGCTTTACGGCATATGTCTCGGAGTGGATTTCGAGTAGGCCTCAGTGTTGGCCAAGGCCTCCCGAACCATAGCCGTAAATTGGCAAATTTTTCAATCATCATTTTAAGACTTCTAATGTAATATATATTCCTGTTTAGATTTCTTGTTTTTCTCATAGAAATATCGTCCCTTTTCTATAAGGGATTTAGCATAGAATTCAATACGATTCTTTCTACAGAGTATTTTTATTTGGCTAATCTCACAATTATCCAGTACAAAAGTCTCTTCTATTCTCTTTAGGAATCGATCGTTTTATTAGATACTTTCGTTCGACGTATTACGATGGTTAGTCAAAAGGTAATGCCATTTTGTTTAGGACAGGTATAATTACAAATACAGGAACATATATCGTACATCAAAATGAAGCTGGTCCTCTTTAGATCACATCCCTACTTCTCCACATAGTCACCGTTTCTCTCACTAGCAATGGTGCACCTTCGAACGAGAGCATGAATCTCTGCCCCGTAAAATTCTGTTTACTGTTTTTGAGCCACTTCTTCACTACATATTTCACTTCCTCGTTAGCGAAATAATGAATAATTATGTTTGCCTTAGAGTATCATCACTTCGGTCATGAAAGAGGGTTTGAGAGGCAAACATTATTCCACTGACGAGGAAGGGAAATCTGGGACAATTCGTTTGTTCTTATTAACAACACATGATATTAGTTTGGTGAATTCCCATGTATTTTATTTCTCTCAGACCCGGATCTCAATCACGCCTGTGAGAATTGGTTATTTGGACGAGAGCCATCATTGCAAGCCTTCTTGTTCAACCGCCGATCCTAAACTAAAATTTAAACTTTCCCTCACTCGGTTCCTATTCACGAACAGGTTGAGAGGTCATCCCTGTAAATGTTGTATTTTCCGTTAGCTTGAATTCAAATAAATATAAACACTAATCGTGCATAATTAGTAGGATACCCATCAATTATGCAACAGTGGTTACGTGGCAGAGTATTTTATTCGTGTGTGTTAGAGAGAAGTTTGAAAAAATAAAAAGGATTTAAATCATGTCATACTGCTATTGCACAGGGTCTCAGCAGCGTTGTATTAACTTAGTTCACTGTTGTAAAAAGTCACACACATATAAGCAGATATAGAATGTCATTACTGATTTTGCAGAATTAGCCGTGTATTTATATTTATTCCTATATATTTTGATGTAAAGTCACTGCTAACAAGCAGATTTGGATATTTTTGTACACACGAGCAAACATATGTGCCCCCTTCCCCCGGGCGTAAGTATTTACGTTTTAATATAATAAAATATTTGATTACATTAGTATTAATGTAATCGCCGCCAGCACCTATATTTGTGGCCTTGTGCCAGCCTTAGAAAAATGTAGTTTAAGACCGATTTTAATTATTTCCTTTATATATATGGGTGTCTTTTAGAAGAATCACCGAAAAAGTAGTTAGGAAAGATAATATCTTTTTAACGAGAGGAAACGAGACGATAAGTCTATGATTAGCGAAAAACCCAGTCTTTTGGGCTACAGAGAAGTATTTGATCTTAGGCTTTCGTGAACTCTGGTTGACCAGTGAGAATAGAAGAATCGAATATCGATTTAGTCCAGAAGGAGTTCGGAAAGTTCTAGAGAAGGAATCTTCTAGAAGATTATTTAGAAATACTATTATAAAGAGACCCGTCAATAGAATCAGGATCAGTTGCGAGTCTGCGAGCAGAGCATGGAAGGGTCAGGAGACGTGTGTGGCAGTTGGCCAGTTGATGAACAAATGAGGTCGCTGATGTGTGAAACCCGAGATGTAATATTTTACACTGGACGAAGTTGAAAACATATTTATAAAGCGTGAAGCCTGATAATTGGAACGAAAGTTAAGAGCATCACTAAAAAACATATTTAAGGAAGCCGACAACCTTTCTCTCTCTCTCTTCTCGATAAACTTTATTAAGTAAATGAATTCCTGAAAAAGTAAGAAATCTACTGTCCACATCTTTATTACTACACGCCAAAGAATTCGTACTCATGAATGAAAGTCATTAGCGTGTTACTTGTCAACAAGTCAAATTGGCCGTAACAAAGGGCACGCGACGGCCGTACGTAAAGTGATATCTTCCCTTGACCAAAAAGAAGGGAGAAAAAGGATTTTGGGGGCTAAGAGGGACTGACTGCTACAGCTAGATTCGTGTTTGATAACAAACGACTGTACGAACGAAGCTACGAATTGTAGTGCCGTGAAAGGAAAGGCGCTACGTTAAATACTAACTGGACCCGTAACGTTAAATATTACGAACAACCCATAACGTTACATTAGAAAGACTAAAGAGACTAAAGAAAAATGCATATCGAAAAACTACACGTATTTTAATTCTAATTTATTTTAATTAGTTTCTATATTAAATTATACAGAGAATTGCTTTTAGATATTTGGTATAAAAAAATATATTAGAAAATCGATAACACCAAGTAACATTATTAAATCCAAATTATGTTAAAACAAGAATGACATTATCTTCCNCACATTCACTGCTAGGGCTGGCTGTTCACTGGAGTAGAGCAGACAGCAAGTTCTTGTATTCGAAAATCCAATTTCCAGCTCATAACCCAAGACTTTAGGACGTTCCAAAGGCCCAAATTCAATCGGGTACGACCTTTACCTTCACGTTCCAAGTTCTGTTGCAGCTCTCTAGCATCAGCGTCCACATGTACTTTTTTTAATCTTTTCCGTTCTTACTTTCGTTTCCATCACTCTGTAGATACGACGGACGCGGTCGGAAAATCTCCCTGTACGTATGTTCAAGTTGTTCTTCTTACGTAATTCACACCTAGGTCAGGTCTCCTCGCTATGAAATGAGTTGCTTTCTAGGTTATCCGTCGATAATAGATCTCTCATAGTATATGTCCAATCTAGTGCGACAGTAGTGTTCATGTGCCTCTCATTCTCTAGAGACAGTATGATTACAGTTTGTGATTCCATCTCCTAGTACCCACGTTTTAGTGCTCAGCATGTCCCTCGTCAACAATTACATTTCTACTCACAATATTGCTGCACACTCGATTGTCGAGCAGATATATACCTACTTTGTCACCTAATTCCATTATTATATTCATATCTTGATTCTATTGCTCTGGTCCTTATTATGTATTTTACCACTCACTTTCTGAATTTTCAGACTCCTGCGTTAGCTGATAGCGTCTTTCACTGGAGTCTGAGTGAGAGAATAGTCTCCTCAGGTCTCCATGACTCTTCTGTAGTATTCTGCCAGATTGCGCTAGTCCTCCAGTGCAGGTGTTCTGGGTGCGAGTATTTCACTCATCCTTTACTCTGAATTTCCCACCACGACTTCTGACACATACTACTTTCTACGTCCAATTCTTCCTCGGCATACGACTCGTTCCCAAGTGCACCGGACTAGCAAATTTGGTGATCACTATGACTTTCATATTCCATAAGCTTTTTCAGTTCATCTGGCAAGGTCCATGTATTTGTCCATTTATTTCATATTTTACTTTAGTTCACCCTGTGATCTGATCTGGAACTGCAAAACACGTCACCAGGTTGACGATAGATTCTTATTTTTTCCTTTTTTTGTTAATCGCACTCAGGTCTGGTCTTCTTGCCCTGGGATACGGTGAGTCTCCTCTGCTTTGTTTAAATTTCAAAGTCCCAGAGAATTGTATGCGTTTCGTTTTCATAAGCAACAGATTCTGGGTTATGGCATATACCATTTGTTGTATGGTCAAGAATTTAACTTTATTGCATAATTTCAGTGGATCACCTTCCAACCCAGTACTGTTTCTAGTATTTGTTACTCCGTTGTTCGCTAGTTCTGCCTGACCATTCTGCCCATAGTTACATGGTTACAGTCTTACCTCTATTACCGCATTAGTTCTAACATTTACATTTATTATTCTCTTATATAGTGTTTCCCATCAGGCAGATAATTATTTCACTGTATTCATATGATTATTCATGAGACATTCATAACCAATTTTTCAAAAATGGATTGTCTGGTTTGGTTTCATCCTCTCTAATGACGGTATACCCTATTTTTTTTCAAAACACCTTGGGGGTCTTCCGAAGGACACCATCTACATTTTATACACATTTACCCTCATGTTCCAGAGCTTTCCCAACTCTCTAGAACGAGGAGAGTCATTGATATAGAAAGTGTGTTTTCCCTCTCTTCTCTTCTGTGTAACTTCACCAGTTAAGATCGGAGACCGGGTTATAGGGCGTCACGAAAGGAGGATGTTGCCATTGTCTCAAATCTGCCTAAGGGCCACACGAGAATCATCATCGTCTTCTGCCTTGACACAGAGGGAGTTTCCACGCGCCATGCTGTCAGGCTTTCTCCGTATACGGTGATGCATTGTATGATTAAGATGTGTGGTTTGCCCACGTTCGTCAAAATCATACCATAGTGTAAAACACTAGAATCAGAAAAAGCTGCTTGATTGCACAATTATATCATTAGGTCCACATCTTTAATATATAGTGACTTTACATCAGGGACACTCTATACAACAGATGGATAAATCTACATTATTCACAAGGTATTACAATGTTGATATGACTACTTAATGGTTTGGAGGCGCGTGGTCTAATGGTTAGATCGTAGAAATGAAAACTTTCGACCCCAGTTCAAATCCTGGACGAAGTTACAGTTCCCATATCGCTAATACCCCTGGGAAAGGTATGAATCCAAGTACTTCTCCATACAGCTATGGATAAAGTAGTTCAGACTGCGCTCTTTTACATGGTTAAGCAACACAGCCTAGGAAAGGAACGCTGAATACACACCTGTTAAACCTCGCTTGGGAGGACACTTCTAGAATAGAGTCAGTCCCAAATAATATCTATTTCACTATATATTTATATATTTTAATATAAAAAGCGCTATTGCCAAATAATCAAAATGTAAAAGTATAATAATATTAATTAATTTTCACTAGCGCTAGACTCCAACGATATGCCTCTTAAAGCCAGTAGAACAATTCACATACCTGGGTTAGTAATATCTCACCACAGAAAGCGATGGTAATATACGAATAAGGAAAGGCATGGCGGCCACAAATAAATTATCAGTCATACGAACCGATCTCTCTGAGAAGATAAAGCGATAATTCTTCCAGACTGTGGCTATATCAGTACTGCTGTATGGCTGCCCCACTTGGACCATAACGAGGCGCCCTTTGAAAAATAAGCTAGATGGGAGCTGCATAAGAATGCTGCGTGTGGTCTGAACAAGTCGTAGAGAACAGCACCACACAACGGAAGCACCTGTATGGCCACCGACCCCCCCCCCATCTCACAAACCACGAGTGGGGACGGATAAGCATGACTGGACACTGCCGGGAAATGAAGGATGATCTCATAAGCGACGTTCTCCTGGGAACCAAACACGATGAACATGCGGTAATTGGGACGCCCACCCAAGTAGCCTACAGACCAACTATGTGAGCTGTTGCTAGGATACTGCGCAGACGACCTCCCTGGGACAATAAATGACAGGTAGTTTAGGAGGAGATTTTCATGGATATCCGTGCAATTGCGCGACATGATGATGATTGATGATGAGACCACGGAGATTGTTTTATGCGTTGTGTATAAACAGTAAAGTGAGGACTAAGAGTCCGGAATAATCCAAATAATAAAAGTAATCAAGCCTTACATCTCAGAAATGAAGACTTTTATTCAGCAAAAAGACAAGCCATAGCCAGTCGCTTATAAAAAGTTCCCCGGGTTTGGGAAACCCTAGTTGTTACCTAAGTAATTATTTCTATCTGTTATTTTGGCCAGTCAGTAAGCTTCTGGCCGGTAGTTGGGGTAAAGCTGAAAAGAAAACCTTGGCACGGAAACGAACAATCTTGTTTCAGCTTCCTCTGCCAGTATTTTTGCTGACTTTGAAAGGTCTTATCTATTTCTTGAAGAAGTGTTGGCATTAGCCCGGTCTTCCGAAATACAAACGTATTCTGATCAACCAAATACGTTCATGTATATGTTAGACTTAGGGATAAAAATAAAAGAGGAGTCGCTTTATTTGCTCATTTCAAATGATATTGAGTTATCATTTCCTACACCAACATTTATACACTTGTACTGTAATTAAGATGAGGCTCCGATGTGATAATTTCGATGTTTCAAAACTGTCCAGTCTATCTATATTATGTATTTCTTGAAGTAGTGTTGGCATTACCCCGCTGCCCCTCCGAAATACAACCCTGTTCTGATTAACCAAATAACCCCCCCCCCTAGCAAATCATTAATAATGGTCGAGTCTGATTGAGAGCCCCTTCAAAGATTCAAAAGATTAGTGGAATATTATTTTAATCATTCTGTTGTTATCAGAACATTTCGGTGGGTCAAATCTATCTATCTATCTATCTATCTATATAATTTTTTTTTCCTATTATACTGTCCTGAGGAAGGTTTAACTTTTGGTGTATATTTCATGTTTAGGTAGCAAGAGAAAAAGGTACAGTGCTAAGTGTGGTGCATTTTCATTTTCTTTGATTACTTGTCATAACAATAAATAAACTTGTTTTCCCCAACTAATTACCCATAGCTGGGAGGAGAAAAGTTGAAGGAAAACTTATACTCTTTCCTACGAATATAAATCAGAACCCAAATCGCACACAACTTCGCACCATGATTTGAACTCAGATCGGCATTTCCTATTTGGTTGGTTGGTTGGTTGGTTGCGTCTTTGATTGGTTTTTTACAGCATGCAACCCTTGTTAGGTTCATTTTTATGCCGACGACATGCTCCTGTTCTATCATTCTTGTTGGGTAGTCATTTTTTAACTTCAATTTTTAAAGCCTTTTTTTTTCTGTAAACAGGTACTATCACTCCAGGTCAGAATGGATCTGGGAGTAAGTGGTGTAGGGGACTCCACATTCCCCAGAGCCTTCCAGAATTAGAATTTCAACATCAGATAGAGTTTAACATTGTTTACCACCCGCATTTCAAACCACATATATGATTAAAAAGGATTCGGCTGTTGCCATAAAGCATTTAGGGTAGGGCAAATTTATATTAATTGCTATGGATGTTATCGGATTTGGTTTTGGTTTTGCCGTGTTTTGTTTAACGGGCATATCAACCTTCATTGGGATTATTTAATGCCGATAAGTTTGAAAATAAATTCATTGTTAAATGGAATAATACAATTTTTTTATATATAATTTTTTCTAATAACCCATAGATAGGACCCTAACAGCGTACTACCAGCTCCGGGGTCAGAGAGGACCAGCGGAGGACAGGTGATGAAGGCCCGGTGCTCCAAATTCCAAAACTCCAGAAACTCGCAACCTCACCATCAAATAGAGGTTTTACGTCATTCCCCAGGACATTGAAGACCCTCAGCGACCACCTGCTAGCAACCATATGATAAAAAAGGGTGGGGCTATGCCATAAGGGCAATAATTTGGCGGCATATCATATAGGTGCTAAGGGCTTGACATGTCCATCCGATCCGACCGTCAAGTCTAAGCAACCAAAGTGGCGAGTTTTATGCCATCACCAGGATCCAGTCCTTAAGCATTACGGATCGCTACACACGGCCAACAGTGCTGTCTGCGTATTCTAACGCTCCAGCCAACAGGGCCGGTGCTTCCTATGATGATAACCGTTAAAACATGCGCACCTCTAAATAGAAATGCTTCAGATGGCAGGTTAAAGGATTACAATATTAGATAATCTGGAATAAAACCGTAACTCTCAACGTATACATACATATTCCTCATTAATGATTAATGGATCCGTGGTTAGTAGCTCCGTTAAGGAGGATTAAGTGGCTAAAGATAGATGCTTTTCATTAATACCAATGAAACGATAATTAAACGATTCAAGCCACACCCCACAAAGCTCTCGTTCCCTTTAGATGCCGAAGATAAGCACCAATGAAGTTTGTCCTCATATTTAATTGCCGTACGTGGTATGTTTGCTTAATGGCATAATCAACTTTTGTGGATTATTTAATGCAAAATTTTTCTCGTATATATATACCTATTACATATATAAAGGAAAATACATATGGTTATATATATATATATATATATATTATATATATATATATATATTATATATAATATCTATATGTGTGTGTGTGTGTGTTGTGTGTTGTGTGTTATTTGGGCCAGCATTCTTTCATTATATTGCAGGTTGAAATTAAACAAAAGACACATATCCTGTTTGAAAAATTTTATTTGTGATTTTTTTTCAAGTTTTCTGGCCAACTTTTTAATATTGGGTTGAATTCGTGGATTAGTCCACCAAAGTTCATGTCCGAGTACTTTTGAAGTAGCTTTCCCATCAATTATCCTCCTTCCAGCCTCCATATCCATTGATATAATTTGAAAAACTGGAACACATCACCCCTGATGATGGCACTTCGAAGTGCCGAAAGTACTCGGGACATGAACTTTGGTGGACTAATCCACGAATTCCACCCAAATATTAAAAAGTTGACCAAAAAACTTGAAGAAAATCACAAATAAAATTGTTAAACAGGAGATGTGTCTTTTGTTTAATTCAACATGCACACACACACACGCGCGCGCGCGCGCATACACACACACACACACACACACACACACAATATAATATATATATATATATATATAATATACTTTGGTAGGGTACCAGGTAATTGATATTAGAATATTCTCAGCTGGTCCTTTCTTCCAACGGTACGGAGTTGAAAAATTCAGGTCTGATATGAAGGCTCAATGTTTAATTTTTATAAACAGAGCAAAGTAATTAGTTCAGAAAAAAAGCTTAAAAATCGGGTATTAAGTGATTATGGTCCATTTCCACCCAAGGGTATTTGAAAACCTTCAGAGTTTCGTCAGATTGCGTTCTATATTGCAGACTACCAGCACAGAGAAAAAAAAGATTCGCCCCTTTTTTTTTTTCACACTCTATACATACTATTGATATGATACAGACAACCAGCACAAAAAAAAAATCAAAAGAAAAAAACTTTTCATTGGGGTCACCCTGTATATAACTATTACTGATGCCAGACTAACAGCACACAAAATATATAATAAAATAAAAAAACGTGATCTGACGAAACTCAAAGGGTTTTCAGATACCCCTGGTGAAAATGGACCATAATCACTTAAACCCGATTTTTAAGCTTTTTGTATTTTCAATTATATATATATATATATATATATATATCTTATTATAATGGAGATTGTGTGTTTTCTGTCTGTAACCGAAACTATATTGCTACTCAAGTCACAATTCCCTTAGTTATTTACGTCACATCCTCCATGACTTTATTTTTATTCAAACCTCAATTATTAATAAAATTGTTTTACATTATTAATACTGTTAACCATATCTACCTATTATTAACATGCGATTGTATTTATATATACAAAATATAGTGGTTTGCAGTGTGAAGGGGAAGGCTAATTTGCATATTGATATTAAAAATTTGATTTTAATAAATATGTGCTCAGTATTATTGATTTCTAATTGTTTTGTTTTATCTTAATGAATATGAGCAAAAATCTCTCCAATAAATCCATTAACAATATTAAAAGTAATTCTATTTGTTACTTCCTAATTTAACTAAATAGTTAAATTATGCAATGAAAGACGGGAGGGAAGAAAAGGCAAGTTTTAGTTGTTCCACCTCTGTTTCAAATCTTTTTATCGGCATCTTATTTAGTTCCATTACCCTTTCTAAGTTAACATAATATTTTATTACATTAAAACATAAATACTTGCACCCGGAGGGTGCATATATTTGCTAGTATATATAATAGTAAATCGGCTGAGTGTCCTAAAGTCGGTATCAGCCAGACAGCAAGAAAGTGTATTCTCTCTTTTCATTAGCTAGACCAATGAGATTTTTAGCGTCTGAGGTTAAGCGCCACAACTACCATGACCATGTAACTTTATCGCACAAATCCCTGTCCTACTCATACGCTCGGTTGCCGAGGGCCTGTATCGAACCAGAAACCTTGCGGTTCCCTGTCATTTTACAAAGTGTTCCATCGTGGTGTAATGGTTACCAAGCTATTATCGCAGTTCCATTTCTACTGAAAGGCTCGTTCGATCTTCACTGGATGACCCCTAATTATTAAATTGTGTCACATCCTACCCGTGTCGAATGGGTTGGTTAAAATACCTACCTATCCATAAATATCCTTGCTATAACATTTAGTGGATTCAATATTTAGAAAAATAACACCCAAGCGTAAATACAGGGGGATCCAAATTCTGTTCTTTTTTTTTGGGGGGGGGGATCATCCTGTATATATACTATTACTGTTACAGTCTACCAGCATAGAAAAAACAAATTATGTTTTTTGTGGTCACCCTGTATATATGCTATTGCTGATGCAGACTACCAGCAAACACACAAAAAATAGAACCCAAATTCTGTCTTATTGGGGGGGGGGGGTCACCTTGTATATATCTCTTATTATAATGGAGATTGTGGGTTTGTCTGTCTGTAACCGAAACTATGTTACTATACAAGTCACAATTCCCTTTAGTTATTTACATCGCATTTTCTATGATTTTATTTTTATTTAAACCTCAATTATTAATAAAATTGTTTTACATTATTAAGACTGTTGACCATATCTACATACTAATAACATGCAATTGTATTGATATGTACAGCAAAATAGTGGATTACAGTGTGAATGGGAAGGCTAATTTGCATATTGATTGTAAAAAAATTGATTTTAATAAATATATGTTAGGTATTATTGATTTCTAATTGTTAGGATTTATCTTATTGAATATGAGCAAATATCTCGAGGATAAATCTTCAAAGAAATCCATTAACAAGAAGAAATAACTGTAATATTATTATTTACTTCCTATTTTAACTATATAGTTAAATTAGGAAAATTTACCAATGAAAGACGGGAGTAATGGAAAATGATGGAAGAGTTAGTTTCAAAGTTGTTCTATTTTTCAATCATACCCCCTCTGTTGCAAATCTTTTTATCTGCATTCTTATTCAGTTTCATTAGCCGTTCTAATTTAATATGATATTTTATTATATTAAAACTTAAATACTTATACCAGGAGGGTGCATATATTTGCTAGTACCATTAATGATGCAGACTACCAGCAAAGAAAAAAAATACTGTTTTTAGTATTTTTTGTGGTCACACTGTATATATTATATGACTGATGCGGACTACCAGCACAAAGAAAAAAAAAAGAAAAAAAAGAGAACCCAAATTCTGTTTACTTTCTTTTGTTTGTTTCTTTTTGTTTTTTTGTTTTTTGGTCACCCTGTATATTTACTTTAGTCAGTCATGGTTATTTTATATGTCTTTTTGAAGTGTAATTCAAAATCGAGCCGATGAAGAAGGAAAAAAAAGGACTGAATGAATATTTAACGCTTCAGTAAGAATATTAAGATTAAAAATTAACTATGTTGTGATTTTATATATTCTTTTTATAAAAGAGATAAAACATTATTTATCTGATGTTCCCACACGTATATTTTTACTCTTTATTGAATACCAATTGAATAATCGTTCCAGAAATTGTTTGTATTGAATAAATAGTCAGTGTTGAATCAGACTTGTATGAAAAATGTTTAAGCTTCCAGCCGTATACACTGCAGGGTCAAAAGGGTGTACCACCGTTGTATAATGGCTAACAAGCTAGTCTCTCATATCCATTACTGGCAAAAAGTAAATTCCATCCTTGTATGGTCAAAAGGGCGTACTAACGTAGTAAAATGGGTAACAAGCTAGTCTAGCAGATCCATTACTGGTGAAAGGAAATTCCACCATTATATGGTCTAAAGGGCGTACCATTGTGGTATAATATCTAACAAGCTAGTCTCACAGATCCATTACTAGCAAAAAGTAAATTCCCTCCTTGTATGGTTAAAAGGGCGTACCAACGTAGTATAATGGCTGACGAGCAAGTCTCGCAGATCCATTACTGGTGAAAAAGAAATTCCACCATTATATGGTTAAAAGGCGTACCACGGTGGTATACTATCTAACAAGCTAGTCTCACAGACCCATTCCTGGCAAAAAGTAAATTCCATCCTTGTATGGCTAAAAAGGGCGTACCAACGTAGTAAAATGGCTAACAAGCTAGTCTCGCAGATCCATTACTGGTGAAAGGAAATTCCACCATTATTGGTCTAAAGGGCGTACCATTATGATATAATATTTAACAAGCTAGTCTCGCAGATCCATTACTGGCAAAAAGTAAATTCCATCCTTGTATGGTTAAAAGGGCGTACCAACGTAGTATAATGGCTGACGAGCAAGTCTCGCAGATCCATTACTGGTGAAAAAGAAATTCCAGCATTATATGGTTAAAAGGGCGTACCACGGTGGTATACTATCTAACAAGCTAGTCTCACAGACCCATTCCTGGCAAAAAGTAAATTCCATCCTTGTATGGCTAAAAGGGCGTACCAACGTAGTAAAATGGCTAACAAGCTAGTCTCGCAGATCCATTACTGGTGAAAGGAAATTCCACCATTATATGGTCTAAAGGGCGTACCATTATGATATAATATTTAACAAGCTAGTCTCGCAGATCCATTACTGGCAAAAAGTAAATTCCATCCTTGTATGGTTAAAAGGGCGTACCAACGTAGTATAATGGCTGACGAGCAAGTCTCGCAGATCCATTACTGGTGAAAAAGAAATTCCACCATTATATGGTTAAAAGGGCGTACCACGGTGGTATACTATCTAACAAGCTAGTCTCACAGACCCATTCCTGGCAAAAAGTAAATTCCATCCTTGTATGGCTAAAAGGGCGTACCAACATAGTAAAATGGCTAACAAGCTAGTCTCGCAGATCCATTACTGGTAAAAAGGAAATTCCACCATTATATGGTCAAAAGGGCGTACCACCGTGGTATAATATCTAACAAGCTAGTCTTACAGATCCATTACTGGCAAAAAGTAAATTCCATCCTTGTATGGTCAAAAGGGTGTACCAATGTAGCACAATGGTTAACAAGCTAGTCTCGCAGATCCATTACTGGTAAAAAGGAAATTCCATAATTATATGGTCAAAAGTGCGTACCATCGTGGTATAATATCTAACAAGCTAGTCTTACAGATCCCTTACTGGCAAAAAGTAAATTCCATCCTTGTATGGTCAAAAGGGTGTACTAATGTAGCATAATGGTTAACAAGCTAGTCTCGCAGATCCATTACTGGTAAAAAGGAAATTCCACAATTATATGGTCAAAAGTGCGTACCATCGTGGTATAATATCTAACAACCTAGTCTTACAGATCCATTACTGGCAAAAAGTAAATTCCATCCTTGTATGGTCAAAAGGGCGTACCAACGTAGTATAATGGCTGACGAGCTAGTCTCGCAGATCCATTACTGGTGAAAAGGAAATACCATCACTACATAGTCAAAAGGGCGTATCGATGTGGTATAATGTCTAAAAAGCTAGTCTCACAGATCCATTACTGGGGAAAAGTAGATTCCATCCTTGTATTGTCAAAAGGGCGTACCAACATAGTAAAATGGCTAACAAGCTAGTCTCGCAGATCCATTACTGGTGAAAAGGAAATTCCACCATTCAATAGCCAAAAGGGCGTACTAACGTGGTATAATGATTACCAAACTAGTCTCGCAGATCCATTACTTGTGAAAAGGAAATTCCACCATTCAATAGCCAAAAGGGCGTACTAACGTGGTATAATGATTACCAAACTAGTCTCGCAGATCCATTACTTGTGAAAAGGAAATTCCATCAATATATGATCAAAAGGGCGTACCAACGTAGTATAATGGCTAATAAGCTAGTCTCACAGATCCATTACTGGTGAAAAGGAAATTCTATCCTTGTATAGCCAAAATGGCGTACACACGTGGTATAATGATTAGCTAGTCTCGCAGATCCATTACTAGTGAAAAGCAAACTCCATCATAGCTGGATGCTCCATCCTTGAGAATTCTTTACCTTTATTCTAATCTGCAATTAATGTCTTCTCATATATTTATCGATATTTAATTATGATTATTACAATATTCTTGTCTCTGGTATATTAGAATAGATGTGTTGCTGATTTATCGCATCCAACAGTGGGATTAATACATATTTGTATTTGTTCAAGCAAGAAAGTTTGCATCAGCATTAAAGACCAAAATGGACATGGATTTCATTATATTACTCATGTGATTGCGTGACATCAAGGATAGTTAATAACGGTTAATACAAGTGCCTAATATCAGCAACGGACGAAAGTAAACACGCTAAGAAAATCACAAAATACATTCAACTTGAGAAACTGATAAGATGAATGAACGTTATTTACTTATTCATCTATTTATCTTATTATTATATATATAATATATATATATATATATATATATATATAATAATATATATATATATATATATATTATTTTACAATGTTATTCATAGATCAATGTTCATTATCAGCGACCGCGGTTTCATGCTAAATAGCAATCATCAGGCTGAGGAGCAAGATCCTATGGTGTTTGTTGGAGTTCTTTACTCAATGTCACATTTAGGATTGTAAATAACGTCGGTTAGTTTTGCGGACGTTGTTATTTTTTTTTTAAAATGTATTTACAATCCTAAATGGATTTATTTACAATCCTAAATGTGACATTGAGTAAAGAACTCCAACAAACACCATAGGATCTTGCTCCTCAGCCTGATGATTGCTATTTAGCATGAAACCGCGGTCGCTGATAATGAACATTGATCTATGAAAACATTGTAAAATAAATAAATATTAGCTCTTACAAACTGTGATTGAGCACTGTATTTTCTTTGTTTCATCGCAAAAAAATTTTGTTTTTACATATACCTATATATATATATATATATATATATATATGTGTGTGTGTGTGTGTGTGTGTGTGTGTGTGTGTGTTTGGGCAGCATTCTTTCATTTATACATGTAGAATTAAACAAAAGGCACATCTCCTGTTTAACAATTTTATTTTTGATCTAATTTTCTGGCCAACTTTTTAATGTTTGGGTGGAATTGCGTGATAAGGCCACCAAAGTTCAGTTCTTCTCCTTCCAGCCTCCACATTAATATAATTAAAAAAACAAAAAAAACTGGAATACATCAGCCCTGATGATGGCACTTAGAAGTGCCGAAAGACTCGGGAACTGAACTTTGGTGGACTTATCCACCAATTCCACCCAAACATTAAAAAAGTTGGCCAGAAAATTAGAAAAGATCAAAAATAAAATTGTTAAACAGGAGATGTGCCTTTCGTTTAATTCTACACACACACACACACACACACACACACACACACATACACACACTCATATATATATATATATATATATATATATATATATAATATATATTAAAGAAATGGATACAATAAAACCTACTCGAGTTCATCGTTAGAATCATCAGGGTTAAATCCACTGAATTAATCGAGTTACCGATTAAATGCAGCTGATCACACGTATGTTCATTGAATAAGATTTTACGTTACAGAGGGACGCTTGTTTACTTTTTTTAAAATCTCACCGGAAATTGTTTTTTCGTAGATATTAAAATTAAAGATGTGAATTAATTTGTGGGTATTTATTTTACTATGGTTGTTTAATAAAGTATGAGTTATGAGGCGTGAGAGTGGTTTAATAAGTAAGATAGATTAAAATTATTTATTGATTTAGCTTTGGTTAGAGGGTATATAAAAAAAAGAAACATATAGGCATGTGTTGTTACAGTGACTTATGTTACAATAATTGAGGTTTAACGCGGATTAATAAAGGTAATCATACAAAAATAAAAATTATTGAGGGACAATGAGTGTAGCATAATGGACCTAGGAATACCATATTGGTGGCCTTGTGCCAGACACGGAGAAACCTTAATAGATTGTAGCAGGATTCTCAGACCTTACGGGAGTGGGCAGGCAATGTGAAAGTCGTTAGCACCTTTGAGTCTATTCGGAGCCATTAAGTCTGGGATTATGCTAGTAAAATTTAGTTTAATCGGTTTGTCAGAAGAAAGGATGGTTGACCCGTTGACCTCTTAAGTGACACGTGTAGTTTGGTAGAACAATTAGAATCTTCGAGAGATTCTAAGACATTCTAGAACATTCTAGAACGATCGACAAATTTTTCTATATAATGAGGGAACCTTAGATTTTGAATCAGTTAAGTCCTGGAGACCGAGGGAGTAGTAGAGCCCTGGAGACCGAGGGAGGAAGACCAGTTGAGTCTGTGGCCGTGGAGTTGGCTTGACAGTAGACGGGGGTCCTGGTGTCGCTGTTGTGTGAAACTTGAGATTTAATATTTTACACTGGACGAAGTTGAAAGCATATCTTAAGTGTGAAGCCTGATAATTGGAACGAAGTTAAGAGCATCATTAAAAACATAATTAACGAAGCCGACTATCTCTCTCTCAATAACTTTCATTAAGAAAATAAATTCATGAAAAGCAAGAGGTACTGTTCTCATCTTTATTTACTACACGCCAAAGAAACCGTAATGGAATTCATGAATGAAAGCCATTAAACAAACAAACGGGAACAGATACTTGACTGGAGATATATACTTGTCAACAAGTCAAATTGGCCGTAACGAAAAGGATTCGGCCTGCGTAAGTGATATCTTTCCCTTGACCAAAAGAAGTGTGGAAGGATTTTGAAGCTCGAAGACTGACTGCTAGATCTGGGTATGTTTGTAAACAAACGACCGTACGAGGATACGATTTGATACCGTGAAAGAAACAACCCCGTAACGTTACGTATTCCGAATTGGTACCGTGACTACGAACAACCCTCTACGTTACATATATCGATTTGATGCCCCTATGTAACAAACACCCGTAACGTTACAATGAGGTTAAATAAATGTGGTATTGATATAAAATGTTAAGTTTATTTATTTAAGTTATCATAATTGAAACTAAAATTTGAAAAAAAAATATATATATACTTTTTTTAATTATTCATTTTATTTTATTTTTTATACCCTATCCGGTGGTCAAAAGTCTGCTTGGCGGCACTAGGTGTAGCAGTCCCGCTTTTAGCCACCAAAACTGTGTTAACACACCAAGTTAGCGGCTGACGAGGGCAGGGTATCGCACGTTGTATTTATTACACGTGGTATGATGAAAATTCTTTTAATGATCACATTTTTATTCAGATACAGACTTTCTCAACCCCAATGAAAGCTAGGGGAGTAAACCCCGAAAATGAATCAGGATCTGGAGTCCCTAAGGTGGAGAGATGCTGATATTCAGTGCTACCCAGTAATTCTTGCGACACTACCGTTGCCAAACTCTATTAGTTCCTAACCTTTCCTTTAGATCACAGCGACAGTGTGGAGAGGGGGGATTTGCTGTTTGTGCAACCGCTCATCCTCCATATAAACCCGCTCAGGCTACGTAGTTAACAAAAATATTTGGACACTAACACATCGACTCTCGTAGACGGAAGGATGCCATCAACAACAATATTCTGCTAATTTTGTTCATTTGTATCATCAAAGTAACTGCTACAAACAGTGATCACAATCTAAAACCTGCTGGGTATATAGGTGGCGAGAGAGTTCTTCTATTATTTATTTTCTTACTAGATGTAGCTCGAATAGCTAGCTGGTATATTATTTCTGTAGTCTGTTTCATGCGTAGGTTGTAATCTGTTATAATCATTTCTTCTAGCCGGTGTGATAATACCCGGTCTGCACTCGCTGCACCTTCATTGCACAATGTCTGTGATCCCAACGTTGTGATATTCCGTGTTGGCCGATTCGAGGGACACGAGTCAGACAGGTTCACAAGGATTAAAAAAACAAAAAACAAAACATAAAGTCTGATAACAGGGCGCTGATGGAAGGGGAAGTTGTGACACTCTGTGCAGTTGTGGTGCGGTAGTGTATACTTACGTCTATGTCACCTGACAAGAAAGTTGTTTTAACTCTAAGTCAATTACTTGCTTCACTGATGTGGGTCCCTGGCTATTTTCTATCTCTGCTACTACTGTGGCGATGCTATCCCCCACTGCCGGCCGAAAAAACTCACTCAAGGGCTGGAGCTTGGCTGAATATATTTAAAATTCCACCCCACACATCCCCACGGACCCAACCACCCAGATGCACGGCTATTAATTTAAATCTCAGACTTTTTGTCTGCGATTTCTCTTTAGAAAAAAGCAATTACTTTTTTTCAGTTTGAACTATTCAGACCATTAATTTCCTCAAAAGAGATTTCCTCATAAAAACAGCTTTTTTCTCTTAACACCTGAAAGTATTATCTCTAACTCGCTTAACTTCATGGTGGCCCTTTCAATTCTCTTTACTGCCCAATCCTTTGTGTCCTTAAAGTACAACCACCCACCCATATACATAAGCCTGGGCTTAACACATTCTATTTTTTTTTACCATGTTCTCCCTCAACATAGTGTCACGCCGGTCTTTCTTAGTTCTGGTCTGTATCTGTGTCTTTAAGATGCTGGTCTGATTTTGTGTCGCCAAGGTTCACTCAGAGACAACACGAGGGTTATATTTCAGCGATCACATTTTTATTCAGATACAGACTTTCTTAACCGCGGCGGAATCTATGCGGAGCCGATGCTTACACCATATTTTAATTGCCCAACTTACTAAGTTCTGGGCTTCATTCACCCACTCTGTTTAATCGGGAAGAGGGTCACCTAAAGGTTATTTCATTGTCAATAATCTAACCCTACCAACCGTACCAACGTAGTAAAATCGTGGTATAATATCTAACAAGCTAGTCTCACAGATCCCTTACAGGCAAAAAGTAAATTCCATCCTTGTATGGTCAAAAGGGCGTACCAACGTAGTATAATGGTTAACAAGCTAGTCTCGCAGATCCATTACTGGGGAAAAGGAAATTCCATCACTATATAGTCAAAAGGGCGTATCGATGTGGTATAATGTCTAAAAAGCTAGTCTCACAGATCCATTACTGGCGAAGAGTAGATTTCATCCTTGTATTGTCAAGACGTGGTATAATGGCTAACAAGCTAGTCTCACAGATCCATTGCTGGTGAAAAGCAAACCTCATCATTTCTTAAACTCGGCGGAATCTAAGCGGAGCCAATGCTTACACCATCTTTTAATTGCCCAACTAACTTACTAAGTTCCGGGCTTCATTCACCCAGTCTGTTTAATCGGGAAGAGGGTCACCTAAAGGTTATTTCATTGTCAGTAATCTAACCCTACGGATTTTAAATTTCAAGGACTTTTAATTCAAAATCTATCTCTACACTAACCGTCAAAAACAAAGGTTTCTCAATATTCAACAGATAGATAGAAAGATAGATGCGTTTATGTTATACAATCAAAATACGTAAATCTTTTTAAATTAAAAGTCACCCATTTATCGTGTGTGCATATGTGTATATGTGTGTGTACATATGTGTGTGTATGTGTATATATGTGTGTGTTTCATTCAATTATAGATACGCTTTTGTTTTCTTTAAGTTTTTCAGAGTCTTTTTATTTTTTATTTTTTTATTCAAACAGTGAACATTTTCTTTTATCTACTTTCCAGATAAGTCCCTATGAAAATTGCCCAGAAAACCGCGTAACATTTTTTTACCCCCACCACAAACAAAGGAAGAATAAAACAATAAACACATATAAAATAATTTCTATCAAAAAAATTTAGATACAAAAATATAAAAAAAAGCGAATCAAAAAGCGAAATCGCAATCTTTACGGTTTATCGAAGAGCAAATTGGATGAGAGGAAAACTTCACAAATAGGAGGACCGAATTAGATAAGATAAAAGCAATAATGAGGAGCTTATTGGCGGTAATTAATGATACGTAGGGAAAAATGCGATGAATAAAAACAAATAAATTATCTTTTTCTAATCAATATTTATTATTAATTATCAAAAGGGAAGCATTACAAACTGCAGGAGGTTCGTCACACGATGAGTAAGGAATACAAATTATCGAAAATGAGTCATAATCAGACAGTTTGTAATCATAATAAATATGGAACTTTAATATTTAATAAATAAATAAAAAAAGATGGAGGAAATATGTATTTAGCTGGCGTTACGTGTGTAAACTTTGACTAACGGTATTTACAGCGGGGTCTTAAAAAAACGCAGGGGGGAGTGCAAGATGGATTCTCTTTAGAAAAAAGTTTATGAAAGCTAAACACTAAAGTTTTATTAAATCGAAACATGAAGTTTCGTGAGTTTTATTCATTATTTATTGTGCTTCCCGCGGGATGGGCAGCATTCACGTAGGTAAATAACACGGATAATTTACAAAAGATTGCTTAGTGTGGCACAATGGTATTATTAGGTTGTTTACAGTACCCCCTCAGTAATAAAGTAGTTACCCAGCTAGAACATGATCAAGGCAGCTTAACTTTAAGGATCTGACAGGAATTGGTGTTTTACAGATAGATATGAAAGACTGAGATTAGTCTATAGATAGCTATGAAGAGACTGAGATAGATAGATAGATAGATTGATAGACACACACACACACACACATACACACACACATATATATATATATATATATATATATATATATATATATATATATATATATATATATATATATAGAGAGAGAGAGAGAGAGAGAGAGAGAGAGAGAGAGAAAGAGTAAACTATAGACACGTGTTTCGAGGTGTTCCCTAATTGTTCGACCGCTATCACCTTACAACTCACTCTGGCTAAAAATGAGACCGTCCAAATCGTCCAAGAAGAAATTCAAAAATGTAAATCCTTATTATCTGAAAGAAAAAGCATTGCTGAATGTTCAGGATGATTGAAAGGTAACCCCCCTTTTTTAACTTTTTTTTTTCATCTGGCCAGTTGTCAATACTTGGAAGAATATAGAAGACTTGATCTTCATGCTAAAAGATGCTCCTCCACATTTTGCTATTCTTGTACGTGAATGGCTGGATCACCATTTTCTTGGAAGGTACATAGCTATACATGGTTGGCACGATTGGGCGTCTTGAATACCCGATTTAACACCCTGCGACTTTTTTTCTTTTTGGTTTGGTTGAAGGGACAAGTCTACTCTACTCTACAAAACCATAGATATTGTGTAGCGAGATCGAACGGCAAGACCCACAAACCTTTGATGGGCCAGTAACGATCCGTCGGTCGAAGAGACAGCGAGTGGCATATTGTGTGTGTGGGCAGGAGCAGAGAAGGTGAAATGTCACGAGTTCAAGAGGAGCACGAGACGAGTTGTGAAGGAGGTGAAAGCGTGAGTATCCTTGAGGCCGCGATTTGTAGCTTGCTAGTCTCGTAGCTGGCGAGATGAGAGTTGTGACGTGTGAAAATCTCGGCCAGACCTAGTATAAAAGGAGACGTTAGGACAGAGCGGGGTAGGGCGACGGAGAGTAAACACGACAAGATTAGTTTGTCAGAATTCGTCTTCTCAAGGTTGCGAAAAGTAAAGTTACCTGTAATACGTGTTTCTCGTAAAATACAGAGGTGGAGATTGAACGTTGGCATCAGATCAAAAGGCCAAGTGTTATGTTGTCTTTGGCA
Organism: Doryteuthis pealeii; assembly: GCA_023376005.1. Classification (NCBI taxonomy): domain Eukaryota; kingdom Metazoa; phylum Mollusca; class Cephalopoda; order Myopsida; family Loliginidae; genus Doryteuthis; species Doryteuthis pealeii. The sequence continues at coordinate 52,333,610 of CM042152.1, forward strand.
GAATCATATTGGAAGAACTTTTCTTGTTCTTCTAAGATACTCATTTCTTGCTTTTTCGTCCATATATTTTTGATATATGGTGACCACTTCTAATATTCCCAATTACGTGTAATTCTACTTTTCTCTAAGCGTACTTATATTTTCCTGATTTGGTAGTTCCATTTCTTCTGTTCTTTTTCGTTTCAATTATTCATCACAAGCATAGCGTACATTTCGATCCCAAATTTCATTACTATATCCTGGCTGTAGATTATTATGGTCTACAAAAGGTCCACTTGGACAATTAGCGTAGTGGATAAAGGCGTTTGTTTTAAAACAGTTCTAAGTGACAGTTATCTCCAGGCTACAGTTTCAATCGTGATTAGTAACATAGAATAATAATTAACACAGCTACACACCTGTAACCAGCTACGGTTAGCGGATTGAGAACAGGATATCCCCGTGGATTGAGTAAAGGGTGGTATTCAAAATCCCATGATGGCTACCGATAACAACAAAAAGGTTACCGAGTTCGAAAAGAAGGTTACCGAGTCCCAGAAATCTCCAGAGTCTGACAAGAAATACTTGACAAAGGACGGGGGGGTATCACGACCAAAACGTTGTAAAGATAACAATAAAGATGAGAACAATAGTCCGAATAATCCTAATAATACTAGTCTACACAAGGGTTTCCAATTATTTATCATTTTTGGCAAATATATTGATATCATCTAAAAACAGGGTGACCCCCCCCCCAAAAAAAAATAGAACCCACCCATAAATTTTGAAATAAAACTAATGATTTTAATTTTCTTTTGTTTTCTTTCGGAATATACAGTCAACTTGGTGCTTAAAATATTGTAAAAATAAGTTTCCCCAATATGTCATAGTCGACCAAGGAAAAAACATTTTGCGTGGAGGCCTATTTCACAAAAAAATTATACATTGTAGTACATGCCAATTTTCGGAGAAATTTTCGATGTCGCCGTGCTCCATCAAATGCAGAATCTTTTACTGGGTCAAGAAATTCAGAGAGTTTGGAACTGTTTAAAATCATAATTCTGGACGGGGAATGCCTTTAAAATAAAGCAACCAAGATAACTGAAACATTCAGGAATGATTGTACAAAGACTGAAGTTTAAGTCCAACAAGATTCTTGAAATTTTATAGACGTTGATAAGATTAAATAAAATTTATTTGGGGTCTGTTTTTTTTTTGGGGGGGGGGACACTGTATATAAGGACATTTTTTGGCTGTGATTTTGTGAATATTTAAGCCCTTTTTATATTTCCAGTCACATTTTCTGATCATTCTCTATGTTGATTGGAAATCCTTTGTCTTGATAGAATTTCGTAGTCTGAATTTGTAAAGTTTTCTCCCATTTTTTTATAAATGTATCTATCTATCTATCTATCTATCTATCTATCTATCTCAGTCCGTTCATATCTATCTATCTATCTATCTATCTATCTATCTCAGTCAGTTCATATCTATCTATCTATCTATCTATCTATCTCAGTCCGTTCATATCTATCTATCTATCTATCTATCTCTCTCTCTCTCTCTCTCTCTCTCTCTCTCTATATATATATATATATATATATATATATATATATATATATATATATATATATATATATATATATCAGTCTGTTCATATCTATCTATCTATTTATCTATCTATCTCAGTCTGTTTATATCTATCTATCTATCAATCTATCTGTCTATCTATCTCAGTTTGTTCATATCTATTTATCTATCCTTCTATCTATCTATCTACCTATCTATCTCAGTCTGTTTCTATCTATCTATCTATCTCAGTATGTTCATGTCTCTCTATCTATCTCAGCCTGTGCACTTCCTAGTAAATGAGTAAGTGTCATCATTGTTATGATAAATATCAATGGTGAGATAGGGTCTACATAGAAGATTCCTCTATGGATCTTCAACTCTTCGAGGGTGTATCTTCCTGCTGTTAATTCCACTTACCAGTTTTTCATAGCACTTTCGAATGATTTTTTTTTAATGTTTGCATAATGCAGAAAGGGATTTTGTTACCGCTGCGTAAAAGAATATTAGAACACATCTTGAAAAATAACCGCGGAAAAGACCATCAATTTACGATCCTTAAAAATTTGTGACATTTTTGTGGAAAGGTAAACGTTCTAGAAGTTCGGTATCCGAAAAAGTAAACTTTGTAAGTATATTCATATTTATTCTTATATAATAACTCTATTACATATATTGAGCACTCCTAATATAATACAGCAAAGTTTTGGGCCACCACTCACACACCAATTGAGATATTGATAACCACCACACACACACACACACGCGCACTCGCACACACACACACTCTCTCTCTCTCTATATATATATATATATATATATATATATATATAGTGAGAGAGAGAGAGAAAGAGAGAGAGAGGGGGAGAGAGAGAGAGAGAGTGTGTGTGTGTGTGTGGGGGGGGTTATATACATATTAAAATCGGCCATTTTGTGGTTATAGATCGATTTCTGCACACTGGTGTCTGTGAAGACTTATGAGATTCATCAGACCGCCTACTTTATTGAAAACACTTTTTAAGCATTTTTCTTTACCAATTATATTGCTCTGTTAAATTTTATTGAACATCGAGCTGTCAACTTGTACCTGAACAACTCTCACATTCCGCCTTTGAAGGAAAGGGCCAACTTAGAATCCTCCTAATACAAACTTACCTGGTAACCCATCTACGGATATATATATATATATATATATATATATATATATATATATATATATATATATTATATATTGTATTCTGAAAAAAAAAGTTCCATTAATTAATTTTTTTCATAATACAAGGTGCGTCAAAAGAGCTTTTTAGCAAGTTTATGGCTGTATTTATCAAGATAGAAATGAAGAATGAATGGGGCGTTATTTTATTCTGAATGCAAGAGGTGTCAAAAAATATTTAAAAATCTCGATATTTTTTGACCCCCCACATATATATATATATATATATATATATATATATATATATATATATATATATATATATATACCTCAGTCGGTAGAGCGTTCGGCTAGAAACCACAAAGTTCCTAGTTCGATACCCACCCTCGCCAACTCAGCGTATGAGTAGCACAGTGATCTGTGCGGTGAAGTAAAGAGCTGATGTTAGGTGTGGCGTCCACCTCAGACGCTAAAATAATCTCCTTGGTCTAGCGCTAGTGAAAGGTGTATAGACTCCATCGCTGCATGGCTGATACCGACATATATATATATATATATATATATATATATATATATATATATATATATATATATATATACACGGTGATATTCCTACTTTATTTATATTCATGATGTATGGTCAAATACACTTTAAGCATTTGAAACCTGAACAGTTCACTGCTGAAACCCCGCCCAGTAGTTCTGTATAATGATGTAAATTTTCGGTATTTTTCTTGTTTGTAATCTATTTTCATATTCAATTGTAGCGTATGAATTCCCTGCTGGCCGCTTTCAAATGTATGAAGCTAATAGAGAGATTATCACTCATTGATATTCATGAATTTAGTCCAATTATCTTATCTTTTTGTTCGTCATATCTTTTATTTGCATGATGCGATCCGTTTTCTGATTTGCTTCTAAGAGCAATCTAAACACAAACCACATCAAACAGTTTAAGTCTAATGAATAGTATAATAAACTCTTTAGTTTTATTGATGACTAACAGTGAAGTGTGGAAGAGGATTTTATGGTCCAGTGACGACATCATCGCCAATATCCCTACACTTAGAAAATAATAGGATACTCTGTACTTGTTGATGATTTATAAATTAGTCCTGGGGAAATTGTAATTACTTTCTTGAAAGCGAAATTGCCTCGAACGTTTACTGATGTTTCTGACCTTCGTTTAATCATATTCTTAATCATTCTCTTTTTTTATTTAATTTATTTTACCGGCTTTAGAGGAGAGCTCTGATTAAGGCAGGTTTGTGAAACGTTCAATATGATTGAGAAATCTCATTTCTACACGTGCTCAACAAATACGCGTAAATCCACATTTGCATAATTTGCGGATATTATATTAATATGTAGTGAAAAAAAGGAAGAGTAGTTAGTCCATCTAAAATGTCATAGAACCTTTTCAGATTTCAAAGGTATATATTTACTAAGCCTTCCGCTCGAGCTGAGTTACAGTGAAAAATATATGTTTCATTTGTTGTCTGGAAAATACAGTTTACTATATCTTCCTTATAATTAGGAACTGTTACAATGTATTTTTGCCATCCTGTAGGTCTTAAGCCAGAACGCTTGTCCAGTGGATTTGCATCCTTGGTAATTCATTGTTAAAGAGTCCTGAGTATTGGTAATCGTACGGTATTGTAATTCCCTCCTCAATGAGTGCAATCAGAATTATGGCCAGTTTGGGGGCTTTAAGTAGTGTAGCAGCCACGCAGTATTGTTGGTGATTGGCGACGTAATAGACCACGTGACTTAGGCTAGTCTATAAATCCAGGGGAGGATTTAGAGCACACCTATATCTAAATATATCGGGCACCTCTCGTGGTGTAATTAGCAGACTATTGTTAGTGAGTTCGAATCTCACTGGGTGCCCCATACTTCTGGCCTTGTGCCACATCTAAGCTCAGCTTAGTAAATAACTATATCTAAATATATCGGGCACCTCTCGTGGTGTAATTAGCAGACTATTGTTAGTGAGTTCGAATCTCACTGGGTGCCCCATACTTCTGGCCTTGTGCCACATCTAAGCTCAGCTTAGTAAATAACTATATCTAAATATATCGGGCACCTCATTTGGTGTAATGGTTAGCAAGCTAGATTAGCAGACCATTGTTAGTGAGTTCGATTCTCACTGGGCGCCCCACACTTCTAGCCTTGTGCCATGTCTAAGCAAAGCTTAGTAAATAACTATATCTAAATATATTGGGCACCTCACGTGGTGTAATGGATAGCAAGCTAGATTAGCAGACAATTGTTAGTGAGTTCGATTCTCACTGATCGCCCGATAATTCTGGCCCTGTGCCGCATCTAAGTTACGCTTAGTAAATAACTATATCTAAATATATTCCAACAAGAACATCAAATGAAACTAAAAATTATATCACATCTTCATAATTTCTTACACAAAATGCAAGAACCTGAAATATTTAGTATATATATATATATATAATATATATATATATATATATAATATATATATACTTTGTTCTTAATTGATTTATTTTCGTAGTTTCATCTGGATATACATTCATTCATAGCAATAGCATAATCTTTAAAAATCACTGCCGTCCGTCACAATCCTATAACACCACCACCTGAACCGTTCCTCTCGTGAACCCTCAAATGACTCATCAAATCCGCTGTAGATCCACAAAGTTTAGTGCAAATATGACATAGGAAGGACGTCCTCCCCATTGTATCAGATTGATCAGATGGTAAAATTGACTTTCTGGCTCATACCGGGGAGGATATTAAAAATAGTGTGAACCTGTTTGCTACCTCGTGCACTGCTTTTTGATTAAAAATAAGCTTGACGAAGACAAAGGTAATGTTCACCACCGTAAAAATGAATCGTATATCAAACCAACTATAACCATTCATGGTACTGGTTTGGATGTTGTTGAATCTTTCATATACTTGGGAAGTACACTGACATTTATACATACCTACCTACCTACATGCATACATACATACATACATACATAATCATTAACTATCTTTTATATATGTATAGATAGATGGATATTTAAATATCATTCTCCGCTTTCTCTATGATGTATGATTTATATTCACAATATATATATTTACCAACCCCTCCACACGAGCAGGATGCGACACAAGGTCAATTTCTTAAGCGGAGTTTAACAGGTTTGAATCCAGAGTTTTCCTTCTCCTAGACCGGTTGCCTAACCAAGGTTAAAGAGCCCAGTCTGCCCTACTATTTACCCATAGCTGGAGGGAGAGTAGGATTCATACCTTTCCCAAGGGTATTAGCGCTAAGTGAAATGCAATTACCCCGTCCAGGATTTGAACTCGGAGTGACGAGTCCATTTCCCATGACTTTAACCATTACACCACGCGCTTCCTACTCTTATATATACAATATAATCTCTAATCAAAAATATGAATGTGTATCGGTCAGTAAATGATCAGGTCCCTGGAAAAATACGTTCTGAAATATCATTATAGTTTTATCTTATTCTAATGGCGGTACGGATGGATTAGCGTTTAATGACTCAGATATGAAATCAGTGAACCGATTTCAAACCCTGGCTAGAACGATTTGGGCCCACGTTGCACTAATTCACATGGAAAGGGCATTTTATACGCACCTATGAGTAAATAAATAGCGTTACAGATGATCTTTTTGGCCTTGGAAAAGCAATCTATCAGCAGTGTTCGATAATAGGTCAAGTGAGAGATTGAATCTCATATAAGCAACCGTGTGCAACCTGTTGCCTGTTACAATGGGTTGTCCGCACCAAAAGAAAAAAAAATCACTATTGTTTTTAGCGATGCCATGCAGAAGGAATTACACGACATAACACCTCGAAGCCTTGCTATGATATGCGAAAGAATTAGTGCATCCTATCCTGATGTAATGGTTACTAAGCTAGTTTCGCAGATCCGTTACTGCTACATATTGAGTTCGTTTCTCGCTTGATGCCCCATACGCGCGACGTTGTGTCACATCCAATCAGTGGCGAACGGGTTGGGTAAATACTTATCGGTAACTTAGTAAAATTTGTCAAAGCTTACTGGTGAGAAGTTGGACAAAGCCAATCATCCCCTCTTCACTGTCAATCTTTTCCTACTTTAATCCGCTCACAGTGGTTCTCCTACTATTGCGATCCTACCGTTAGAAAGTGGCAGCGGCTCTTGAGCGTTTCAGTTGTTACTATAATAAAATGACTTTATTTGAATAGAATGAGTTCAGAGGTAAATAGGTTGAGAACTTTGAAATATCCCATTATACAGGTAAAGATTAACAATTGTGGAGAAAATGATGATGATGATGTTGATGATGATAATAATGATGAGGATGATGATGATGATTTCATCTCCATATTTTTATAGATTTATGCATCGAGACATTAGAGATTTAAACATTAATGAAACTGTTGGGAAAGCATAAGTGTTACCGATGGCTTCGGTAATAAATTAAACCCAGTAACATTTACATCGAGTGAATACAGGGGTGAGTCAAAGGGGATTTTTTGTGAATGAACGCCACTAAACGTAAACAACACCTCTCCGACATTAAGACGAAAACTGATACCCAAAGTTGACCCGGCAAGTCGAGGCAAATTGACCGTAACGAAAAGCACGCGACCGATCTCCCTTGACCACGAAAAAGAGGAAGGTTCTCTCTTTTGGGGTAAAGACTGGCTGAAGACGACTACGTGAGAACTGTGTTGGTAAACAGAAGGCCAACCGTGTCAAGCTCTCCGACCGAAAGATAAAATCGACAACAAACCTCACCACGTAACACATATATGCGTTGTTAGAGTGTGCATCTCCTGCAGTGGTGAAGAGCATGGAGTAAGAGCCCGCTACGTTACAGTAATATAATTTTGTTTAGGGCAGGTATAATTACTAACACAGGAACATGTATCATACAACAAAATGAAACTGGTTCTCTGTGGATCACATTCCTACTTCTCCACACCGTTTTTTCTCAATAGCAATGTTCCCCCTTCGAATGAGAGCATGTATCCCTGCCACGTAAAAATCTGTTGACTGTTATTTGAGCCACTTCTTCACTAGAGATATCACTTCCTCGTCACTGGAATAATGTTTACCCCTCTTCGGACACATGAAAGAGGATGTGATTGTCTATTTGGAACTTATTGCGATGCCGTATGATAAAAAGTGTTATTGGTTTTCTTATTCGGGGTCAGTACAAATAGCTTGTTCCCATTCCCAACCCTTGAATAACGAACATCATCATCATCATCATCATCATCATGTCACGCGCGCAGCACGGATATCCATGACAATCTTTCGCCAACCTTCCCTATTACTCATGGCCCCTGGGAGGTCCTCTGTGCAGCACCCAGAGTCTTCGCATAGTTGGTCAATGTAAGTCCTTAGCGGGCGTCCTACGTTAGCATGTCGATGTGTTGGCTTCCACAGGAGAACGTCGCTTATGAGCTCATTCCAGCTTCTCCAGCAGTGTCCTGCGTGTCTAGTCCGTCTCACCTGGATGTTTGTGAGATGGGGGGGGGGCAGGTGACCATATAGTTGCTTCTTTGTGGGTGCTGCTTCCATGACTTGTTCAGGACTACTCGCAGCAGCTTCTTTGCAGGTACCATCTAGCTTATTCTCGAGGCGCTTTCTCAGGGTCCAGGTGGTGCAGCCATACAGCAGCACTGATATAACCACAGCCTGGAAGAATAGTTGCTTTAGTTTGTCAGTGAGATCGGATCTCCATATTACTGATAGTCTTTGTGGCTGCCCATGCCTTTCCTATTCGTGTATTAAACATCGCTAACGAACATAGAGCTGGTTAATTTCGAGTATTCCAAAATGTTATTTCTAAGTCTACGGACCATACCGTTTTTATTATAAAGAAAGAAATGGGGAAAAAAGACATGCTACACAAAAAACTTATTTTAAGAAAGAAAGAAAGAAAGAAAGAAAGAAAGAAAGTAGAGGAAAATAAGAGAAGAGGTGAACGCGCAAAAGTTATAACGCTAATCTATTTCAATAAAGCTAAATAAAAGATGAAAAGACGGAAAGAAAGAAAAAAAGAGTGACATATAGAGAGCGAGCGAGCAAGCGAGATGGAGAGAGAGAGAGAGAGAGAGAGAGAGGGGGGGAGACAGACAGACAGACAGACAAACAGAGACAGAAAGACAGAGAGAGAGTTAAATCAAAATTATTATACTTTTTACATATAGAACTATTTTTCCATAGCTCTTAAGTAAATATTTCAAACGTTGTAATAATTAAATCATCATACTGTGGTATATCCACAGGTCCTGCAATTTATAAATATCGTTACTCTATAAAGAATCGTGGCAAATAATCGCCAAAAACGAACGCAGTAAGTAAAATTTGGGAAACCAAAATTTCAGGATTGTGGACAGCACGGACTGTTTTTTTATTTTGCCCGCTGTAATAGGCATAGCCGATCCCCTCCACATAGGCGGCAAAGAACAGCCTCTGCCGTGCATGAAAGTCTCGAACGGCAAAAGGTGTAATTTACATAACGGCTAATCGAACTGTAATAAAAACAGGTAGTTGTTCACACTGAGGCAGAACGAACCAGGCGGTGGATGGAGTGACAGTGTCGACGACGGAGAAAATAGTGTTTATTGTTCGTTTATACAATGATTTGAACCAGAGAATTCTAGACTGAAACGGTGTTGACTGAGAGACTGTACCCTATTAGAATATTTTGTGCGTTGGCTTTTCTTCATACATACACACAGTCAGCTTGGTTCCAAAATGGTATGTTATATTGGGCTACGTCCTCTAGGAATAAAGTGGATAAAAGTAGACACACTGACACACTGACATTCGCATTTATCCTTTAATTATATGAATGTAAATTTAATAGTAAGACTAATATGAATAATAATTTTATAATAATCTTATTTACAAGATGTGGCCTGTGTAATTTGTTCGCAATACAGCTCAATTGAACGAATCGCTAAGAAAGTTATTAAATACAACCTTATTAGAATAGTGTAGATCTATCAGAGCAAAATAATTCGTAATACAATAACTTTTAATTCTTCGATTTGCATACATATTGCAATTTAAATCCCTCTTACTCCCTCTCTTTCCTTCTCCCCAGCTTTTCTTCTCCACTCTCCCCCTCGCTTTATTTCAGTACTCATTCTTTCTTCTCATTCTTCTTTTTTCCTCCACGACGACACACGTAACACGTCTCACTCCTCTCTCTCTCTCTCTCTCTCTCTCTCTCTCTCTCTCTCTCTCTCTCTCTCTCTCTCTCTCTCTATCTATCTACTTAATCTATTAATTCTACCTATGCTCTATAACCTTGTTATATATTATAAATGAAGTGCGGCACACGAACGTTTGTCCATAATATGCAACATACCATTTTGGCTCTTACTTAGGCTAGACGGATGTTCAGAGAAGCCCCTTCTAATCAATCAGCTGGTCACGTCAAGCCCTAGCACCTATACGATTTTCCCAATCCGATTGGCCTCATGGTAAGCCCCATACCTTTTTATCATGTGCTAGAAGGCGATGGCTGTGGGTGTTAGTGTCCTGGGATGATGTTAAACTCCATCTGATTGGAGAAGTTAACAAATTCTGGAGCTTTAGGGAATATGGAGTACCCCTTCACCACTATTATTCCCAGTCCACTCTAACTCGGAGTTGTAGTACCTGTTAGTTTCCCATTTATGTGTTAAATAGAAAAATGGGTCGTAAAAATGAGTTTTAATAAAATTGAGTTTTCTTCTTAATTAGACTAGGTTGGTCACCTGACCTGGATTTGGTGATCCATCTCTATCTCAAAGTCCCAGAAAATATTATGCTACTCATTTTCCATGTCATATTCAGGTTTCTGCATACATACCATTATTATGAAACTTTAGTCTCTAGTACTCTTCTGAGTATTCTAGCCGATTGCAGCAATGCAGTAATCTGGATGGTCTCAATTCTTCCTCTGATTTCCAGATCCTCCTGTCTATTTTCCAAGCATTTTGGGACCGTTCCAAGTGCACCAGCTACAAGTGATATCACTTTGACCCTCATATTTCACAGCCTTTTCAATTCTCTGGCAAAGTCCAGGTATTTTTCCCTTTTTTCGTTTTCCTTCACCTTCACCCTGTGGTCTGTTGGAAAGTCCACCAGTTGACAAGTTCTCTCTCTTTTTTTAATCAACACTAGGTCTGGTCTCCTTGCTGGGATAAGGTGATCCGTCTTTATTTCGAAGTTCCAGAGAATTTTATGCGTTCATTCTCACGAACAGATTCTCGTTTATGCATATACCATTTATTATTATTATTATTATTATTATTATTATTATTATTATTATTATTATTATTATTATTATTTCATTCTATTTGAGTGACAGCATGTCTCCTCAGTTCTCCAGGACTCTTCTGCATATTCCAGCCGATCTCAACAATGCTGTTGTCTGGATGGTCTCGATTCTTACTCTGATTGCCAATTCATCTAGACTATTTTCCAGACCCCTGGGGATCGTTCAAAGGGCCCCAACCTCAATTGTTTCGACCATCACTCTCATGTTCCAAAAGATTTCTCAGTTCTCTGGCAAGATCCAAGTATTTATCGATCATTTCGCTCTCTTTCATTAACATTCTGTAATCGGCCGGGACAGCAAAATCCACGAGATGACAAGTCTTCCTCTTCTTATCAATCAAAACTAGGTCTGAACTCCTGGTCGGGATAGCGTGATGCGTCTGTTTTTGGGAATGTCCTCATTCTCCAGGACAGATTCAGGTTCATGTGCATATACCATTTAGTTGAATGGTGAAAAAGTAATTTCTTGCCAGTTCCCAGTGAATCCCCTTTCCCACACAGTCGTTGTTTAGTCTTGTCTTCTGTGCGAGTTTACTGCATTCGCTTATTATGTGAGATTGACAGTTTCATCTCCCCCATTTACATTTATATTCTGTTGTTTCATTATTATTTATTATTATTATTATTATTATTATTATTATTATTATTATTATTTATTATTAAGTTTTCTCCATCGATAGTAACTGGGGTAACTGAGACAAATAACAGCAAGTCACTCACTTTTCGGAGGAATAAGTCTAGTCTTCTTGGCAATTTCAGCGCTGTTGTTGTCTGGACGGTCTCATTCTTTCTTGGATTTTATAGTAATTCTTTCTCTTTTCTAGATTCTTGGGGCTTGTTAGAGTCTTTCGTTATTATTGGTTATTAAATTCACTGGTGACGCAGGTCTTCTCGGAACTCCAGGAGTCTCAGAACTCCAGGTGTCTTCTGGCCGATCTTGAACAATGTTGATATTCGAATGGTTTAATTCTCCCAGTTTTTTTCTAAGGTTTGGCAGCCGATGGAACCGCACCAACTGCAATTAGTATCCCGCCACACACGTATTCTGCTTTTTTGTAGTTCTCTGGCAGGTCCAAATATTTATATAAGGTTTGCTTTCTTCCATTTTTATTCTGAGGTTACAGATTAATTTTATTATTATTATTATTATTATTATTATTATTATTCATTATTTTATTATAGTCTAAATATATGGCCACCTTCGGGTGCAGTATTTGTTTTGATGTTATAAAAATATTGTATCAAATTATAAACTATTTAGAAAATGATAAACTGAGGGGGTATAAATCGAAAATAGAAACACTTTAGATTTAACTTTCTATCGTTTCTTTCACTCGTCTTCTCATTTTCACTAATTTAATTATTTTAGTTTAGATTATGAAGTATTTAATAAAATCAGAGTTTCTTTTCGTCTTGTTTATGGATTTTCTCTTAAGATTTATCACGAGACTTTAATATAGATTGTTAAGAGAAAACCAAA
>CM042152.1:52346215-52358715 GCA_023376005.1 Doryteuthis pealeii
ACACATGCACACTACACACCACACCACTACACCATATAGGAGTTTCCCCATCATGTCTTTTTTAGTGGTTAAGAAAAGTGTTGCACCAGAGTTAGATCGCCTCTGGTGGGGTCTGCAATGCGAAGGATGTATGATGTTGTAAGACCCGAAACATCCCAATGAACTGTTGCATCAAACACTCACTGAAGACAACCACGGCGCCCAAAGAATGAGCGTATGTTAAAGTATATATACTATATATATGTATATATATATATATACATATATGTATGTGGAGAAAAGTAGACAAACACGGGATGTTATGGAAACTTGATGTTATTGTCGACGGTGCAAGTTTTGGTCTCTTATATATATATATATATATATATATATAATAATAATATATAATATTTATATATATATATATATATATGTGTGTGTTTGTGTGTCTATATGAAAATATATTAATATATACTAGCAAATGTATTCACCCTCCGGGTGCAAGTATTTAAGTATTAATGTAATAAAATATATTAAATTAGAAGTCTAATGAATCTAAATAAGAATGCAGATAAAAAGATTTGAAATAGAAGTTGGTATAATCAAAAAATAGAACAACTCACGTCTTTTGTTGCTAAATTTTCCTAATTCAACTATTTAATTAAAATGGGAAGTAAAGAATAAAATTACAGTGATGTCTTCTTGTTAAGGAATTTCTTTTAAGATTTATTGAAGATATTTTTGCTCATATTCATTAAGATAAAACCAAACAATTAGAAATCAATAATACTAAGTACATATTTATTAAATTCAAATTGTTAATATCAATATGCAAATTAGCCTTCCCATTCACACTGTAAACCGCTGTTTTGTTGTATATATAAATACAATTGCATATTATTAGTATGTAGCACTTTTATTAATAATTGAGGTGTAAATAGAAATAAAATCATGGAGAATGTGATGTAAATGATTAAGGACATTGTGATTGTGACTTGAATAGTAATATAGTTTCGGTTACAGACAGACAAACACGCAATCTCCATTATAATAAGATATATATATATATATATATATATATATATATTTGTGGTATGAGCGTGTCGAATTATTACTCCAAAACATGTCATTCAAAATTGAAATCTCGCATATACATTCATATGCCTATAATTAAGTAAACACAAAATTTCGTTATCTATTTTTGCTAATTTTTTTATATAATTAATTAATTAAACAAAAAAACAAAAGATTTGTGGAATTCTTCATAACTCTTCATAAGTAAGTACAGATAGATTCACTGTATTTTAACCCATCCACCCTATCAATGAACGTTCCCATGTAAATATAGTTCGCCGTAGCATGTCTTCAGTTTTAGATCTGTTGACATTAAGTGCCCGACTGGGGCAAATATCAAAATATATTATCTGCGCCTGGACTGATTAGCAGCAACATTTTCTCGTTTGATTCCTGGGGGCATCTCCCCTGGCAGCACCTGTCCCTCGCCTAAAAAGAGTAGTACTGGGTTTATTGCCCGGTGCCTTAGGCCACACCGAATGGGGAATGCCAATGGAATTTTATGCGATTTTTAGGCCCGACTTGGGACTTTAAATGACCATGTTCCATTTGTCTTGATGGGTAGTTAAATACTCAATCGAAGATCCTTTTCAACTGAATACCGAGTTGGATCATTGCTGGGTGTCCTATACTTATGACACAAAGAAAGCGCGTGGTGTAATGGTTAAAATCTTGGGAAATGGACTTGTCGCCCCGAGTTCAAATCCTGGACGTGGTAATTGCATTTCACTTAGCGCTAATACCCTTGGGAAAGGTATGAATTCTACTCTCCTTCCAGCTATGGGTAAATAGTAGGGCAGACTGGGCTCTTTAACCTTGGTTAGGCAACCGGTCTAGGAGAAGGAAAACTCTGAATTCAAACCTATTAAACTCCGCTTAAGAAATTGACCTTGTGTCACATCCTGCTCGTGCGGAGGGGTCGGTAAATATATATACTTGTGACACATCCGTCCCATGGCGAACAATTTGGGTAAATACCAAGTCTGCCTTCAGTAGCCGTAAGCCAATTTTGTCAAGTCAATATTATTGCAATAAGTAAAGTCATCGGGGCGGCCTAATGTCGGTATCAGCCAATCAGCAAGGGAGTCTATACCCTTTTCACTAGCGCTAGACGAAGGAGATTGTTTTAGCGTCTGAGGTGGAGCGCCATTCCTGCCATCAGCTCCTTACTTTACCGCACATATCCTTGTGCTACTCATACGCTGAGTTGGCGAGGGCCGGTATCGAACTAGGAACCTTGTGGTTTCTAGCCGAACGCTCTACCGACTGAGCTAACCCGGCCCTCGCAATAGTATTGCATAAATATAACATATTCCATGGGCAAAATTTCAATATAATCCTTTTTCAAAAAATACTGATTTGTAATTTTGTACTTATTGTAAAAAAATTCTTAGTTTTTTTAGAACTAAGGAATATCAAGATTTATTTATTAGAAGAAAATATATTGATTTTTAGCACTAAGTGGGGTGCCATTTTTATCAAGATCTCAAATGAATATTTTGTGAGCTATTCACTTGCTATGGGAAAACCGGATTCTAGTGAAACCATGGACGATTTTGCAGGATTCTGAAAACTAATATGTGATCAAAATTTCAAAGACCAACGTTTTTATTTTTGGAGAGGGAGGCATACCTACCCTAAAATAGAATTATTCTAATAAGCTAGATGTTAGAAAAAGGTATAAACGGCTACAGCAAGACAATCTGGAATAACAAATGCCATCGTGTTTTCTACCAATATAGCTATAAGTAAGTAAAAGTCAACGGGGCGGCCTAAAGTCGGTATCAGTCAATCAGCGAGGGAGTCTATCCCCTTTTCAATAGCGCTAGACCAAGGAGATTGTTATTTAGCATCTTAGGTGGAGCGCCACACCTACCATCAGCTACTTTTACCGCACAGATCCCTGTGCTACTCATACGCTGGTTGGCGAGGACCGGTATCGAACTAGGAACCTTGTGGTTTCTGCCAGTAACTTGATAGTACTGAGTGGACTTTTATACTGTGATAATTTCAACTATAAAAGCAACGGCATATGTTTTTTCAACATTCATTTGTGAAAATGCATTGGAAAAAATCCTTCGAAGCAGGTAATTATGATACAGTCTAACGGTCAAACTAGAGGATTTGACGTTGAGACTTAAACTTAACAGACTATATCCGATCAATCTTTTATCATTAAATATCTGTGAACAATAAGGATTTCCATAACGAAGCCGATAGCTATGAAATCTTAGTCAAAAAAAAAAAAAGAAAAAGAAAAATAAATTTGACAGATATAAACTTTTAGCTGACCAAATTATTGAAGCAATTTTGTATTTAGCCAACACATTTGCTACGAGTAAATGACATAAAGTTGTAGAGGTGTGTTGACTAACGCCGAGCCGAGTTCAAATCCTGGATGAGCTATTTTTATTTCACTTCGCGCTAATGCCATTGGAAAAAGCATAAATATATTTAATCTATTTATTTCCTAGCACTCGCAGCTTTTATCGACCCCCTTCTGACGTCCGGGTATTCATCGGATTTTTGGATAATTCTATCGACCCCATGGCAACGATATTAACCAATTCGGTCATCTCCGACTAAGAGCGAGGAAAATTGATATTTTGTTAGTGCCAAATCAATCCGTTTATTCGTCTGAAGAGGACATACTTAGAAAAACTTCCAAATCTATATAAATAAACGCAAATCTCTATGCGTTCTTTGCGCCTATGTTTACATAGAAAGACCAACATAATTTTAACTATTTAGTACTGTTACGATTCGTATAGCCATTTTAGGGCTGTATCTGAAAGCAGTTTTACAGTGGAGATCCCGTGTGGAAAAAAGTGGGATCCTTTCTTGAAGTAGAAAGATGTAGTATCAATTTTAATCCTTGTCCGCTGATCCCTCTTGAGTTGTATAAGAGTTTGTCCTGTCTCGAATAAGATAGTTGTATAATTCTCGTTTGTTGGTTTGAACTTCCGATGAGCAATTGCAGGACAATTTATCAACGCCTTTAAATAGTAAATTAGATACGTGTTTTGATAAAAAAAATTTAGATCCGGGATTAAATAGACCACAAGAGATGATATGCCATTAAACAAATAAGTAACCAACCTACGAAGAAAATAAAACTCTTTCTTGAGAAAAAATAGCATTAAAGCGTAGGTACGTCGGCTAGTAAATAATACCAATAGACACGATAATAACAAATGCACTGTAAATAATAAAAAATGTAGTGACGATAAAGCAGTCAGAATTTTTCTTTTTTGATAAGTTAAATGAAGCATTCACTAAGAAATACTGTGACTATAAAGTGGAAGAAAAGACAGACTTACCGAACGGAAATGAATGCGAGAATTAATAGACTGTAATAAATCAAATCATTCGACAAAATATAATTGTATTCATATAAGTAAATAAACAAATAAGTAATGTGTGTAACATTCGGATATAATAATGATAATAATAATCTTATTATAATGGAGATTGTGTGTCTGTCCTTATGTAATCGAAACTTTATCACTACTCAAGTCACAATTTCCTTTGTTATTTACGTGACATTCTTCATGATTTTTGTTCTCATAACCCCCAATTATTAATAAAAATATTTTACAATATTAGTACTGTTGGCTATATCTGCATACTAATAACATGCAATTGTAGCTATATATACAACAAAATAGCTGTTAACAGTGTTCACGGGAAGGTTAATTTGCATATTGATATAAAAAAATTGATTTTAATAAATATCAGCTTCTAATTGTTTGGTTTTATCCTAATGCATATGAGCAAGAATCTTGGGATAAATCTTAAAATAAATGCATTAACAATAAGAAATAACTGTAAATTTATTATTTTCTTCCTATTTTAATACTCAGAAGAGTACTGGATACCTAAGGAGAGTTGCTGTCACTCAGCCTCCAGTAAACCCCCGGCTACGGCAAATGTGAATAATAATAATAATAATAATAATAATAATAATAATAATAATAATAATAATAATAATAATAATAGCAAATGTGGTGAGAGCGATTAGACAATAAACCATATATTAAGCAAATGTTCCTACTATCACAATGAGATTACAAAGCTAGGCACAATTAGGTTGGAAAGGTGATCCATTGGTAAATATGCAAAAACTAAATTTTTACCATACAGCAAAATGATATATACATAAACCAGAATCTTTTCTGGAGAATGGAACGCATAAAATTCTCAGGGACTTTTAGATACAGACAGATCACTTTTCCCCGCCAGAACTCTGTAAATTATATATATATAAACTCATGAAAAACTGTGTTGGGATTTTTGGTATGGAAGTCTATAAGTGTATATATATATATATTATATATATATATATATATATATATATATATATATATATATATATATATGAAGATTATTTGTCATGTACATTTGAAAAGAATGAAAATTGAAAAGAACGATGCGAAAGTTAGTATCGGAATTTATTTAATTAATGACTCAACAGAATACACATCCCAAGTTTTGAACTGTTTTTTTTTTGTTTGTTTTATGATTGTTTTTTTTTTTTTTTTTTTTTTGTTTTTTTTTTTTTGTTTTTTTCCTACACAAAAATCGAGTCGAACGAAAAACCGGAGGAACGCATAAAGATTTTTTAAAAAGCGAAAATTCCTGGCATTTTCGTTTTTTCTTCTCCCCCCCCTTCTTTTTGATGTTGTTACCTACGCCACGTAAGCCTGTCAGGAATTCAGCTCCGTCAGAACTTTGATCTGCCGGAAGACGACTCAGTGTCTCAAGGCATAGAAAGGAGATGAGGAACTGAAAATCAGAGGAAGAATCGAAACCATTCCGAATAAAACACTGTTGATATCGACTAGATTACTACTTACTGGAGAGCTAAGGTGGCTGGATTCACTCAGACTCCAATGAACCTCTACAAGTTAAAGTTTGTAGGAAATACCCACAAGGAGTAAAATACTAATACCTAGTAGACTGTGTAATCGAAAAACTCCTTGACATTGCTAGAGAGTTTTATCAAGACTGTGGAATATAAAGGTGTCAGTAATGCTAATCCTAATCGGAGCACCCAGAACAAGTTCAGACAAAAGAGAATAGAAAATGGTAGAACAAAAAATCCGAGAGAATGGTAGATCCGAGGAAGAATGTAGAATGCCCGGTTCACATTAATGTTACGATCAGTTTGAATACTTTGAAGAGTCCTAGAAAACTGAAAGGCTTTTTACCAGTTACTGCCGATACGTTTTGGATGAAAAGAAAGTTACAAATACTTAGGAATTTTAGATGTGAACACCATCAAGCAAGCAGAGATTAAGGGAAAAGTGAAAAAAGAATATCACAGCAGAACAAAAAACAAACTAGAAACCAAGCTCTACAGCATAAACCTCATGAAAGGAATAAATACCTGGGCCGTCCCCGTCATAAGATACTCTAGGCCATTCTTAAAATGGGCAAAAGATGAAATCAGACAGATTGACTAAAAGACTAGAAAATTAATGGCAATGCACAAAGCTTTACATTATAGAGACGACAGCGATAGGTTTTATGTATCAAGAAAAGGTGGAAGAGGTCTTGCCAACATGGAGGTCTGCGTAGATGCCACATTATGCTCTTGCTAGAGAATTCAAAAAATCTGTGGAATATAAGGGTGAAAGTGATACCACTATTAGTTGGAGAACTTGGAATGGTCTCCAAAAGCTTAAAAAAGATTGGAGGAACTAGAAATCGGAGAAATAATTGAGACCATCAAAATAACAGTATTGTTGAAATCGGCTAGAATACTTAGGAGATTCATCGAGACCAGAGAAGACTTGCTGTCACTCAGACTCCAGTGAAAGATCACCAACTTAAGCTCGCATGAAAAACTACTACTACTACTACTACTCTTACTACTACTACTTCTAATAATAATAATAATAATAATAATAATAATAATAATAAAATAATAATAATAATGGTGTATTGGAAGAAGACAAAAAGCAATTGTTAAACTCAAATAGTTTCTTAAAAAAAAGACGTTGGAATCGATGGGAGACTAGAAATATTTTGTTCCGGTGTCATCGTAGCATTGAATATATTGAATCACTTCATTTCATTACGAACCCAAACTAACGACATTTACTCCTTTTTTTTACTCAAATTAACATTCACCTCTCCCCCCCTCTCACTCTCCCCCTCTCTGTCTCTCTGTGTCTCTCACTCTCTCTCTATCTCCCCTCTTCGTCATTATATCTCAAGATAATTCTCTCTCACTTATTATCTCTACCTGCCCATCACGTATATATTCTTTTTTCTAATCGACTGTGCAAAGAAGTATGCGCTGCGGCATCCACTTTTTTTGTCTCTGTGCACTGAAGTGAGCGTTGGCTCAGTAAAGGGACATAACTCCTTCTTTGTCGCTTCTTAGTGTTGGTATCTAACGTCACTGATTCTATCTTCGAGATATCCAACTTGATTTGTCGTTTTACGCTCGAGCGCGAAAACGAGATTGCAAAAGGGAGAGAGAGAGAGAGAAGAGAGAGAGAGGGAGAGAGAGAAAGAGAGAGAGAGAGAGGGGGGAGATTGTAAGAGGGAGAAAGAGTTTAAAAAAGGGAAATTTCTTTTTTTATATATTATTGTTCTTTGTTTATACTTCACTTGGTATTTTTATTCTTATTTTTATTTTTTATTTTTACTCGTATTTTTCCCACGTTTGTGTTTGGTAGGGGTAGATCAAATCTGAGTTGCTATCAAATTGCCCACAGCAGAGGTATCGGAGAGAATACGTTGAAAAAAATGTAGAAAAAACAACAATACAATCCACAAAAAAGAAAGCGAATCTTAACTTAAAAAAAGAAAAAAAAGAAAAAAAAAAAAAAAGAAAAAAAGAGATAAAAAACGAAGTGTTTTCAGCAAAGAATCGTCAACCCATGGAAACAAAAGACAAGAAATCGATCTTCAAACACTTAAGAAAATGTTTGTTATTGATTTTTTTTCATTCGTGTTATTTTTTCTTCTTCTTTTTTTTTCTTTCTTATATCATTTTATCTATTTTTCTATTTTTATTTTATTTTTTGTGGATCGAGTTAGATTAGTGAGATTTGTGTGAAATCAGGCTACTGCATTCACTGGTGTCATACATGCTTACACCAGGGGAATTCATACAGATTTCACTCTCTCCTCTACTACACTTGCACAGAATGTTTCCTAATTCGAAATAATAGAATAAAATTTGATATAATGGGATATGATTTTCATAAACGGAACCACTTACAACCGAACAGTTTCTCACATCAAAGTGGACCATTTAGGAAACCACACAGACACACAGAGACACACATCTATACTGTAATATAGAAGGAGTTTGTATGTCTGTTATTCTTTCATATGAACCAAAAATAAAAGTAGCTCTCAGGATGAATTTATTATTATTATTATTATTATTATTATTATTATTATTATTATTATTATTATTATTATTATTATTATTATAAGATTATCATTATTTTCATTATTTTTACTCCTTTTGAGTTTTTCACATCAGCGTTAGATGATGGTATTTCACTGGAGTCTGAGTGATAACAAATCTCCTCAGGTCTCCAGGACTCTTCAGAGTATTCTAGCCGATTGCAGCAGTGCAGTAGTTTGGATGATCTCAATTCTTCCTTTGATTTCCAGGTCCTCGAGTCTTTTTTCCAAGTTTTTTTTTAACGGTCCAAGTGCACCAACTACAATTAGTATCACTTCCATACTCATATACCACAGCCTTTTCAATTCTCTGGCAAGGTCCAGGTATTTGTCCAACTTTTTGTTTTCTTTCAACTTCACCCTGTGATCTGCTGGAATCGTGGTGTTCTTTATTCTATATATCAACGATTTTGACAATAAATGAATTACTCATTGATGAACCTATGCTATTCTTGAGAGTACTCTGATGTAAGAAGTGGCGTAGTTTCTTTTTCAGACAGACATACACCGATTCTCCATTATAATAAGTGAAATACATCATATATATATCCCTCAATACATTAATAATATATCCTCAATATATCCCTCAATTCATAATATATCCCTCAATAATATATCCCTCAATACATCAATAATATATCCCTCAATACAATAATATATCCCTCAATACATCAATAATATATCCCTCAATACATTAATAATATATATCCCTCAATACATCAATAATATATCCTCAATACATTAATAATATATCCCTCAATACATTAATAATATATCCCTATACATCAATAATATATCCCTCAATACATCAATAATATATCCTCAATACATCAATAATATATCCCTCAATACATTAATAATATATCCCTCAATACATCAATAATATATCCCTCAATACTTAATAATATATCCCTCAATACATCAATAATATATCAATAAATACATTAATAATATATCAATAAATACATCAATAAGTATAGTGAAATACATCAATAAATTGGGTCTTAAAACATTGATATTGCAAACTAAACATGAAGTTTTTACCCGTTTAAAATATTGCTAAGTTACATTTTGCACCGAATACAATTGGAGACAAAAAAAAGGTTGAACAGATTTGGGCATAAAATAACCCAACAACAGTTGATATGTCGTAAAATGAACCAACTAACATCTCCATGAACTTAATGAAACAGCGTATGGTATGCGCACGTATATGACCCAAATAAAGACTGACAGACAGACAGTCATGCCAAGACAGACACATGGAGGTAGAAGCAGAGAAACAGTGTGAATACATACGAGGGTATACATAATAATACGTTGTATGTAGTATTTACAGTGAAGTCTGTTTATTGGATCGTTAGTGAATGTAATTACTTCACATTTCTCTACGATGTATTTCCTATTTCGTCTTAAAATCTAATTCATCCTCTGTTTCTGTTGCTTTCAGTATCAAATAATTATTATCTATGTAGCAATTACAATTTGAAATTTCAATATATATATATATATATATATATATATATATATATATATATATATATATATATATATATGGCTAAACTTGGAAATCGGTCGGAAAAGTAGGGTGACCCAGAAAAAACAGAACCCACAAATTTTGTAATAAAACTGTTAATTTTAACTAGGGGGGCTTAGGGTTAGGTTTTAGGGCTATAGTTAGGGTTGGGGTTGGGTTTGGGGTTGTGGTTTAGGATTAATTTAATGGGAAAATTAATAAATAATTTGGGTACTGTTTTTTCTGGGTCACCCTGTAATATGTTTTAATTTTCCGACCGATTTGCAAGTATTGCTATATATATATATATATATATATATATATATTAGACAAAACATGATCTGTTGTGTCACTCATTGAGCTCTAGGTAGATAATTGGGATCAAGGAAAAGTGAGTTTCCAAAGCGAATTACATTTTTAAAATAAATATGGCCGGATAATTTTAAAAATCATAAAAATCATTTTGTAGGATTTCTGAGAAAGGGAATGTTTGACCTCATTTAAGCTACGGGCTAGTTGCTTGTGAAACTTGACATGCAAATAGGTTTCATACCTTCTTAATCACCCAGGTCACGCTCATAGAAAACTAACATATATAACGAGGAGGTAATCAAGATATTCATAACGAGGGGGAAGTGACAGGCAGAATGTCTAATTAGAACCAATTAAAAGGTATTTTTTCAAACATAACTGAATCCTAAAACTAAGAACTTATTTAGTATATCTTTGGTGTCATTAAAATTAACAGTGAAAAAACTTTAGAAAAAAAACATTGATTCCTTCAGCTTTAGTATAATAATTGATATTAATTTAAGAAATTCTTTTGTTATTCATCTTCTCTTTATATTCGTCATATATATTTATATGCGTATATATATGCGTATATATATGCGTATATATATATATATATATATATATATGCTTATGTATATATTATGTGGATATATTTTTTTACATACTTTATATATATATATATATATATATATAAGGTGTGTCAAAAAAGTATAGAGATTTTTTGTACTTTTCGACACAGCTTGTATTCTGAAAAAAATAACGTTCCATTCATTTGTCATTTCTATCTTGGGAAATACAGATTTAAACTTGGTAGTTTTATGACACACCCTGTATTCTGAAATAAATTAACGTTACATGTATTGTTCATTCCTATCTTGGTAAATATAGCTTCAATCCCGATACTTTTTTGACAGATCTGATATATATACGTGTGTGTGTGTGTGTGTGTGTGTGTGTGTGTGTGTGTGTGTGTGTGTGTGTGTGTGAAATAAGAATAAGATGTGAAAACCAATTTTGCTGGAAGTTTATATATTCATTATGAAATTTCGCTGTCTGAAATTCTTCAGTTGCAGAATGTTATTTCCTTTTACGAAAAATACCGGAGAATATCCCGCCATATCCTTCCTAAAACTATAACATGTTTACAATTCATTATCAGAGCAATACATCATTATAGACATATAATCATATAAACACTTCATCATATTCGTTTTCACGTCTAATTCCACTTCGATTCTCTCTTTCTCTCTCTCTCTCTCTCTCTCTCTCTCTATATATATATATATATATATATATATATATCTATCTATATATATATATATATATATATATTCGGGGTTGTCAACCGGGGTCCATGTGGACCACCGGGGACCATGTGGACCACCGGGGACCATGTAACATTTTCTGGAACCCAGGCAAGCAAAATGTATTTAATTATAAAATTAGAATGGGATTTTTAAACATCGAACGGCTATGGAGTGTCCACCAAAGTAGAATAGTATTAAAATTGGTCCATAGGTAAAAAAGTTTGAGAACCATTCATATATATATATATATTATATAATATATATATATATATATATATATATATGAAGATGTCAAACGATGTGTTGGAATGGCGAAGGCCGAATTATATATATATATATATATATATATATATAATATATATATATATATATATATATAACAAGACGACAACGACTTCAGTTCCAGTTCAAAAAATATCATGAATAAATTTCAGGTTAACATACAACACCATTGTTACCTTATTATTTTTTCTTTACACCTGCATTGTGATAACCTTCAAAATCCACCTCCAAACCAATATATATATATATATATATATATATATATATATATATATATATATATATATATATATATATATATATATCCGTAGATGGGTTAGTAGGTAAGTTGGTATTAGGTTGATTCTAAATTGGAGCTTTCTTCCAGCAGCGGAATGTTACAGTTTTTCAGGTCCTAGTTGAGAGCTTAGGAAATTAAGTATGTATTATCGTAAAGAATATAAGATACATGTAAGTTAAATTTATCTAGATATTACTATGAAATTAATAACCATCATTTTCAAATTTGCAGCTCAAGAAAAGATCAACTTGTTAGTATTGGGGTTATATAGACCCATTTTGGTTATTTCCTAGTTGAGTAACATGAGTGACCCTGAAAAAACAGAACCCAAATTATG
>CM042152.1:52363715-52381215 GCA_023376005.1 Doryteuthis pealeii
TCTGAAGAGACTTGCTGTAACTCAAACTCAAGTGAAATACAAGCATCTAGCGTTGGTGTGTACTATACGTAAATAATAATAACATGAAAGTGAAGACTGTGCCAATTGTGATTGGTGCACTTGGAGCGGTCCGCAAGGTTCTAGAAAAGAGTCTGAGTGAACTGGAAATCAGAGGAAGAATCGAGACCATACAAACTACAGTATTGTTAAGATCGGCTAGAATACGCAGTCATGGCAACCTGAGGAGACTTGCCATCACTCAGTCTCGAGTGATCCCCTAAGGTACCTGTGAAAACTCGAATGCAGTGGAATAATAATAATAATAATAATAATAATAATAATAATAATAATAATAATAATAATGCATAAACCAGAATCTGTTCTTGAGAATGAAACACATAATATTCTCTGGGACTTCATCGCCTAATCCCAGCCAGAAGACTAGACCTTGTGTTGATTAACAAGTAAAAGAGAACATGTCAATTGGTAGATTTTGTAGTTCAAGCTGATCACAGGATGAAGATGAAAGAAAACGAAAAGATAGACAAATACCCAGAGAATTGAAAAGAACTGTGGAATATGAGGGTGAAAGTGATACCAATTGTAGTTAGTGTACTTGGTATGGTCCAAAAATGCTCGGGAAAAAGTCTGGAGGATCTGAAATTATAGGAAAAATTGAGACCATCAAGCCAAAAGCATTGCTGAGATCGGCTAAACTAGTCAGACGAGTCCTGGATACATGAGGAGACTTGTTGTCACTCAGCTTCCAGTGAAAGACCATCAGCCAACACTAGTTTAAAGAACGCACAGGAGTGAAACAACAACAAAACAACAACAACAACAACAACAATAATAATAATAATAATAATAATAATAATAACACGAAGGTCGTAAGTGCCGGGCATCTAGTTTGGATCAACCTCACGATTAAACAATGGACCTGGGAGTGTAGCTTGTTAACCATTACACTGCCATGGGGAACAGGAAGAATGCTATTAGAACAAAGAGAAGGCATGAAAGAGTTTGAAATGGGAGAAGGGAATTGTGAGGTGTCGAAGAAGAAGAAGAAGAGAAGAAGAAGAAGAAGAAGAAGAAGAAGAAGAAGAATAGCCGACTTGGTAGTGTGATACATTAGGGACTTTGTACAAGACTATGATTTGATCATACAAACAAAACTTATACGCACAATCTCTAATATGCCCCGGGAATAAAATCCGCCTAATTCTCTGTGACTTTGATGTTCAAAGGTAGCACCTCACCCGGGTCAAAAGGTCAAATCTAGTTGTGAACAAAAGGGATGACGTTTGTCAGATAGTAAATGTTATTGTTCTAGCAAATCCCGGGGTAAAATCAAAAGACAACGAAAACATACGAAGAATTCTGTATCTCAAAGGGAAATTAAACATGTGGAGTATCACTGATCCGGGTTTAATTCAATTTCTAGAAAGGAATTTCTAAAAGGCAAAGGATTCTGAAGATGAAGACAAAAGTAGAAGGCTTGGTGTAAATATGTCTTATACCATTATCATGAGAGTTGTTTACACACACCGTAGCTGGCTGTTCACAGGAGGTAGAGCGACAGCAAGTCTTATTCGAACATCCAATTCCTCCAGACTCTAACCCAAAGACTTTAAGACCGTTCCAAAGGCCGAAATTTCAATTGGTACGACCTTTACCTCCAAGTTCCATAGTTTTTTTTAGCTCTCTAGCATGGTCCAAGTATTTTTTAAATATTTTCAATTGCTTTCATCATCACTCTGTGATCCGACGGGTCGGCAAAATCCATGAGATGTCAAGTTTTCATCTTATTAATTAACACTAGGTCAGGTCTCCTAAACAGAGTTAGGGGATCCGTCTATATCTCAAAGTCCCAAAGGGTTGTATGCCTCTCATTCTCTAGGACAGATTAGTTTGTACCTATACCATTTAGTAGCATGTTGAAAATTGAATTTCTTCCACATATTATTATTATTATTATTATTATTATTATTATTATTATTATTATTATTATTATTATTATTTACTCCTTTTGAGTTTTCACATCAGCATTAGCTGATGGTCTTTCACTGGAGTCTGAATGACAGCAAGTCTCCTCAGGTCTCCAGGACTCTTCTGACTATTCTGGCAGATTGCAGCAGTGCAGTGTTCTAGGTGGTATCTATCCGTCCTCTGATTTCCAGACTTTGCAAACCCTTTTCCAATCCCTTTGGGACTGTTCAAGTGCACCAACTACAATTGGTATCACTTTCACTTTCATATTCCATAACTTTTTCAGTTCTCTGGCAAGGTCCAGGTATTTGTTGATTTTTTTATTTTACTTTAGCTTCACCCTGTGATCTGCTGGAACTGAAAAATCCAACAGTTGACAAGTTCTTTCTTTTTTGTTAATCAACACTAGGTCTGGTCTTCTTGCTGGAATAAGGTGATCCGTTTTTATTTCAAAGTCCCAGAGAATTTTATGCGTTTCATTTTCAAGAACAGATTCTGGTTTATGCATATACCATTTTGTTGTATAGTCAAAATTTAATTTTTTGCATAATTCCCAGTGGATCCCCTTCCCAACCCAGTCGTGTCTAGTTTTGTACTCACGTTGTGCTAGTTTGCTACATTCGCATAGTACATGGTTTACAGTCTCGCCTCTATTACCGCATAGTCTACATTTACTATTTATTATTCCTTATAAGTTTTTCCCATCAGGGATAGTTAGTGGTATTTCATTAGAGTCTGTATTTCATATGATTATTCTGAGCATTCTAACCAATTTCAAAAATGGTGTTTTCTGGTTGGTCTCATCCTTCCTCTAATGACCGGTTACCCCTAGGTTTTTTTTTTCAAAACACTTGGGGGTGTCACAAGGACACCATCTACAATTTGTATCACATTTACCCTCATGTTCCAGAGCTTTTCAAACTCTCTAGAATACCGAGGAGAGTCCTTGAATATAGAAAAGTGTGTTTTCCTTTTTCTCTCCTGTGTAATTCACCAGTTAAGATTGAGACCGGGTTATAGGGCGTCACGAAAGGAGGATGTTGCCATGTCTCAAATCTGTATTGGCCACACGAGAATCATCCATTCGTTTCTGCTTGAACACGAGGAGTCTCCACGCGGTCATGCCTGTCAGGCTCTCCGTATAAGGTGATGCATTGTATGATTAAATGTGTTGGTTTTGCCCACGTTCGTCAAATATACTACAATGTAAACACTATGAAAAAGCTGCTTGATTATATCAAGGTTGTTCTTATAGTGACTTTTACATCAGGACCTCTGGATATACAACAGTATGATAATCTAATTATTACAATGTTTGATATGACTACTTCATGTTGGAGGCGCGTGGTCTAATGGTTAGAGTCGTAGAAATTAACAGGTCGACCCGAGTTCAAATCCTGGACGAAGTTACAGTTCCCATATCGCTAATAGCCCTGGGAAAGGTATGAATCCAAGTACTCTCCATACAGCTATGGATAAAAAGTAGTTCAGACTGGGCTCTTTAACCTTGGTTAGGCAATCAGCCTAGGAAAAGGAAGACGCTGAATACACACCTGTTAAACCTCGCTTGGGGTAGACACTACTAGAATGGAGTCAGTCCTAATAAGGGATCTATTTCACTATATATTTATATATTTTTAATATAAAAAGCGGTATTGCCAAATAATTCAAAATGTAAAAAGTATAATAATATTAATTTAACTCTCTCTCTCTTCTCTCCTCTCTCTCTCTCTCTCTCTCTCTCTCTCTCTCTCTCTCTCTCTTCTTTCTTTCCTTCTTTTCAGCTTTTCATTATGTTCAATTGAAAGAGATTCGCAAGAAATACTTTAATGAAACTTTATAAATGTACGTAAACAAATGATTATATTATATGGGAATAATTACGTTAAAACTTGTAATTATACAACAATTATATATACTAGCAAATATATGCACCCTCCGGGTGCAAGTATTTAAGTTTTAATGTAATAAAATATTGTATTGCTAATGAAACTAAATAAGAATACAGATAAAAAGATTTGAAACAGAGGGAGTATAAAAGATTTGAAACAGAAGGAGTATAATAAAAAATGGAACAACTGAAACTTACTCTTTCATCACTTTCGTCTTTCATTGTTATTTTTTCTAATTTAAGTATTTAGTTAAAAGAGGAAGTAAAGAATAAAATGGCAGTTATTTTATCTTGTTAATGGATTTCATTTAAGATTCATTGAAGAGATTGTTGCTTATATTCATTAAAATAAAACCAAACAGTTAGAAATCAATAATACTAAGCATATATTTATTAAATTCGATTTTTTAATATCAATATGCAAATTAGCCTTCCCGTTCACACTGTAAACCACTATTTTGTTGTATATATAAATATAATTGCATGTTGTCAATATGTAGACATAGTTAACAGTATTAATAATGTAAGGCAATTTTATTAATAATTGAGGTTTAAATAAAAATAAAATCATCGAGAATGTGATGTCAATAACTAAGAGAATTGTGACTTGAGTAGGAATATAGTTTCGGTTCCAGACAGAAAAACACACAATCTCCATTATAATAAGAATATTAGATAGGAATAATGTAATTAAAGTCGTCGTGGTGGCATAAGGTTTGTATCACCCAGACAGTAGGGAGTCTATCACATTTTCACTAGCGCTAGACTCAACGATATGCCTCTAAAGTCAGTAGAACAATTCACATACCTGGGTAGTAATATCTCATTCACAGAAAGCAATGTTAATATACGAATAGGACAGGCATGGTCGGCCACAAATAAATTATCAGTCATACGGAAATCCGATCCCTCTGAGAAGATAAAGCGATAATTCTTCCAGACTGTGGCTATATCAGTACTGCTGTATGGCTGCACCACTTGGACCATAACGAGGCGCCTTGAAAATAAGCTAGATGGGAGCTGCACAAGAATGCTGCATGTGGTCTTGAACAAGTCGTAGAAACAGCACCCCACAATGAAGCAGCTGTATGGCCACCTGTCCCCACCCCCATCTCACAAACTATCCGATTGAGACGGATAAGGCATCCTGGACACTACCGGAGAATGAAGGATGATCTCATAAGCGTCGTTCTCCTGTGGAAGACAACACATGGACATGCTAATGTGGGCCGCCCACCAAGGACATACATTGACCAACTATGCGAGGTTGCTGGATACTGCGCAGACGACCTCCCTGGGACAATAAATGACAGGGAAGTTTAGCGAGGAGATTGTCATGGATATCCGTGCTAATTGCACGACATGATGATGATGATGATGATGAGACCACGGAGATTGTTTTATGCGTTGTGTATATAACAGTAAAGATGAGGACAAGAGTCCGAATAATCCAAATAATAAAAATTAATCAAGCCTCATCTCAGAAATTGAAGACTTTTATTCAGCATAAAAAGACAAGCCATGGCAGTCGCTATAAATATCCGTGGAAACGTAGTTACCTAAGTAATTTACTCTATCTGTTATTTTGGCGGGAGTCAGTAAGCTGTCTTGGCCGGTAGTTGGTGTAAAAGCTGAAAAGAAACCTTGGCACGAAACGAACAATCGTTCAGCTCCTCTGCCAGTATTTTTGCTGACTTGGAAAGGTCTTATCTATTTCTTGAAGAAGTGTTGGCATTAGCCGGTTCTCCGAAATACAAACGTATTCTGATCAACCAAATACGTCATGTTATGTTGACTTAGGATAAAAATAAAAGAAGGGTCTGCTTTATGTTGCTTCAGTCAAATGTATTGAGTTATCATTTCCTCACAACATTTTATAACACTTTGTCTGTAAATTTAAGATGAGGCTTGATGTGAATAATTTCGATGTTTCGAACTGTCGTCCTCATCTTTATATTATGTATTTCTTGAAGTAGTGTTGACATTACCCGCTGCTCCGAAATACAACCCTGTTCTGATTAACCAAATACTCCCCTAGCAAATCATTAATAATGGGTTCGAGTCTGATTGAGAGCTCAATTTATCTTATCTTGTGACACAACTAAGCAAAGCTTAGTGAATATTCATTTAATCCCTTTGTTATTATCAGAATATTTCGGTGGGTCAAATCTATCTATCTATCTATCTATATAAAAATGTATTTCTCTTTCCTATCATACTGTCCTGAAGAAAGTTTAACTTTTAGTGTAAATTTCATGTTTGGTAGCAAGAGAAAATTGTACAGTGCTAAGTGTGGTGCATTTTCATTTTCTTTGATTACTTGTCATAACAGTAAATAAACCAGTTTTTCCCAACTAATTACCCATATCTGTGAGGAGAAAAGTTGAAAGAAAACTTATACTCTTTCCAAAGAATATAAGTCAGAACCAAATCGCAAACAACTTCGACCATGATTTGAACTCTGATCGGCATTTCCTATGGTTGGTTGGTTGGTTGGTTGGTTCTTTGATTGGGTTTTACAGCATGTCAACCCTTGTCGGTTTATTTTATGCCGAAGACGTTTTGTTCTATTCATTCTTGTTGGGTAGTCATTTTTTAACTCAATTTTTAAAGCCTTTTTTTTTCTTAACAGTTACTATCACTCCAAGTCAGAATGGATCTGAGAGTAATGGTGGTGTAGGGGTACTCCACATTCCCCAGAGTTCCAGAATTAGAATTTCACCATCAGATAGAGTTTAACATCTTTTAGCCACCGCATTCAAACACATATATGATAAAAAGGATTGGGTTTGCCATTAAGGCAATAGGGTGGGAAAATCATATAATTACTATGGATGGATCGGATTTGGTTTTGGTTTTGGTTGTTTTGTTTAACGGCATATCAACCTCATTGGGTCATTTAATGCGGATAAAGTTTTGAAATAAATTCATTTTTAATGGATAATCAATTTTTTTTATATATACATTTTTCTATTTAACCCATAGATGGTACCCTAACAGGTACTACCACTCCGGGTCAGAGTGGACCAGGGATGAATGGTGATGAAGGGGTGCTTCACATTCCCCAAAACTCCAGAACTGGAACCTCACGATCATACCCAGGACATGTAGACCCTCAGCCACCACCTGCTAGCACCCATATGATAAAAAGGGTTGGGGCTTGCCATAAGGGCAATATGTTTGGAGCAATCATGTAGATGCTAGGGCTTGACGTGTCCATCCGACCGACCGTCAAGTCTAAGCAAAGCCAAAGTGGCGAGTTTTATGCCATGGACTACTCAGTCACCAGGATCCGTCCTTAAGCATTACGGATCGCTACACACGGCCAACAGGTGCTGTCTGCGTATTCTAACGCTCCAGCCAACAGGGGCTGGTACTTCCTATGATGATAACCGTTAAAACATGCGCACCTCTAAATAGAAATGTTGAGATGCAGGTTAAAGGATTACAATATAAATAATCTGAATAAAACCGTTACTCTCACTATACATACATATGTCCTCATTAATGATTAATGGATCCGTGGTTAGTAGCTCGTTAAGGAGGATTAAGTGGCTAAAGATAATGCTTTCATTAGATACAATGAATACTGATGTAATTAAACGATCAAGCCACACCCCAAAAGCTCTGGTTCCCTTTAGATGCCCGAAGATAAGCACAAATGAAGTTGTCCTCTATTTAATTGGTTACGTGGTTGTTTGAGTTAATGGCATATCAACTTTTGTGGATTATTTAATGCCAATTTTTCTTTATATATATACCTATACATATATAAACAAAATATATTATATATATAAATATATTATTATATATATATATATATTATATATATATATAATATATATAATATTATATATATATATATGTGTGTGTGTGTGGTGTGTGTATTTGGGCAGCATTCTTTCATTTATGCATGTTGAATTAAACAAAAGACACATCTCCTGTTTAATAATGTTATTGTGATTTCTCTCATGTTTCTGGCCAACTTTTTAATATTTGGTAGAATTCGTGGATTAGTCCACTAAATTCATGTCCCGAGTACTTTGAAGTACCTTTCCATCAATTCTCCTCCTTTCCAGCCTCCACATCCATTAAATATAATTTGAAAAACTGGAACACATCACCCCTGATTATGGCACTTCGAAGTGCCAAAAGTACTCGGACATGAACTTTGGTGGACTAATCCACGAATTCCACCCAAATATTAAGAAGTTGGCCAAAAAAACTTGAAGAAAATCACAAATAAAATTGTTAAAACAGGAGATGTGTCTTTTGTTTAATTCACATGCAACACACACACACACACACACACACACACATAATATATATATATATATATATATATATATATATATATATATATATATATTATACTTTGGTAGAAGGTACCAAGTAATTTGATATTAGAATGATTCTAAGCCGCGTCCTTTCTTCCAACGGTACGGAGTTTGAAAAGTTCAGTACGATTGAGAGTTCAATGTTTAATTTTTTATAAACAG
Source organism: Doryteuthis pealeii (assembly GCA_023376005.1). Taxonomy (NCBI): domain Eukaryota; kingdom Metazoa; phylum Mollusca; class Cephalopoda; order Myopsida; family Loliginidae; genus Doryteuthis; species Doryteuthis pealeii. The sequence continues at coordinate 52,372,095 of CM042152.1, forward strand.
AGCAAGTAATAAAAAGACAAAAAGCTTAAAAATCGGGTATTAAGTGATTATGTCCATTTCCACTCAAGGGTATCTGAAAACCTTCTGAGTTTCGTCAGATTACGTTCTATATTGCAGACTACCAGCACAGAAGAAAAAAAGATTCTGCCTTTTTTTTTTCACACTCTATACATACTATGATATGATACAGACACCAGCACAAAAAAAAATCAAAAGAAAAAAATCTGTTTCATTGGGGTCACCCTGTATATACACTATTACTGATGCAGACTACCAGCACAAAAATATATAATAAAAAAAACGTGATCTGACGAAACTCAGAGGGTTTTCAGATACCCCTGGGTGAAAATGGACCATGATCACTTAATACCCGATTTTTAAGCTTTTTGTATTTTCTAATATATATATATATATATATATATATATATATATATATCTTATTATAATGGAGATTGTGTGTTTTCTGTCTGTAACCGAAACTATATTGCTACTCAAGTCACAATTCCCTTAGTTATTTACGTCACATCCTCCATGACTTTATTTTTATTCAAACCTCATATTATTAATAAAATTGTTTACATTATTATACTGTTAACCATATCTACCTATTATTAACATGCGATGTGTATTTATATATACAAAATATAGTGGTTTTGCAGTGTGAAGGGGAAGGCTAATTTGCATATTGATATTAAAATTGATTTTAATAAATATGTGCTCAGTATTATTGATTTCTAATTGTTTTTTTTTATCTTAATGAATATGAGCAAAAATCTCTCCAATAAATCCATTAACAATATTAAAATAATTCTATTTGTTACTTCCTAATTTAACTAAATAGTTAAATTATGCAATGAAAGACGGGAGGGAAGAAAAGGCAAGTTTTTTAGTTGTTCCAACCTGTTTTCAAATCTTTTTATCGGCATCTTATTTAGTTCCATTACCCTTTTCAAGTTAACATAATATTTATTACATTAAAACATAAATACTTGCACCCGGAGGGTGCATATATTTGCTAGTATATATAATAGTAAATCGGCTGAGTGTCCTAAAGTCGGTATCAGCCAGACAGCAAGAAAGTGTATTCTCTTTTTATTAGCTAGACCAATGAGAGTTTTAGCGTCTGGGGTTAAGCGCCACAACTACCAATGACCATGTAACTTTACCGCACAAATCCCTGTCCTACTCATACGCTCGGTTGCCGAGGGCCTGTATCGAACCAGAAACCTTGCGGTTCCCTGTCATTTTACAAAGTGTTCCATCGTGGTGTAATGGTTACCAAGCTATTATCGCAGTTCCATTTCTACTGAAAGGCTCGTTCGATCTTCACTGGATGACCCCTAATTATTAAATTGTGTCACATCCTACCCGTGTCGAATGGGTTGGTTAAAATACCTACCTATCCATAAATATCCTTGCTTTGACAAAATACTTATTTTGTGGATTCAATATTTAGAAAAATAACACCCAAGCGTAAATACAGGGGGATACAAATTCTGTTTTTTTTTTTGGGGGGGGATCATCCTGTATATATACTATTACTGTTACAGTCTACCAGCATAGAAAAAACAAAATTATGTTTTTTGTGGTCACCCTGTATATATGCTATTGCTGGTGCAGACTACCAACAAACACACAAAAAACAGAACCCAAATTCTGTTTTATTGGGGGTGGGGTCACCTTGTATATATCTCTTATTATGATGGAGATTGTGGGTTTGTCTGTCTGTAACCGAAACTATGTTACTATACAAGTCACAATTCCCTTTAGTTATTTACATCACATTCTCTATGGTTTTATTTTTATTTATACCTCAATTATTAATAAAATTGTTTTACATTATTAAGACTGTTGACCATATCTACATACTAATAACATGCAATTGTATTGATATGTACAGTAAAATAGTGGATTACAGTGTGAATGGGAAGGCTAATTTGCATACTGATTGTAAAAAAAATTGATTTTAATAAATATATGTTAGGTATTATTGATTTCTAATTGTTAGGATTTATCTTATTGAATATAAGCAAATATCTCGGGGATAAATCTTAAAAGAAATCCATTAACAAGAAGAAATAACTGTAATATTATTCTTTACTTCCTATTTTAACTAAATAGTTAAATTAGGAAAATTTACCAATGAAAGACGGGAGTAATGGAAAATGATGGAAGAGTTAGTTTCAAAGTTGGTCTATTTTTCAATCATACCCCCTCTGTTCCAAATCTTTTTATCTGCATTCTTATTCAGTTTCATTAGCCTTTCTAATTTAATATGATATTTTATTATATTAAAACTTAAATACTTATACCCGGAGGGTGCATATGTTTGCTAGTACCATTAATGATGCAGACTACCAGCAAAGAAAAAAAATAATGTTTTTAGTCTTTTTTTGTGGTCACACTGTATATATTATATGACTGATGCGGACTACCAGCACAAAGAAAAAAAAAAGAAAAAAAAAGGAACCCAAATTCTGTTTACTTTCTTTTGTTTGTTTCTTTTTGTTTTTGTTTTTTGGTCACCCTGTATATTTACTTTAGTCAGTCATGGTTATTTTATATGTCTTTTTGAAGTGTAATTCAAAATCGAGCCGATGAAGAAGGAAAAAAAAGGACTGAATGAATATTTAACGCTTCAGTAAGAATATTAAGATTAAAAATTAACTATGTTGTGATTTTATATATTCTTTTTATAAAAGAGATAAAACATTATTTATCTGATGTTCCCACACGTATATTTTTACTCTTTATTGAATACCAATTGAATAATCGTTCCAGAAATTATTTGTATTGAATAAATAGTCAGTGTTGAATCAGACTTGTATGAAAAATGTTTAAGCTTACAGCCGTCTACACTGCAGGGTCAAAAGGGTGTACAACCTTTGTATAATGGCTAACAAGCTAGTCTCTCATATCCATTACTGGCAAAAAGTAAATTCCATCCTTGTATGGTCAAAAGGGCTTACCAACGTAGTATAATGGCTAACGAGCTAGTTTCGCAGATCCATTACTGGTGAAAAGGAAATTCCACCATTATATGGTCAAAAGAGCGTACCACCGTGGTATAATATCTAACAAGCTAGTCTCACAGATCCCTTACTGGCAAAAAGTAAATTCCATCCTTGTATGGCTAAAAGGGAGTACCAACGTAGTAAAATGACTAACAAGCTAGTCTCTCAGATCCATTACTGGTGAAAAGGAAATTCCACCATTATATGGTCAAAAGGGCGTACCACCGTGGTATAATGGTTAACAAGTTAGTCTCGCAAATCCATTAATGGGGAAAAGGAAATTCCACCATCATATGGTCAAAAGGGCGTACCACCGTGGTATAATATTTAACAAGCTAGTCACACATGTCCATTCCTGGCAAAAAGTAAATTCCATCCTTGTATGGTCAAAAGGGCGTACCAACGTTGTATAATGGCTAACAAGCTAGTCTCACAGATCCATTACTGGTGAAAAAGAAAATTCCATAATTATATGATCAAAATGGCGTACCACCGTGGTATAATATTTAACAAGCTAGTCTCACAAATCCATTACTGGCAGAAAGTAAATTCCATCCTTGTATTGTCAAAATGGCGTACCAACGTAGTATAATGGCTGACGAGCTAGTCTCGCAGATCCATTACTGGTGAAAGGGAAATTCCACCAATGTATGGTCAAAAGGCGTACCCACGTGGTATAATGATTAACAAGCTAGTCTCACAGATCCCATTACTGGTGGAAAGAAAATACCATCACTATATAATCAAAAGGGCGTATCGATGTGGTATGATGTCTAAGAAGCTAGTCTCACAGATCCATTACTGGGGAAAAGTAGATTCCATCCTTGTATTGTCAAGAGGGCGTACCAACGTTGTATAATGGCTAACAAGCTAGTCTCACAGATCCATTACTAGTGAAAAGCAAACCCCATCATAGCTGGATGCTCCATCCTTGAGAATTCTTTACCTTTATTCTAATCTGCAATTAATGTCTTCTCATAGATTTATCGATATTTAATTATGATTATTACAATATTCTTGTCTCTGGTATATTAGAATAGATGTGTTGCTGATTTATCGCATCCAACAGTGGGATTATAACATATTGTATTTACTAATACAAGAAAGTTTGCATCGGCATTAAAGGCCAAAATGAAGATGGATTTCATTATATGATAATTTCATTATTGCGTGACATCAAGGATAGTTAATAACGCTTAATACAAGTGCCTAATATTAGCAACGGGCGAAAGTAAACACGTTAAGAAAATCACAAAATACATTCAACTTGAAACTGATAAGATGAACGGACGTTATTTACTTATTCATCTATTTATTTATTATATATATATATATATATATATATATATATATATATATATATATATATATATTTTTTTATTTATTCATTTTATTTTATTTTATTTTTTACACCCTGTCCAATAGTCAAAAGGCTGCTTGGCGGCACTAGGTGTGGCAGTCACGCTTTTAGCCGCCTAAACTGTGTTATCACACCAAGTCAGCGGCTGACGAGGGCAGGGTATCGCACATTGTATTTATTATACGTGGTATGATGAAAATTAGTTTAATGACCACATTTTTATTCAGATACAGACTTTCTCAACCCCAAGGAAGGCTAAGGGAGTAAAACCCGAAAATGAATCAGGATCCGGAGTCCCTAAGGTGGGGTGATGCTGAAATTCAGTGCTACCCAGCAATTCTGGCGACACTACCGCTGCCAAACTCTATTGGTTCCTTACCTTTCCTTTGGACCACAGTGGCAGTATGGAGAGGGGGAATTGCTGTTTGTGCAACGGTTCACCCTCCATATAAACCCGCTCAGGCTACGTACTTAACAAAAATATTTGGACACTACCACATCGTCTATCGTAGACAGAAGGATGCCAACAACAACAATATTCTGCTAATTTTGTTCAATTGTTCACAATGTAACAGCTACAAACAGTGATCCCAATCTAAAATCTGCTAGGTATATATGGCGAGAGAGTTCTTCTATTATTTATTTTCTTACTAGATGTAGCTCGAATAGCTGGCTGGTATCTTATATATGTAGTCTGTTTCATGCGTAGGCTGTAATCTGTTATCTTCATTTCTTATAACTGGTGTGATAATACCCGGTCTGCACTCCCTGCACCTTTGTTGGACAATGTCTGTGACCCCAACGTTGTGATATTCCGTGTTGGCCGATTCGAGGGACACGAGTCAGACAGGTTCACAATAAAAAAAAAGAAAAAACAAAACATAAAGTCTGATAACAAGACGCTGATGGAAGAGGAAGTTGTGACACTGTGCAGTTGAGGTGGAGTAGTGTATACTTACGTCTATGTCATCTGACAAGAAAGTTGTTTTAATTCTAAGTCAATTACTTGCTTCACTGATGTGGGTCCCTGGCTATTTTCTATCTCTGCTACTACTGTGACGATGCTATCCCCCCCCCTGCCGGCCGAAAAACTCACTCAAGGGCTGGAGCTTGGCTGAATATATTTAAAATTCCACCCCACACATCCCCACGGACCCAACCATCCAGATGCACGGCAATTAATTTAAATCTCATACTTTTTTGTCTGCGATTTCCCTTAAGAAAAAAGCAATTACTTTTTTTCAGTTTGAACTATTCAGACCATTAATTCCCTCAAAAGAGATTTCCTCATAAAAACAGCTTTTTTCTCTTAACACCTAAAAGTATTATCTCTTACTAGCTTAACTTCATGGTGGCCCTTTCAATTCTCTTTACTGCCCAGTCCTTTGTGTCCCTAAAAGACAACCACCCACCCATATACATAAGCCTGGGCTTAACACATTCTATTTTTTTTTACCATGTTCTCCCTCAACATAGTGTCACGCCGGTCTTTCTTAGTTCTGGTCTGTATCTGTGTCTTTAAGATGCTGGTCTGAGTTCGCGTCGCCAAGGTTCACTCAGAGACAACACGCGGCTTATATTTCAGCGATCACATTTTTATTCAGATACAGACTTTCTTAACCGCGGCGGAATCTATGCGGAGCCGATGCTTACACCATATTTTAATTGCCCAACTTACTTACTAAGTTCTGGGCTTCATTCACCCAGTCTGTTTAATCGGGAAGAGGGTCACCTAAAGGTTATTTCATTGTCAATAATCTAACCCTACCAACCGTACCAACGTAGTAAAATCGTGGTATAATATCTAACAAGCTAGTCTCACAGATCCCTTACAGGCAAAAAGTAAATTCCATCCTTGTATGGTCAAAAGGGCTTACCAACGTAGTATACTGGTTAACAAGCTAGTCTCGCAGATCCATTACTGGTGAAAAGCAAATTCCATCACTATATAGTCAAAAGGGCGTATCGATGTGGTATAATGTCTAAAAAGCTAGTCTCACAGATCCATTACTGGCGAAGAGTAGATTTCATCCTTGTATTGTCAAGACGTGGTATAATGGCTAACAAGCTAGTCTCACAGATCCATTACTGGCGAAAAGTAGATTTCATCCTTGTATTGTCAAGACGTGGTATAATGGCTAACAAGCTAGTCTCACAGATCCATTGCTGGTGAAAAGCAAACCTCATCATTTCTTAAACTCGGCGGAATCTAAGCGGAGCCGATGCTTACACCATATTTTAATTGCCCAACTAACTTACTAAGTTCTGGGCTTCATTCACCCAGTCTGTTTAATCGGGAAGAGGGTCACCTAAAGGTTATTTCATTGTCAATAATCTAACCCTACGGATTTTAAATTTCAAGGACTTTTAATTCAAAATCTATCGCTACACTAACCGTCAAAAACAAAGGTTTCTCAATATTCAACAGATAAATAGAAAGATAGATGCGTTTATATTATACAATCAAAATACGTAATATTCTTTTAAATTAAAAGTCACCCATTTATCTTGTGTGCATATGTGTGTATATGTGTGTGTACATATGTGTGTGTATGTGTATATATGTGTGTGTTTCATTCAATTATAGATACGCTTTTGTTTTCTTTAAGTTTTTCAGAGTCTTTTTATTTTTTATTTTTTTATTCAAACAGTGAACATTTTTCTTTTATCTACTTTTCCAGATAAGTCCCTATGAAAATTGCCCAGAAAACCGCGTAACATTTTTACCCCCAACAAACAAAGGAAGAATAAAACAATAAACACATATAAAATAATTTCTATCAAAAAAGTTTGGATACAAAAATATAAAAAAAGCGAATCAAAAAGCGAAATCGCAATCTTTACGGTTTATCGAAGAGCAAATTGGATGAGAGGAAAACTTCACAAATAGGAGGACCGTAAAACAGAATTAGATAAGATAAAAGCAATAATGAGGAGCTTATTGGCGGTAATTAATGATACGTAGGGAAAAATGCGATGAATAAAAACAAATAAATTATCTTTTTCTAATCAATATTTATTATTAATTATCAAAAGGGAAGCATTACAAACTGCAGGAGGTTCGTCACACGATGAGTAAGGAATACAAATTATCGAAAATGAGTCATAATCAGACAGTTTGTAATCATAATAAATATGGAACTTTAATATTTAATAAATAAATAAAAAAAGATGGAGGAAATATGTATTTAACCGGCGTTACGTGTGTAAACTTTGACTAACGGTATTTACAGCGGGGTCTTAAAAAAGCAAGGTGGAGTGTAAGATGAATTCTCTTAAAAAAAAAAAAAAAATATGAAAACCAAACACTAAAGTTTTATTAAATCGAAAGATGAAGTTTCGTGAGTTTTATTCACTATTTATTGTGCTTCTCGTGGGATGGGCAGCATTCACGTAGGTAAATAACACGGATAATTTACAAAAGATTGCTTAGTGTGGCACAAGGGTATTATTTAGTTGTTTACAGTACCCCCTCAGTAATAAAGTGGTTACCCAGCTAGGCACTGAACATGCTCAAGGTAGCTTAACTTCAGGGATCTGACAGGAATTGGTGTTTACAGATAGATATGAAAAGACTGAGATTAGTCTATAGATAGCTATGAAGAGACTAAGATAGATAGATAGATAGATAGATTGATAGACACACACACACACCACACACACACACACACACACATATATATATATATATATATAATATATATATATATATATAATATTTATCATACTCGTGTTCTTTAATTATTCGACCGTTATCACCCTGCAACACACTCTGGTTAAAAATTAGACCATCCAAATCGTCCAAGAAGAAATTCAAAAGTGTAAATCCTTATTATCTGCGAGAAAAAGCATTGCTCAATATTCAGGGTGATTGAAAAGTATCCCCCTTTCTTAACTATTTATTTATTTATTTTTATCTGGCCAGTTGTCAATACTTGGAAGAATATAGAAGACTTGATCTTTATGCTAAAAGATGCACCTCCACATTTTGCTATTCTTGTACGTGAATGGCTGAATCACAATTTTCTTGGGAGGTACATAGCTATACATGGTTCGTATGATTGGGCGACCCGATTTAACACCCTGCGACGTTTTTTTTTTCTTTTTGGTTTGGTTTACGGGGCAAGTCTACTCTACTCTACAAATCCATAGATATTGTGTAGCGAGATAGAACGTCAAAACCCACAAATATTTGATGAGCCAGTAACGGTCCGTCGGTCGAAGACACAGCGTGTGACATGTTGTGTGTGTCGGCGAGAGCAGAGAATGTGAAATGTGACGAGTTTGCGGCGTGCACGAGACGAGTTGAGAAGGAGGTGAAAGCGTGAGTGTCCTTGAGGCCGCGATTTGTAGGTTGCAAGTCTCGTGGCTGGCGAGAGGAGAGTTGTGATGTCTGAAAATCTCGACCAGACCTAGTATAAAGGGAGACGTTAGGACAGAGCGGGTTAGGGCGACGGAGAGTAAACAGGACAAGATTAGTTTGTCAGAATTCGTCTTCTCAAGGTTGCAAAAAGTAAAGTTGCCTGTGATACGTGTTTCTTGTAGAATACAGAGGTGAAGATTGAACGTTGGCATCAGATCAAAAGGCCAAGTGTTATGTTGTCTTTGGCAGAATCATATTGGAAGAACTTTTCTTGTTCTTCTAAGATACTAATTTCTTGCTTTTTCGTCCATATATTTTTGATATATGGTGACCACTTCCAATATTCCCAATTACGTGTAATTCTACTTTTCTCTAAGTGTACTT
>CM042152.1:52386215-52411215 GCA_023376005.1 Doryteuthis pealeii
AAACTAAAAATTAGATCACATCTTCATAATTTCTTACGCAAAATGCAAGAACCTGAAATATTTAATATATATATATATATATAATATATATTATATATATATATATATACTTTGTTCTTAATTGATTTATTTTCGTAGTTTCATACATACATACATCAGACATACATACATTCATTCATAGCAATAGCATAATCTTTAAAAACCTCTGCCGTCCGTCACAATCCTATAACACCATTACCTGAACCGTTCCTCTCATGATCTCTCAAATGACTCATCAAATCTGCTGTAGATCCGTAAAGTTTGGTGCAAATATGACATAGGAAGGACGTCCTTCACATTGTATCAGATTGATCAGATGGTAAAATTGACTTTCTGGCTCATACCGAGGAGGATATTCAAAATATTGGGAACCTGTTTGCAGCCTCGTGCACTGCTTTTTGATTAAATAAGCTTGACGAAGACAAAGGTAATGTTTAACCCCGTAAAAATGAACCGTATATCAAACCAATTATAACCATTCATGGTACTCGTTTAGATGTTGCTGAATCTTTCACACACTTGGGAAGTACACTGATATTGATACATACCTACCTACCTACCTACATGCATACATAAATACATACATAATCATTAACTATCTTTTATATATGTATAGATAGATGGATATTTAAATATCATTCTCCGCTTTCTCTATGAGGCATGGTTTATATTCACAATATACATATATTTATCAACCCCTCCGCACGAGCAGGATGCGACACAAGGTCAATTTCTTAAGCGGAGTTTAACAGGTTTGAATCCAGAGTTTTCCTTCTCCTACACCGGTTGCCAAACCAAGGTTAAAGAGCCCAGTCTGCCCTACTATTTGCTCATAGCTGGAGGGAGAGTAGGATTCATACCTTTCCCAAGGGTATTAGCGCTAAGTGAAATTCAGTTACCCCGTCCAGGATTTGAACTCGGAGCGACGAGTCCATTTCCCATGACTTTAACCATTACACCACGCGCTTCCTACTCTTATATATACAATATAATCTCTAATCAAAAATATGAATGTGTATCGGTCAGTAAATGATCAGGTCCCTGGAAAAATACGTTCTGAAATATCATTATAGTTTTATCTTATTCTAATGGAGGTACGGATGGATTAGCGTTTAATGACTCAGATATGAAATCAGTGAACCGATTTCAAACCCTGGCTAGAACGATTTGGGCCCACGTTGCACTAATTCACTTGGAAAGGGCATTTTATACGCACCTATGAGTAAATAAATAGCGTTACAGATGATCTTTTTGGCCTTGGAAAAGCAATCTATCAGCAGTGTTCGATAATAGGTCAAGTGAGAGATTGAATCTCATATAAGCAACCGTGTGCAACCTGTTGCCTGTTACAATGGGCTGTCCACACCAAAAGAAAAAAAAATCACTATTGTTTTTAGCGATGCCATGCAGAAGGAATTATACGACATAACACCTCGAAGCCTTACTATGATATGCGAAAGAATTAGTGCATCCTATCCTGATGTAATGGTTACTAAGCTAGTTTCGCAGATCCGTTACTGCTACATATTGAGTTCGTTCCTCGCTTGATGCCCCATACGCGCGACGTTGTGTCACATCCAATCAGTGGCGAACGGGTTTGGTAAATACTTATCGGTAACTCGGTAAAATATGTCATAGCTTACTGGTGAGAAGTTGGACAAAGCCAATCATTCCCTCTTCACTTTCAATCTTTTCCTACTTTAATCCGCTCAAAGTGGCTCTCCTACAATTGCGATCCTACCGTTAGATTGTGGCAGCGGCTCTTGAGCGTTTCAGTTGTTACTATAATAAAAGGACTTTATTTGAATAGAATGAGTTCAGAGGTAAATAGGTTGAGAACTTTGAAATATCCCATTATACAGGTAAAGATTAACAATTGTGGAAAAAATGATGATGACTTTCTAACGGTAGGATCGCAATTGTTGGAGAGCCACTGTGAGCGGATAAAAGTAGGAAAAGATGATAATAATGATGAGGATGATGATGATGATTTCATCTCCATATTTTTATAGATTTATGCATCGAGACATTAGAGATTTAAAAATTAATGAAACTGTTGGGAAAGCATAAGTGTTACCGATGGCTTCGGTAATAAATTAAACCCAGTAACATTTACGTCGAGTGAATACAGGGGTGAGTCAAACGGGATTTTTTGTGAATGAACGCCACTAAACTTAAACAAGACCTCTCCGACATTAAGACGAAAACTGATACGCAAAGTTGACCCGGCAAGTCGAGGCAAATTGACCGTAACGAAAGGCACGCGACCGATCTCCCTTGACCACGAAAAAGAGGAAGGTTCTTTCTTTTGGGGTAAAGTCTGACTGAAGACGACTACTAGAGAACTGTGTTGGTAAACAGAAGGCCAACCGTGTCATGCTCTCAAACCGAAAGATAGAATGGACAACAAACCTCACCACGTAACATATATATGCGTTGTTAGAGTGTGCAACTCCTGCAGTGGTGAAGAGCATGGAGTAAGAGCCCGCTACGTTACAGTAATATAATTTTGTTTAGGACAGGTATAATTACTAACACAGGAACATGTATCATACGTCAAAATGAAGCTGGTTCTCTGTGGATCTCATTCCTACTTTTCCACATAGTCACCGTTTTTTCTCAATAGCAATGGTGCACCTTCGAATGAGAGCCAGTATCCCTGCCACGTAAAAGTCTGTTGACTGTTATTTGAGCCACTTCTTCACTAGAGATATCACTTCCTCGTCACTGGAATAATGTTTATCTCTCTTCGGACACATGAAAGAGGATGTGATTGTCTATTTGGAACTTATTGCAATGCCGTATGATAAAAAATGTCGTTGATTTTCTCATTTGGGGTCAGTACAAATAGCTTGTTCCCCTTCCCAACCCTTGAATAATGAACATCATCATCATCATCATCATCATCATCATGTCGCGCGCGCAGCACGGATATCCATGACAATCTTTCGCCAACCTTCCCTATTACTCATGGCCCCTGGGAGGTCCTCTGTGCAGCACCCATAGTCTTCGCATAGTTGGTCAATGTAAGTCCTTAGCGGGCGTCCTACGTTAGCATGTCGATGTGTTGGCTTCCACAGGAGAACGTCGCTTATGAGCTCATTCCAGCTTCTCCAGCAGTGTCTTGCATGTCTAGTCTGTCTGGTTTGTGAGATGGGGGGGGGGCAGGTGACCATATAGTTGCTTCTTTGTGGGTGCTGCTTCCATGACTTGTTCAGGACTACTCGCAGCATTCTTTTGCAGGTACCATCTAGCTTATTCTCGAGGCGCTTTCTCAGGGTCCAGGTGGTGCAGCCATACAGCAGCACTGATATAACCACAGCCTGGAAGAATTGTTGCTTTAGTTTGTCAGTGAGATCGGATCTCCATATTACTGATAGTCTGTTTGTGGCTGCCCATGCCTTTTCTATTCGTGTATTAACATCGCTAACGAACATAGAGCTGGTTTAATTTCGAGTATTCCAAAATGTATTTCTAAGTCTACGGACCATACCGTTTTTATTATAAAGAAAGAAATGGGGAGAAAAGACATGCTACACAAAAAAACTTATTTTAAGAAAGAAAGAAAGAAAGAAAGAAGAGGAAAATAAGAGAAGAGGTGAACGCGCAAAAGTTATAATGCTAATCTATTTCAATAAAGCTAAATAAAAGATGAAAAGACGGAAAGAAAGAAAAAAAGAGTGACATATAGAGAGCGAGAGCGAGCGAGCAAGCGAGAGGGAGAGAGAGAGAGAGAGAGAGAGAGAGAGTGGGGAGACAGACAGACAGACAGACAGAGACAGAAAGACAGAGAGAGAGTTAAATCAAGATTATTATACTTTTTACATATAGAACTATTTTTTCATAGCTCTTAAGTAAATATTTCAAACGTTGTAATAATTAAATCATCATACTGTGGTATATCCACAGGTCCTGCAAGATATAAATATCGTTACTCTATAAAGAATGGTGGCAAATAATCGCCAAAAACGAACGCAGTAAGTGAAATTTGGGAAACCAAAATTTCAGCATTGTGGACAGCACGGACTGTTTTTTTTATTTTGCACGCTGTAATAGGCATAGCCGATCCCCTCAACATAGGCGGCAAAGAACAGCCTCTGCCGGGCATGAAAGCCTCGAACGGCAAAAAGTGTAATTTATATAACGGTTAATCGAACTGTAATAAAAACAGGTAGTTGTTCACACTGAGGCAGAACGAACCAGGCTTGGATGGAGTGACAGTGTCGACGACAGAGAAAATAGTGTTTATTGTTCGTTTATACAATGATTTGAACCAGAGAATTCGAGACTGAAACGGTGTTGACTGAGAGATGTACCCCATTAGAATATATTGTGCGTTGGCTTTTCTTCATACATACACACAGTCAGCTTGATTCCAAAATGGTATGTTATATTGGGCTACGTCTTCTAGGAATAAAGTTGATAAAAGTAGACACACTGACACACTGACATTCGCATTTATCCTTTAATTATATGAATGTAAATTTAATAGTAAGACTAATATGAATAATAATTATTATAATAATCTTATTTACAAGATGTGGCTGTGTAATTTGTACGCAATACAAGCTCAATTGAACGAATCGCTAAGAAAAGTTATTAAATACAACCTTATTAGAATAGTGTAGATCTATCAGAGCAAAAATAATTCGTAAATACAATAACTTTTAATTCTTCGATTTGCATACATATTGCCAATTTAAATCCCCTCTTACTCCCCCTCTTCTTTCCTTCTCCCCAGCTTTCTTTCTCCACTCCCCCCCCCCCGCTTTATTTCAGTACTCATTCTTTCATTCTTCTCATACTTCTTTTTTTTTCTCCACGCCGACACACGTAACACATCTCACTCTCATTCTCTCTCTCTCTCTCTCTTCTCTCTCTCTCTCTCTCTCTCTCTCTCTCTCTCTCTCTCTCTCTCTATCTATCTATCTACCAATCTACCTACCTATGCTCTTATACCTTGTTATACATTATAAATGAAAGTGCGGCACACGAACGATTGTCCATAATATGCAACATACAATTTTGGCTCTTACTTAGGCTAGACGGATGTTCCGAGAAGCCCCTTCCAATCAATCAGCTGGTCACGTCAAGCCCTAGCCCCTATACGATTGTCCCAATCCGATTGCCCTCATGGTAAGCCCCAGACCTTTTTATTATGTACTAGAAGGCGATGGCTGAGAGTGATAGTGTCCTGGGTATGATGTTAAACTCCATCTGATGGAGAAGTTCCAATTCAGGAGCTTTAGGGAATATGGAGTACTCCTTCACCACTATTATTCCCAGGTCCACTCTAACTCGGAGTTGTAGTACCTATTAGTTTCCCATTTATGTGTTAAATAGAAAAAAATGGGTCGTAAAAATGAGTTTTAATAAAAATTGAGTTTTCTTCTTAATTAGCTCTAGGTCTGGTCACCTGACCTGGATTTGGTGATCCGTCTCTATCTCAAAGTCCCAGAAAATATTATGCTACTCATTTTCCATGTCATATTCAGGTTTCTGCATATATACCATTATTATGAGACTTATGGCTCAATGACTTTTCTGAGTATTCTAGCCGATTGCAGCAATGCAGTAATCTGGATGGTCTCAATTCTTCCTTTGATTTCTAGATCCTCCAGTCTATTTTCCAAGTTTTGGGGGACTGTTCCAAGTGCACCAGCTACAAGTGATATCACTTTGATCCTCATATTTCACAGTCTTTTCAATTCTCTGGCAAAGTCCAGGTATTTTTCCCTTTTTTCGTTTTTCTTCACCTTCATCCTGTGGTCTGCTAGAAAATCCACCAGTTGACAAGTTCTCTCTCTTTTTTTAATCAACACTAGGTCTGGTCTCCTTGCTGGGATCAGGTGATCCGTCTTTATTTCGAAGTTCCAGAGAATTTTATGTGTTTCATTCTCAAGAACAAATTCTGGTTTATGCATATATTATTATTATTATTATTATTATTATTATTATTATTATTATTCCATTCGAGTTTTTCACAATTCCGTTGCCGGTGGTTCACTGTAGGCTCAGTGACAGCAAGTCTTCTCAGGTCTCCAGGACTCTTCTGCGTATTCCAGCCGATCTCAAAAATGTCTCGATTCTTACTCTGAATGCCAATTCATCCAAACTCTTTTCCAGACTCCTGGGGATCGTTCCAAGGGCCCCAACCTCAATTGGTACGACCTTCACTCTCATGTTCCGTAGCTTTATCAGTTCTCTGGCAAGATCCAAGTATTTGTCGATCTTTTCGCTCTCTTTCATTTTAATCCTGTGATCGGCCGGGACGGCAAAATCCACAGGATGACAAGTCTTCCTCTTCTTGTCAATCAAAACTAGGTCTGGTCTCCTGGCCGGGATTAGGTGATGCGTCTGTACCTCAAAGTCCCAGAGAATTTTGTGTGTCTCATTCTCCAGGACAGATTCAGGCTTGTGCATATACCATTTAGTTGAATGGTGAAAAATGAATTTCTTGCACAGTTCCCAGTGAATCACGTTTCACATCCAGTCGTTCAAGTCTTGTACTCTCTTTGTGCGAGTTTACTGCATTCGCTTATTATGTGATTGACAGTTTCGTCTTTTTCCCGACACAACTACATTTGCTATTCTGTTGTGTTATTATTATTATTATTATTATTATTATTATTATTATTATTATTATTATTATTATTATTATTCACTCCTTTTGAGTTTTCACACCAGTGTTAGCTGATGGTATTTCACTGGAGTCTGAGTGACAGCAAGTCTCCTCAGGTCTCCAGGTTATTCTGGCAGATTGCAGCAGTGCAGTGTTCTGAATGGTTTCAATCCTTCCTTTGATTTCCAAACTTTCCAAACCCTTTTCTAATCCTTTTGGGACTGTTCCAAGTGCACCAACCACAATTGGTATCACTTTCACTTTCATGTTCCATAACTTTTTCAGTTCTCTGGCAAGGTCCAGATATTTGTCCATTTTTTCATTTTCCTTTAGCTTCACCCTGTGATCTGCTGGAACTGCAAAATCCACCAGTTGACAAGTTCTTTCTTTTTGTTATCAACACTAGGCCTGGTCTTCTTGCTGGAATAAGGTGATCCGTTTTTATTTCAAAGTCCCAGAGAATTTTATGCATTTCATTCTCAAGAACAGATTCTGGTTTATGCATATACCATTTTGTTGTGTGGTGAAAATTTAATTTTTTGCATAATTCCCAGTGGATCACCTTCCCAACCCAGTCGTGTCTAGTTTTGTATTCTTGTTGTGCTAGTTTGCTACATTCGCAGAGTATATGGTTAACAGTCTCATCTCTATTACCGCTAAGTCTACATGTATTACCGCAAAGTCTTATTATTATTATTATTATTATTATTATTATTATTATTATTATTATTATTATTAGTTTTCTCCACCGATAGTAACTGGGGGTAACTGGAGACAGAATAACAGCAGGTCACCTCACCTTTTCAGGTATCGTCTCAGTCTTCTTGCCAATTTCAGCGCTGTTGTTGTCTGGACGGTCTCAATTCTTCCTTGGATTTATAGTAATTCTTTCTCTTTTCTAAATTCTTCGGGCTTGTTAGAGTCCTTTGGTTATTATTGGTATTAAATTCACCTTCGTGTTTTACGACTTAGACATAAGTCTGGATGACAGGAAGTCTTCTCAGAACTCCAGGAGTCTCAGAACTCCAGGTGTCTCAGAACTCCAGGTGTCTCAGAACTCCAGGTGTCTTCTGGCCGATCTTAACAATGTTGATATTCGAATGGTTTAATTCTCCAAGTTTTTTTTCTAAGGATTTGGCAGCCGATGGAACCGCACCAACTGCAATAGGTATCACCGCCACACACGTATTCTGCTTTTTTGTATTTCTCTGGCAAGATCCAAATATTTATATACGGTTTCGCTTTCTTCCATTTTTATTCTGAGGTTCACCAGAATATTATTATTATTATTATTATTATTATTATTATTATTATTATTAATGCCCGTGTTCCTTAATTGTATGATCGTCATCATCATGCAACACCCTCTGGTTATAAATGAGTCCGTCCAAATTGACCAAGATGAAATGCGAAAATGTAAATCCTGACTATCTAGTGTTGCTTATTCACCGAATTCTTATTTCTTATGAGTGTCGACACTTCAGTTAAATAATGGACCATTCTGTTTTGATTATAAATAAGGAAAGGGAAGAAAGAGAGTAGTGATAAGATAGATAGAGGGTGTGAGCGCGCTGAAGCGATAAAGCTTATCAGATTCAATCGAACATAATGAAAAAATGAGAGAAGCAAAGAAAAAAGAGGGAGTGGGGGGAGGGAGAGAGAGAGAGTGTGTGTGTGTGTGTGTGTGTGTGTGTGTGTGAGAGAGAGAGAGAGAGAGAGAGAGAGAGAGAGGGAGAGAGAGTTAAATTAATGTTATTATACTTTTTTACATCTTAAGCTATTTAGCAATATCTCTTAAGTGAGTATATGAACAATTTTAACAATCAAATTGCCATACTGTGGTATAACTACACGTCCTGGTAGTTATTATTATTATTATTATTATTATTATTATTATTATTATTATTAATGAGTGGTGCATTTGCGTGTTCTTACCAATCTGTTGGTGTTTATCTCTCGAGACTAATTAATATATTTCGTTAAATCTCCAACACATCATTCTGTAATCTAAGAAATATCATATCTCTCTCAAATGTCTTATCTCCCACTCTCTCTCCCCCCTCTCTCTCTCTCCTCTCTTTCTCTCTCTTCTCTCCCCCACTCACTCACTCTCTCTCTCTCTCTCTCTCTTGTTCTCTCTCGGTCACTGTCTTTTTTCTTTTTCTCTCTTTCTCATTTTCTTTCTTTCTCTTTTTTAAAATCTATTTCTCTGTTTCTACTATATGTCTATCAGACATTTACAAATTATTCAAATTCGGCTTTAGATAACCCACAAAATGCTGTCTAAGTCGTTAAACCAATAAACCAAATAAAAACCATACAATTTTTATGTTAAGTAAATCCAATTTTAATGGGTTTTTTTTTTTTTTTCTTGTTTACTTTCAACTGTGCAATCACAGCATCTTCATGTCTGAAGATATTGTGATTACACAGTTGAAATAATTTATTACAATGAAGCAAATTTAAAGATTTTCCCTTAATCTATTCTATATATTGCTCTGTCCGTCCACTTACTGGCACTATGCACATCGGACCCACAACGTGGTTTACCTGTATAGATACAGATAATCTACGCATGGAATGATCCCGTTACCACAAGTGTATATATATATATATATATATATATATATATATATATATTTGCTTGAAGGCAATTATAATGCATGTATCGTATAAGATTCGATAATTATAGAAAATAATCTTGACAAGTGAATCCCGCAAAGGATGGCTCGCCATGCAGAACAACGTACAGACTGTTTCGACTTTATTAAGTCTCTTGAGCGATGTATACTAACGACTCCCCTCCGACAGGAATCGAAACCGGGACTTCACAGGCATAGTCAGAGACCATATCCGTTCGGCCGCCGGTACATATCGAACAATCCCTGCGAAATTAACCATGTCAATGAAACTACTACACGCCTCTACCATAGTAGGTAAGTGGACGTTTATTGTGTAGTAAACAAACTCGGCCGTAAGCTCTTCGGCGAAGTGAATAAGATTTTTGGATGTTTGTTTGTTTATAGAAGCATTGTTGAATAAATTATTATTTATATTTTTGCTTGAAGGCAATTATAATGCATGTATCGTATAAGATTCGATAATTATAGAAAATAATCTTGACAAGAGAATCCCGCAAAGGATGGCTCGCCATGCAGAACACCGTACAGACTATATATATGAAAAATAGATGGAAATTAATCCGACAGAATGAAATTTAACATTTTGAAAAAAACATATGATGTTTGTTAAGTGTAATTTGAAGAAAGATGTTAGAGTCTCTTTTGAGTTTTACTATAAACTATAATGCTTCTGATTTTTTAAAATTAAAAATGAAATTTATTTTATTTTTAAAACAGAACATGCATTTTTCAAAATTTTCAGCTGTTGAATTCAGCGTTCGTTTTTGTAAACAGTCTTTTAACGGATATCTTTCTTCCCGCTCTATGTCGCTCGTTGATGAAGACCAACTTATCGATTTGGTCGAAACAGATCTGTCAGCAATTACATAACAAACATCATATGTTTTTTCAAAATGTTAAATTCATATATATATATAAATGTGTGTGTGGTGTGTGTGTGTGTGTTGTGTGTGTGTAAAAATGGAATTGGAATTTGATTCCGACGATATGAGGAAGAATGAATAAAGAAAATAAAGTACAGAATGGATAATAAAAGATAAACTGACCGAAATACATGTGTAAGTGATATTTATTAAATTCATCTTTTATTATCCATTCTGTACTTTCTTTTTTATTCATATTTCCTCATATCTATATATCTATCTATCTATCAATCTATATCTATCTATCTATCTATCTCTCTGTTCTCTCTCTCTCTCTCTCTCTCTATATATATATATATATATATATATATATATATATATATATATATATATATATATTAACGTCGTTTTCTTTCATGGCCTTGAATCTTAGTTGTTTTTCATGTGGTCCTCTTTATATCATTTTCCCTTCAATTCGTTCTTCAATTCCTTATTCCTTTTTTTTCAATTTCCTTCGTGTTCTTTACTAATTTTCAAACGTTTCCTTTTTTTAAATGTAGCATCTTCATTCTGTTTGTCATCTTTCTTCTTTTAACATGCGCTTCTGTTCGCCCCCGTCCAACTTTTTTCTTTTTCTTCTACTCCCCCCATACTGACAACGGATCGGAATCCTTACTCCTCTATTTGTACTTTATTTTGTACTTTATTCTCACTTTGAGTCTTGCATTCGATCGTGAGAGTTTTTTGCCTCACAAGACTTCCGCATTGTCCCTTCCGTTTCTTTAACTGATCGGTAAACGCAATCGACCAAAGAAAAGCAAGAAAAAATAAATAAAAGATTGAAAAAAAAAAAGAATGGATAAAAATAAGAATAAAAGGAAAAAAAATAAGATCCAACTAAAGAAGTCGCCCAAGGTGGAACCAGTTCAATGCAAAAGCGTGGAACTTTTTTAATACAAATTCACTAAAGAGAGTTTCCTCAGATTACAAGAACACACACGTTTCCTGCTTTATCCATGGATCTCTCTCTCTCTCTCTCTCTCTCTTCTCTCTCTCTCTCTCTCTCTCTCTCTCACACACGATCTTTCTCTCTCTCTCCAACTCTCAGCTTCACCTGCTATTTAACCTGCAAATCACCGACAAAGAAATCGCGTAAAAATGATTCCGATTAAAAGATATTTCAACTACTTATACGCTTAAAAAGAAATAGACGAATTCCATAGCGAAAATAAATCCATTATGATCACTAGCAAATATATGCACACACCGGGTGTAAGTATTTAAGTTTTAATGTAATAAAATATCATATCGAATTAGAAAGGCTAATGAAACTAAATAAGAATGCAGATAAAAATATTTGAAAAAGGGGTATAATAAAAAAAATAGAACAACTGAAACTTACTCTTCCGTCATTTTCCATCACTCCTGTATTTCATTGATAAATTTTCCTAATTTAACTATTGAGTTAAAATAGTAAAGCGTTAATGAATTTCTTTTAAGATGCATCTCTGAGATTTTTGCTCATATTCCTTAAGATAAAACCAATCAATTAGACATCAATAATACTAAGTACATGTTTATTAAAATCAAATTCTTAGTATCAATATGCAAATTAGCCTACTGTGTAAACGGCTATTTTCGTAGTATATATAAATACAAGTGCATGTTATTAGTATGGAAATAAGTCTAGGAGTATCAGTAATTTAAAAATTTGTATTAATAATAAAAATAAAATCATGGAGAATGTGACGTTAAAACAAAGATTTGAAAGAGGGGAATTATCGAAAAATAGAACAACTGAAACTTACTCTTCCATCATTTTCCATCACTCCTGTATTTCATTGATGAATTTTCATGATTTAACTATTGAGTTAAAAAAGTAAAGTGTCAATCAATGACTTGAATAGTGATACAGTTTTGTTGACAGACAAAAATACAATTTCCATTAGATTATTTATTAAACAGGTTTTATTAAAGCCGGCATGCAAATTATTCACACCATACAATATGTAAACATTTATTTCTCTTGATATATAGCACATATATAGCAGGGTTTTTAATACATTAATGATATGGGCTATTTTGAGGCAAATCTATCTCAGCTAGACCTTAATAGGGTCATTGTTGATAAATAAGATGAATTAATAATGATTATCTAATATCCGTTGATAATATAATGTAAATAAGTAAGAGAATTGTGATGTTGGGGTGACGTAGTTCGGTTACAAATTATATAATTATAATAAGATGGCGTGACGCTTGGTTGTTTGGCTGGCTGGAATTTATGTCGTGTCAACTCTTGTTGGGTTACTTTATTCCGTAAATGTTTAGTTTCATTCATTTTTCATGTGTATTCATTTAAAAAAATTTAAACTCAGTTTTTTAAACAACTGTTTTAAACACATTTTTTCGATTTAACACATTAATGGAACCCTAACAGGTACTACCACTCCGAGTCAGAGTGGACCTGGGATTAATGGCAATGAAGGGGTACTCCAAACACTCCAGAGTTCCAGAATTGGAACTTTACCATTAGAAGCAGTTTAATGGTTTCGTTTTATAGCAGAATCAAATACTGTTGGGCTATTTAATGTGGAAATCAATCTATTTTTCAAACAATTATATGGTTTCAAATTCAACTTCAAGTTTGAACTTCACATAGCGCTAATACCCTTGGGAAAGGCATGAATCTAATTCTCCCTCCAGCTATGGGTAAATACCAGGACAGACTGGGATCTTTAACCTTGGCTAGGTAACCAGTCTAGGAGAAGGAAAACTCTGAATGTAAACCTGTTAAACTCCGCTTAATAAATTGAGCTTATGTCACATCCTGCTCGTGCGGAGGGGTTGATATATATATATATATATGGTTTCAAGTAAATATACTTAGTTAATAATGATAATCATTTGTTTGTACAAAATGATAGGGTTTCAAATATCACTATGTCATTTTAATGATTTGTTAAATCCGGCCTATCAGTCTGATGGATACATAGACTGAGAACATTACTTTAGTATAGATACCATTTTTGCGAGATAGATAGATAGAAACATTTATACATACAAACATATATGTATATAAACTGGCTGATATCGCTATATATATTGAGAACGATTAATAAATACATACATATATACAAACATACAAACAGATAAATAAACTGAGATAAGAGGGAGATAGATAAGTACATATATACATACATACAGAGAATAGCATAATCCCTACAGATCACTGCCGTCCCTTACAATCTTATAACCCTACTACCTAAACCTTTCCTCCCATGAGCCCTCCAAAGACTCATCAAACCCGCTGCAGATCCACCGACTTTGACGCAAATATCACATAAGAAGGACGACCTTCCCATTGGATCGGATGGATCAGATGAAAAAATATGATGCTTATGCACCACCATATATCTCTTAAGACCGAAAGCTGACTTACACACTTTGTTACAGATTGCACAATACACATTGTTTGTTCCTCGAATATGCATCTCTGAGAAGATTTCCTATGATTGACATAACTGGCCTTCGAAAGCAGAATCCGTCCACATATTTGATATTTCCAACCCTCCGTGTTCTCACTAATTTCACAGGTGTATCCCTTTCGAAATTGTCGCTTGAGGTTTTCATGCTCAATTTTTTTACTCTCGAAACTGGTACAGCCATCATTCCCATGAATTCTCCAGTCAGTTCTTTTCAATGTCAGCTTTTCCCACTTATCAGGATCTATTTTTATATCTACATATATATGATGGACTCTCCGTCGATCGACGTATGAGTGTTTATACAATGAACATCCACACAGTGATTTGTTTATAGAGGTGAAGGCTTGTGTTGGACCATCCACACTTTTTGGTACAGTCAATAGGAAAGAATTGGTGCATCAAGTGTTGCCACAAACCCAATCAACGACCGACCTCAGGAATTTTGAATTCAGAGTTATCCCTCTCGTAGACTGGTTACCTACCCAAGGCTGAAGGGCCCAGTCTACCCTACTATCTAACCCATAGCTGGAGGGAGAATATATGGATTCATACATTTCCCAATGGTATTAGCGCTATGTGAAATGCCAACAGCTTCGTCTAGGAATTGAACTCGAATCGACGAGTCCATTTTCCACGACTCTTATCACTAGCCCACGTGCCTCCATCTCTCTCTCTCTCTCTCTCTCTATATATATATATATATATATATATATATATATATATATATAGAGAGAGAGAGAGAGAGAGAGAGAGAGAGAGAGGGGCGTGGGCTAGTGATTAAAGTCGTGGAAAATGGACTCGTCGTTTCGAGTTCAAATCCTAGACGAAGCTGTACACCACAGCTATATATATATATATATATATATATATATATATATATAATATATATATATATACGTATGCGCCGGTGAGTTACAAAGAAAAAAGTAAGAAAAAAAGATACATATACATGAGCATAGATTTATAGAAATTACGTTAGTACTCTTAACAGACAATATAAAGTAAGATGTTTTCTGTGTGAGTAAAAAAAGAAACAGTCACAAAGTAACAATGTTTGAAGACGAAAGAAAAAAAAACTAATTCAAGGGGTGTGGGGCGTAACCTGACTGGGACTGAGGTTTTTAACCATGGGATTTCAAAACCTCCAGGCAATTTCTTTTGGCGTTCACCGGGAAATATTTAATCGGTTCGAACGAAATACCCCAGTGATGCCCCTAAAGCTGTTAGGTAATCCCCGCTCTCCCGTTTAGCAATATATGGCCTCATGAGTCTTTCCTCATTTGACAATGTTACTCAACCGTTCAGATTAAAAGGATCACCATGGTAACAATGGATGCCCGAAGGTAATTTTGCGTGTGTATATGTATGTGTGTTTGTACGCGTCTGTGTATGGGATTAGATATATATTTGTAACTTACGTTGTTCATTACGTACGTATGTTAAAAAAACAATATTATATCGCAAGTTACGAGCATTTCATACATTTTGAGTATATATATATATATATATATATATATATATATATATTATAATGTATACGCAGGAATAACCAACTCGAGTTTCACCATAAGGATCTTCTGGGTTAAATCCACTGAATTAATCAAGATATTGATTAGTTCCAGCCGATTGTACACGGGTAAACCATTAAATACACGCGTACAATCGGCTGGAATTAATCAATATCTTGAATAATTCAGTGGATTTAACACTGAAGATACTTATGATGAAACTCGAGTAGGTTATTCCCTGTCTATACCATTATAATAATAAATTTGCTCTACTCTCATATTCAGCACTTTATATTTGTTAACAACTAACCATTGTGGCCAATTTCACCCGTAAGTCAACATTTTCTTACATAAAACACACACACACACACACACCACACACACACACATATAATATATATAATATATATATATATTAGGTAGCTTACACATGTCTAGCCACACTGAAGAGACTTGATAAGTCGAAACACGTTTCTGTGGATGACTCTCTCTCTCTCTCTCTCTCTCTATATATATATATATATATATATATATATATATATATAGTAGTAGTAGTTCGAAGGACTTAACTTATGAGTTCCCCCATGATTCTTCTGCACAGCCTTGAATGTCCTGTTCCTATTATATGGATGGTATATGAGACTTGAGATATGGGCCTCGAGCAGCTGCTTTGTGAGGTGCTGCTTCGAATCTTGGACACGGGCACGGATTTCTGTGCGGCCACTGGATGCCGTGTAATGAACCTGTCAAATAACATGACCGATACGACCGGATGGTGATAGAGAGTCAAGGTAAGTGGTTCTGTCATCACGAGTTAATTACTATCATGAAGAAGACCGGAGGGGACATCGGCCGAAACCTTGCACAGATGGCAATGACGATGAGGACAATAGCCTGAATGATCCAAATTTAATATAATGAGATGGAAAACCCCAGAATCGTAGATAAGAGAGGGAAAATAGTAGAACTTTTTGGATGACGTATGAAAGGCTACATGTCAATCTCTCATTGGTTGATGGATGCCAACGAGCGAAGAGTGAAAGAGTGGTAGTGAGAGGAGGCACTCGGTTGCGAGTTGTTGGAGGAGACGTATGGAATGCAGAGGTTGGCTGAGTGTTTGAGGAGGACAGTCGGTAGATGCAGTCTGTCTCCTGGGATTTTACTTGAGAAAAAATAAATGATCCCGAATAAAAGGGACGTCTTGCGCTGTTAATAAAAATCGATGGCCTAAGACAAGACCTCTCAAGTAAATTCCAAGTTGTTCCAGATCCCCTAAGAATCGAGATAATACCTGCCCAACAACAGATCCAACTATAGACACAGAAATACCCAGCTACTCCGATCCAGAACAACAGACATAATGGATCCAGCAAAGTGAATTGTTAAGTAGTAAGAAAATAAGTATAGAATTATAACGATCACAACAAACTCGATTCAATGGAACCCTGATATGCAACACTAATAGGAAATACAAAATCCCAAGTTGTTCCAGATCCCCTAAGAACCGAGATAATGCCTGCCCAACAACAGATTCAAATACAGACACAGAAATACCCAGCTACTACGATCCAGAATAACAGACCCAATGGATCCAGCAAAGAGAATAGTTAAACTTACTGTATGAAATTATTACCATTAACAACCAACGCTTTTCAATGGAATCACACTATGCAACAATAATAGGATATACAAAAATGCAATAAGAAAATGTACAATTGGACGGTGACTGACGTGGAAGAAAACGTTGATTTGAATACGATAAACGAAAAAAAAAATGATTGAAAGAAAAAATGATTAGACGGCTGAGAATTTAGAGGAAAAGATAGAGAATTGGAAGAGCGAAAAAAAGAAAAAAAGAAATAAGAATGCAGGGGCGAACATAATTCACCAAGAAAAAAGCTAAAGTAAAAAAAAAAAAGATTTAAAAAATACATTCAGAATAAGAAGCTTTAAAAAAAATCGATGATCGAAATAACTACATTCCATGTACTAAATTACCAACATACTTACGTATCAATAATGTTCGTTGTTGGCATTGCTACCTGGAATATTTCGCTCAAATTAGAGCAAGTGTTGGGTAATTACGGTAAGGGAAAAAGAACATTCATCTCATCTTAGCATACATTTCAAGCTACCATCTTAGAATGATTCACCAATTGTTCGTCCGTTTATCCAAGGGTTTCTCAGCCTGCTTTTTTTGTCATGCTCCACTGATCCTTATCGCAGTTAATTCTACGAACAAATCCGCCGTCCAAGTCGTCTCGCTTACAAATCCGCACTGCCCCCCCCCCCCCCGTTCAAGAGGCTGGCTTTTTATTGAGCAACTTGCTCACGTATGACTTATGGTCTTAAAAGGGCTTGTTCAGCCCATGCGCAGTGACGGAACTGCAAATAGCGGCCGCGACGGAAAAAAAAGTAAGCACCGACGATGCTTAACATCAGGTAGGCTCGGACCTTTTGCTCCCACTTAATTATACCCAGCTAATCTCCTTTAAAAATTCTGATGTCCCCCATGTTATAATAAATATTTTTATAATGTACAAAGTGAACTACGTTTGAGCTAAAGAGGCTTAAAAATCCAATGTTTGGTCTAAACAAGACATCTATGAAGAGTAAAAAGGAAATTTATCATAAATTTAATATTATAATTATTTTTCTTGTTATAGAATAGATTGGATTAACTTAAATATTAGGAGTTAAGTTTAATTTTACCGAAATTTTGTTTGATTAGAATTTAATTTATTGTTTTCTAAATTGATTAAATTCTTATAAAAATGTTGTTTAATTTTTCATCTTTTCTTGTACACAGGCATGGCAGGAGTAAATACATACCCATATAAACTTAGATGATTATATAAAATACTAATTATTTAATGAAATTATTACAATAAAATACTAAAACTTATTAACTAATATTTTTTTGACATCGCCATTAATATTTTTACTGCAAGGACCATTATTTTGAGGATTTTTTTGTCATTGTTCACGCATTAATCTTGATATTCTGCACTTGAAGATAGTTTCTGTATCTTTTATCGAAGTTTTCTGTTTATCATGGCCAGAGGTTTTCGACATGGTTCATATGTGACGACTGAATTGATCATGCATTTTTTTAAATCCCATTTTGATGTAACCAATCTTGCGTGTGTTAGAAGTGTTGTAAGGAGCCCTATTTTCCATAAATAGGGACTCATATTTTATCATTCTACGAATTGGGAGTATTGGAAGGATCCGTTCCTAAATTATGAAAACATATCTAGGAGAAGTAATTTTACCTTATGGTACAATGGTATGAATTGCTATTCATTCAGAACTAGGGGAAGGTCCTAGTTCTGAACGAATAGCACTTCATACCACTGTTCCTGTTATATACTCATATACACTCGCATTATAGAAGCGCGTAGTCTACTGGTTAGAGTCGTAGGAAATGGACTCTTCGACCCGAGTTCAATTCCTCAACGAAGCATTTCACAAGGCGCTAATGACATTAGGAAAGGTATGAATCCAATTCTCCCTCCAGCTATGGGTAAATAGCAGGACAGGCTGAGCTCTTTAACCATGGCTAGGTAACCAGTCTAAAAGAAGGAAAACTCTTATTTCAAACCTGCTAAACTCCGCTTAAGAAATTGACCTTGTGTCACATCCTGCTCGTGCGGAGGGGTTGGTAAATATATATATATATATATATATATATATATATATATATATATACCCGCATCATACGTCGGGTATATATATAGAAAGAGTGACAGGGATATAGATTAGGGTAGATGAAAGGTGGTCTTACTTGATAACTCTGCTTGTTGACTCTACTTCAACCGCCATATTTTCTGGTTGGGCTTACTTCTTAAGGGTTTTCGGCTGGGTGTTGATTTTCTTTCTTGTTAATTCTTCTTACAGGGCTGACCTGGACATTGCTTGTTTCAATAATTAATTACCAACAAGACTTGGTGTTTCTTATAATAAAGCTTTGTTCTTAACCCTGCCCATTTTGATTCCGCCACGGGGAGTCCGACCCACCAGAGCCAACAATCAAGTCTGCACTGCTTCGAAATCGGGTCGCATCTACTAAGTAAACTAACTTATTCTCACGCGTCCAATCGCGCGCTTTCTACCGGAAGGTGAAGTTGGGATCAACTAGCCGTTACTCATAATCCCAAACGGGTATGGGAAATTGCCCACCTCCCCTTTTAAAACTAACGAACTTTATTCAAAATTTTAACTAAATGTATGTTCATAAATTATGTCTGCTTATAAATTATGTGACCTTACACAATTCGTGGGTTTCCTACGAATTATGACTGTAATGTAGTAAAATTAAATAACGGTATTTGTAAATGGAAAATTACCATTAAATCATGGCATAACCGTTATCGAAGTGATTGATAAACAGTTCAGCTTTCACTGACTATGCCGCTGATTTCTCATTGGCTAAAGTCAAAGCGTATGAAGGAAACTGAGTTAGGTTAGTTAGAATTTGGTGGTTAGTCGAAGGGACCAAACGTGGTGGTCTTCTGTTCCCTAGAAAGTAAACTTCTCACCGCGCGGTTGAACCCTTTTACGCTTCGGTTTCAATAATGACATTTGAGCAAAAAAACAAAGTCTTGCGTTCAATATTAAAAAACAAAGAGGGCAACCGGAGCCCAGAATAAAAGAAGCCGTATCAACATAGAGGAAGAAATCACCACAAAAAAGCGATGGCCAGTCGGCGAAATAGACACTTTTGCCATTTATATACCCGATACAAAAGGAGTATATAACAACATAAGAGAATAATAACCGTGTTTCACTATTGGCTGCGATTTCTTTTATGTCAAACTCACAAAAATAAGAATTGAAATGTACTTTGTGGTAATCTGTATGCCCGGAGGAAACTCTGAAAATAAAACAATTAACCACAAAGTATATATATATATATATATATATATATATATATATATATATATATATATATATATTAAATAACACCAGGGCTTGGTTTTTGAGCTAAAATAATGAAGATTTCAGTTATATTTGGGAATATATTTAAACATTCAAATTTGAAAAGTAACAGAAGGGAAAGCCATTTGCATGCTATTTTGTTTTTTGTTTTTTTTTGTATGTTTATTTATTTATTTATTTTTTTTGCTTTGAAATATAATATTGATTGATTGAATTAATTGCACTGTAGCGTTAGTTGTATTTGCCTGGTGTAGTTGTCTGCCCACTTTAGTTCGTTGGTGCCCGCTAGGGCACCATAGTATTTAAGCACCGGTTTCAAACACTTTCGCTCTCTTTTCCTGTTTCAGCAACTACGAGCCACATGGGGTAGATTTTATCTAAACCTTCTCGTTGGGGCTCCGTCCACCTTACATTACTGTAAGTCCTCACAGCATGGACTATCGCTAGTCTCATGTCTGTACTCATATATGTATATCTGTATCATTCATGAATGTGTCTTTATCTTTATTTGTGTACCCCTTTTTATATGTACTCTGTTTACCATGTACTTTGTATCTTCATGTCCATGTGCTGTGTATATTAAATGTTTTGTCCGTTAACCTTCGTCGGAGTTATTTGTATGCAAAGTATCTAATAACTTTGCACCATCCTTATAGCACCATTTATACTTACTTTTTAAATTGTCAATCATTGAATGGACATTTCTTACTTTTAAGATTGTTATATATTTCCGTGGGAATTTTTATGGGGCAACCAGCGAGGATCTCACTCACGATAAGTATAATGGATCTGCGAGACTAACTTTTATAAAATCCCTCCTCTACCCAGGTAACGCCGGGTATCCATTTCTAGTGTCTATATACTTCTATCATGTCTGTGTATATATATCAAGTAACAACAAATATATTACTCAAACTATTAAAAATGATTTCACAGGTTGTGTCATTACTATGATCAGATACACAGGAAAACCTGTGGAATCAATAGCTGAAATGTTGTGTTTATATATACCGCAATAAAGAGGAAAACAGTCCGAAACATCAAAATTATTCACATCAAGTCTCATCTTACAAATACACGTAAAAATCAGAAATGTTAGTTTTCATCAAATATTTATTTACTGTCTCTATTATATTTCTATTTTAGGGACTTGTAATAGTCGTAGAAAATGTATACGGCGAAACGAGTTCTAACCCTCTTTGTGTATGTATGTATTGGTAATTCTAAATGGTCTTCTTATTTTAGACAAAACATTTACCGACACAGAATTAAATCTATAGATTATAAGACGCTACTAAGTATTCAAGAATAATTCCATTTAGTAGACAAAGATATCATCAGAGATGCAAAATTGACAATTATAGAATAAACTGAAAATAAAATTACATTGAACAATAATACTTAGAAGTCTACAACGATAACTGGATGCAACACATTTAAATCCTGTCCTAAACTGCAAAACCAACCCATCCTCAAAACATTGTTTTGTAGATGGGGTGGACTGATAGATACGGTAAATAAATGAATAAATACATCATATATAAATAAATGTCTATGCTAATATTTAATTTAACAGGATTGGATGGATATGTCTTGTCTAAAAGAGATACATCCTTCGCTGAGGGAGTGTCAAGTTTGTGCTGCCTCGTGGTACTCTCTGTCTCAGTCTGTCTGTCTGTCTGTCTGTCTCTCTCTCTCTCTCTCTCTCTATATATATATATATATATATATATATATATATATATATATATATATATATCTGAAGACTTACCTTTATATAACATTAGAATGTTTTCTCATGCAAAAATATCTTCAGTATTGATTTTGATCTTGAAAGAAGGTAAGACAAGAAATATAATTGTAGTAGTTTATGTAAGACATTACCATTTTCAATGTTGGGATACCCAAACATTACCCATAGCTGGGTTTCCGTTTGTCAAGTTGACTAAAAAAATTCCCTGTAATCAAGACGGAAATCTAAGGGTGCATTATTATAGAAAATCATAATAAAAGTCTGGCTTTAACAATGTTTTGGTTACAAACAGACACATAGATTTACTAGTCAACCTGTTAAGCAAAAAATTATTATATTGATATTTCTATTCAAGAAGGAGTTTCTATTTATCTCTATATGTTATTTCGAGATTTAGAACCCCCGAAATGATTGTTTAGTTGCAAATGGACATTTTATTCTCTAATTTAAATAGCATTCTAAGTGTATTGCTCTAAAAGAATCTTGCAGCTTTTGTTGTATTATGCTTACATTACGTATGGTTACCATAAACGTATCCACACTTATATATGTGCGTGAGGGGTTTAGTTACACACACACACACACACACACACACACACACACACACACACACACATATATATATATATATATATAATATATATATATATATATATATATATATATTAGGCTATTTTAAAAACTTTCTAAAAATATATTTCCACAGGAAAATTTTCTCCTGATTATGATCTAAGACCGAAACCTTTTGAAAGCAAGCAAAAGTAGATAACATAGAATAAACATCTCCATTTGTCTATCACTTTTCTAATATATATATATATATATAGAGAGAGAGAGAGAGTGGGGGAGAGAGAGAGAGAGTGGGAGAGAGGAGAGAGAGAGAGAAGAAAAAGAGATATGCTATTGGCATGCAGTTAAATATATATATAGTATATATAGGTACATTGGTATGCACTTAAATAGATATTGAATAAAGATATTAAGTATATATACGAGGTTATACGTTTAAATCGAGATATTGAGTGAAGATATGTTACTTGGCATGCACACAAATAGAGATGCCACATATTTACTAATCCCTCCGCACGATTAGAATGTGACACAAGATCAAGTTCAAAAGTGGAGTTTAACAGGGTTGAATTCAGTTTTCCTTTTGTTACATAATCTATGCGGTTGCATAAGATTATTGTCAATCCCCTGTATTTCTAAAGGGATGGCCCTTTTCATACCACGGGCGGACTTTCCATGGAATAGTACAGAAAGCCTGCCAAATTACGTGAAGTCAACCTGGTTGGGTCCTCAGTTTCAGTTAGACGACGGGCAGATAAGGTCTTTCTGCCTTAGCTGAAGCTCACTGCATACGCGCGCTATGTTAGTTAGATGTTAGTTACAAGAAATGTTTAGTTAAGGAAATAAAAGCTTAAGAAAATAAGAAATACCGTCTTGTGTTTGGTGAATGTCTTGGTAACAAGACTGATCTAGAAGAAATGAGTTAAGTGCGAGCGACAACCAAGACGAAGTCCCCAAGAAGAAGAACCTAAGATAGAAGATGAACAGAAGAAGAAGAAGTAAGAAGTAAGTAATGAGAAGGGTATGCAACACTTTTCCTAGGAGGCTTGCCTAACCAAAACAAAAGTTACCAGTCTATCCTAGTATTAGCTATATATATCGTCATTTTGTGCCACTAAATGTTCTGATCCAAGTTTATTATGCCATTTTCCATTCCCATCTCCAATACTGTAATCAAATTTGGGGTCAGCCTAATGGTGGTACTTTGATTAATCGTATAACTGTTCTTCAAAACTTTGCTGTGAGACTTATGTCCTTTGTGCCTCCTAGGACATCATCTAACAACCTGTATGCAAATTTGGAGATTCTCAAATTTTCTGATACGGTCCATTGTGAAAATATTTTGTTCTTACATAAACTATTCCACAATAAAATGCCTGTTTCTGTTCAGAATGCTTTTGCAGTTGACTTAACCCATGCTTATGTCACTCGTGCTGACCAATCCGGTTTGTTTAATTTCCCTATCATCAACTCGGTTAGTTTGGGGCATAATTCGATTCGTTTTAATGCAATTAATTCTTGGAATACTGTTCAGTCATTATTTTTTGATAAAGAAAAGATGAAGCTTGTTTCAGTAACTTATTTTGTCCTTAAAATACTTTTGAAAAATCATTTTTATTGCCTCTTATAAACAACAGATTTGCATTTAGATTCTCATACGGCTAATTTGTCTCATGATATATATGTATATGTTTACTTTGTCTGTTTCATGTATCGTTTCCTGTGAGCGTCCAAGGGTGGTCATGTCCATGGGATTAGCTTCACGCTATTAGGCATGGCCTCCCTTTAATAGTAGTTTAAACCAATAAAGATTTTCTTTTACTTATATTTTTTAAAAATAATTTGTACTACTATTGATTAATACATTTCTTATTTCTATTTCTTATTTCTAGCTAAAGGAATTGGATGCATACCTTTACCAAGTGCATTTGCGCTATGTGAAATGCTATGTGAAATCCAAATATTTTGGACAGGAATTAGAACTCGTCTCTTCGTATTCATTCTCTACGACTCTTATAATTTCATAAAATAGAGATATAAAAAAGATGGCAATGAAGATAAGAACAATAGCCCGAATGATCCAAATGTAATATAATGAGATGGAAAACTCCAGAATCGTAGATAAGAGTGGAAAGTTACTAGAATTTTTTGGATTACGTATGAAAGGATACATGTTGATCTCTTATTGGTTGATGGATGCCAACGGGCGAATAGTGAAAGAGTGGTAGTGAGAGGAGGCACTCGGTTGCGTGTTGTTGCTTGTTGGTTGCTTTTATAAAAGAGATACCAAATAAATATGCTTTTTATTAAAAGAGATACTAAATAAATATATTTAATGAAAGACAATGTTTCTGTTATTTGTCTGTATTTTTTAGATAAGGCATGATGCGAATAGATTTGATGTTTCCGAATGGAGTCCTCTTTGGTATTGTGGTAAGTATAAGCGCAACATTTCGGCCGCTGTATCCTCCTTTGTTCCCTGTGTTTCCGAGCAGAATAATGACCCTACATGGGAAATCATTTATAATATTTTGACTGTTGATTAAACAAGGCATCGAATAACTTTTGAAGATC
>CM042152.1:52416215-52431215 GCA_023376005.1 Doryteuthis pealeii
GCAAAGATAAAGATAATCTGATGCGTATTTCTTTGTTTCTTTTTAATTTTGTCTTTGTCCATGAAATCTCATTTGACTACGTAAACTGTCTGAAACTTCGAAAGAAAAATGTCTCTATATTTTATCATAAATTTCTTATGGAATTTCTTATACAATAAATCTATTATAAAAGAAAACTGTTTTTATTTTATTTCAAATGTTGCTGGTTTGACCTATATTTTTTCCACTTTAAAAAATTCATATGATTAAAAAATTTCTGGTTCTTATATTTTTTAAGAAAAAAATCACGAACGTAATCATTAAGTATAAGAGGTTTATTTCTTATCTTTTGAATTGATGAACATAAATAGAGTTTGAATAAGATAAATGTAATTAAATCTGACCGAAAATATAATTAAGTCATGTCTGTTTAAGGCAAAATACTTTTGACGAATATATAAGATTTAAATAACAAATAATTAAATAAATTCTTTAAATTCAAATTTCCGTATTCAGTACCTAAACCCGTTTTTATTTTCAATTCGAGAATTTTCATCCGAAGTAATAATGAATGCTATATAATAATTTACATCACCAGCTTGAGATATTTACCAAGCTGGACTCGCAGATACATTACTATTGAATAGCAAGTTTGGTCCTCACTGGATGCTACCAACATGTGACCTTGTTTTCACATCTTATCCGTGGGGCGTGTAAGGTTGGAAATTACAGCTCCAGCTTGAAGACCTACGTATAAACCCATCTACGGAAGTGTAATCCCCTTACCCCCAAAAGATGAGGCTTGTGAATAATTTTGGTGTTTTAAACTGTTGTCGTCATCTTTATTATGGTAGGTATTAATACAACGTTTTGGACGCTGTATCATCCTGCCTTCCTCGGGTGTTCTCTCAGTATCCGAGCATAGTAATGACCCAACCTATGAAATAATTTCTAATCTAATTTCTTGATCAAACAGTTGACAAAGAACTTTTGAATATCTTATTCAAATAATGACGTTATCGTTTTTGCAAGCCTATCTTTCTGACAGAATTATTTAAAAAAAATGTTTATCTGCGTTTCCTGTACAAGTTAACTAAAAAGTTTACAAATAAATAAATACCAACGATTTTTTGCAAAAGTTATGTGCTAAATCTTAAAATAATTATTTAATTAATGATTTATAGATGCACGCAACATTTTATTCGAGGGCGACAGAACTAAGTTTCCAGTGAATTTAACCCCCACCTCTCAGGCAATATCTTTCAAAAATAAAATGTTACACCGTCTGGAGGGTGTTCTTGTTGCTAGTATAAGTAATATCGAATATAATATGATAGTATTTGTACAACAACCAGATGGTGTAGCAGCGTTGCAAAAAGAACATTTTTAAAAAAAAAGAGAAAACCAAAGTTTTGTGGAGATTTTTGTCCCCGGTAAAAGCACTGTTTAAACTCTACGTTTTGTAAGAGAATAAACCGTATTTCGAACGCAGTGAGGAGATGGGTGCTGCTTTTGAAAAAAGGAGACAAATGACTTTTTAAGAACAAAATGTTTGCTATACATGTAAAACATAAAACAAATATCAAACAGGGGTATACAATATACATAAAATGAAACAACCAAACGAGTTTTAAAGAATGTTCATAGAGTCCAAAGGGAATACAAAGAGTTCAATGTGTTTGGTTGGTAAAAGATAGTTTAAGGAGAATTGAATGTGGTTAAAGGCTTGGTTGCAGATAAAAAAAAAGCCCGCAGAACTTAGCTGAAATCCTTGAGAGTTCTGTTCTTCGTAACCTGTTGGGCCCTGCAGAATGGGTTTTAGGTGTGCGTTTGGCGCTCCAGCTTCTAACGAGGTGAGGGTTCAGATTCGTCGCCGTCTGGGGGCTTTTAACTTGTTACAGAACAAGTATAGCTAGCCAATGCTAGAGGCAAAAAGAGAATTCTTCGAAGAACCCTCTTTTATAGTGGGCATCATGTGACCCTAAGGGCTGCTGCAGATGTCCGGAGAAAGAGGATTATAAGATAATAAGATAATAAGATAATAAGAAATTTATTTATCAATAGTAGGTACAAGTTATAAAGAATAAGTAAAAGAAAAACTTTATTTTTGTTAAACTACTATTGAAAGGAGGCCATGCCTAATAGCGTGAAGCTAAGCCCATGGACATGACCACCCTTGGACGCTCACAGGAAACGACACAAGATACTCCAGACAACACAAACATATAGATATATATCATGAGACAAATTAGCCGTGAGAATCTAAATGCAAATCTGTTGTTTATAAGAGGCAATAAAATGCTTTTTCAAAGGTTTTTAAAGACAAAATAATTTACCGAAACAAGCTTCACCTTTTCCTCCTTTTCTTCATCAAAAATACCGACTGAACAGTGTTCCGAGAATTAAGTGCATTAAAACGAATCGAATTATGCCCCAAACTAACCGAGTTGATGATAGGGAAATTAAACAAACCAGTTTGGTCAGCACGAGTGACCTGAGCATGGATGAAGTAAACTGCAAAAGCATTCTGAACAGAAACAGGCATTTTATCGTGGAACAGTTTATGTATGAACAAAATATCTTCACAATGGACCATATCAGAAAATTTGAGAATCTCCAAATTTGCATACAGGTTGTTAGATGATGTCCTAGGAGGCACAAAGGACATAAGATCACCATTCCCTGAATAAATTCTCACAGTTTAAAGAATATTTCCTTGACCCACTCTCAGATAGTAGCACGAAAAAAAGTTTATATTCCAGTGTTGATTTAAACTGAATCATATCATAAACAAAACGGTATAATTAAACATTATTTTCATTCACCTCCATTAACATCAAATGCTTAAATGAAAAGGTAGAAATTTGGTTTCATTATGTTATATCAAATATTCTTCTGTGTTTTCTATTAGATTACCAGTTGACTTTCATTACCACCCAACAATCATTCCTCTCTTCCGCCCGCCGACCTCTTTCACCAAACTGATGTTTTCCACTATCAACTTTTATCAAATTTTAATCACCACAGAGAAGACTGCTCCGCCTGTTGTTTTCCTATGGATGGCTAGTTTGCTATAATTATACCAAGCAGCTTTTCGCCTAAATATTAAGTTATTTCATCCATTTTCCACGAACTTCAGAGACAAAGTCGATGAATAAGAAAAGGTGGCTTCGAAATCTAATTATGTATTCTCATACGTACTTCCAAAAAATGTTGCCATAGGCCAGGGATTTTCTTAAAATTAATTTGATCGATGGTTCTATTTCAGTTGTCATAGTTACGAATATTGAGAGAAGAATGCATTATAATGCACCATACGTCACAGTAAAAGCAGCAACAGCAAAAAGACGATTGATTCGTGTAAATATAACATCCGTATCTTATTCCGCTTCAACGAAGCTGCGATGACATTAGTGCCAAGCACTGCTGGATTCAGTTCTGTATTAGACAGGGACAAACAGCGAAGTCGTGCTGCATGGGCAACTTGCCCAATCCAGAAGACACTCTCAGACCTGGTCTCAGTCAATTTGGTTTTTGGTTTGTTTTGTTTTACGGCATATCAACCTCAGTGGGTTATTTAAAGCCGATAAACTTTTGAAATAAACCAATTCTTAATGAATAATACAATTTGTTTATCAACTCATGTTTTTCTATTCAACCCATAGATGGGACCCTAACAGGTACTACCACTCCGGATCAGAGTGGACCAGGGAGCAACGGTGATGAAGGGGTGCTCCACATTCCCCAAACCTCCTAAACTGGAACCTTGCCATCAGATAGTTTAACCTCATTCCCAGGACATGTAGACCCTCAGTCACCGCCTTCTAGCACCCATATGATAAAAAGGGGTTGGGGCTTGCCATAAAGGCAATAGGGTTGGGAAAATCATATAGGTGCTAGGGCTTGACGGGATCAGCTGATTGATCGGAGGGGGCCTCTCCGACCACCCGTCTAGCCCAAGATAGGGACAAAGTGGAGTATTGCAAGTCATGAACTGCTCATCCATCTGGGTTCTATCCTTAAGCATCACGGGTCACCACCCACGGCTAACAGGTGGCCCCATTGGAGGAGTCTTACCCCTCTGCAGAGGTGCAGTCGGTGCATTCTAATGCCCCAGCTGACAGGGCGGGGTCTCAGTCGAGGAATGTATGGGGTTACAATAGGCTTTGTGTTTTAGGTTTAAAGTAACTGGATATTCTTGGTGCGTGGTCTTAGGGTTTGCTTTTAAACCCTTCTTATTTGGTGACCGACTAAAAAGGAAGGGATTCAAGGAACGAAAAGAAAGAGACAAAGACAGAAGGATGTTTAATGATTCATGGGTCATAGCCACCTCGTAACGAGGAAATTTCGCCCTGGCCAGTAGTGGTGTCTTCTCCCTGACAAGGCTTTGTCTGAATGGCCGAGAGATTCACTTTGGGGTCGGAAGTGGGTTCTTCTTCCTGCACATGCGTAGAGGCTTTATCAGGTGAAGGCTCAATGAAGTTTTTTTTTTAATTCTAAATTTATTTTAATCCCCGCAGATAAAGACATTCCAGGGGTGTATCCATGCTGGACCAAGATTAAGGGTTGACAAAAACAGGGACCCCCCCCTAAACGAAGAAAATACTTTTCTCATATTATTTCACAAATTAAGAAGAACACTTAATGCTGAACAAATGTTTGCATTTATATTTTAAGAAATAAATATTTATAAAAAAAAAATTTTCACAGAATTATTTCTATGATATTTGAATTTTATGACAATCTCAATTCAGATAAGATAACTTCAATTGCAACAACGGTAAATAATAATAATAAAGATTCCTGGAGACCTGGGGAGACTTGTCGTCACTCAGACTCCAGTGAAATACCATCAGTTAACGCTGATGTGAATAACTCAAAAGAAGTGAAAATAATAATAAAAATAATGAGAAACAGATAAAATCGAAAATCCAAAAGTTATATATTGCTTCTCTGAATTATTGCGATGGGGCTTGATAATTTGTATTATTTGGATTTTCTGAGTATGGTCCTGATCTTTATTTCCCAGTCTGCCCTACTATTTATGCATAGCTTGAGTTAGAATAGTTGGATACATACATTTACCACGGGTATTAGTACTATGTGAAATGCAGACAGCCTCGACCAGTATTTGAAAACTATGTGTCCATTTCGTACGCCTGTCACCATCACACCACGAACACAATTCATCATCATCAGGTCACGCAAGCAGCACGGATATCCATGACAATCTCTCGACAACCTTCCCTATCATTCATTGCCCCTGGGAGTTATTTTGCGCAACAGCCAGCATCCTCACATACTTGGTCAATGTAGGTCCTTTCTGGGCGGCCCATATTACCATGCCCATGAGTTGGCTTCCACAGGAGAACGTCGCTTATAAGCTCGTCCTTGCTTCTACAGCCGTGTCCTGTATGCCTGGTCCGTCTTACTCGGATGGTTTGTGAGATGGAGGGGTGCAGGTGGCCATGCAGCTGCTTTCTTGTGGGGAGCTGTTTCCACGATTTGTTCAGGATATACCTTAACACATTAGAATCATCTTGAATATCTCAGAAAACCTAATGACCCCTGAATCCAGAGTTGTCCTTCTCCTAGACAAGCTGCCATACCAAGGTTAAACAGCCTAGTCTGTCCTGCTATTTATCCCTGTCAAGTTTTATGTGCCATCCTTAGCCAGTTGAAATAGGGCTTAAAGAAAGTCCTATGTTATGGAATCCTTTGGTGATCCTTTGGTAATCGTATAAGTCCTATCCTGCGTATTGGTAAAGGTCCAGTGATTTAATCCCATGTCCGTAGTCAGTGAACGCTACAGTAATTATGACCAGTGGGGTGGATTAAGTATTGTATCAGCCTCAGAGTACTGCCAGTGATTGGCAAAGGAATAGATCACATGATCTGGTCTTGTCTATAAGTTGGAGCGGGGATCTAGCACACACCTTATATGTAAAAAAAACATATGGAGGCGCGTGGTCTAACGGTTAGAGTCGTAGGAAATGGACACGTCAACGCGAGTTCAATTCCTGGACGAAGCTGTTGGAATTTCACATGGTGCTAATACCTTGGGAAAGGTATGAATCCAATTCTCCCTCAGGCTATGGGTAAATAGCAGGGCAGACTGGACTCTTTAACCATGGCTAGGTAACCAGTCCAGGAGAAGGAAACACTCTAATTCAGTTCTGTTAAACTCCGCTTAAGAAATTGACCTTGTGTCGCATTCTGCTCGTGCGGAGAGGCTGGTAAATATATATATGTAAAAATAAAAAAATCTCAACAATCCATAGTTGGAGTAAGAGTAGTTGGATACAAACTTTTGCTACGGGTATTAGTGCTGTGTGAAATGAAATTAGCTTCGACCATAATTTGAACACGATACGACGGGTCCATTTTGTATGACCGTCACCATTAAACCATGAACACAATTACTTTCAAATATACCTTTACACATGAGAATGATCTTGAGAATCTAAGAAGACTTTCTGACGCCGCAATGTCAATGTTGTTGTCCTGTTATAGTTAGCGCGAAATATAATTATAATACCTAGTACTATACATGTGCTTACCGGCTAGATAAAGGACAAACATTTTGGCCTCTTTTCACACTCTCCTTTTGTAAAGTTAGCTTCTATTCATGGAAAACTTTCTTTAACCCGAGGGTTAGGATAACAATATAAAACCCCTTGTATTCTCATGTACGCTTTAAATAAAGTGAATCTTCTGACGTACATTGCAGAGACCACAGGGAGACACGACCAAATCTTTGTCTAATTGTCTGCTTATTCAAGCAATATTAAAGTTTGTATGGCATTGTCTTGCTTATCACTGGCTGCAGATGCAGCTGGGCGCGCTGGAACTTCGCAATATTTAGCCTAATGCTTTGTGTGCGTAACAGAATGAAAGACGTTCGTTTTATTAGACAGTAATTGTGTCCCTTGCTTCCGTGATTATCAAGCTGGTTCTTTCCTAAATACGAAGTCGTATATCTCAATCGCCACATCATCATGATCCCCCTTTCTCTTCTGTCTGTATGTCTGTCTCTCTATCAACCCCTCTATCTCTCTCTCCTCTCTCTCTCTCTCTCTCTCTCTCTATATATATATATATATATATATATATGTATGTATATATATATATATATAAAGATAAATCTAATGAGTCAGACGAACCTACTATTAGTTTCGCTTAATGCTCTTCAGGGGTAAGATCTTAGCCAGGAAAAGCATTAAGCGAAACTAATAGTAGGTTCGTCTGACTCATTAGATTTATCTTTATTATTTGCTCTACTTAGGTATTGAGCACTTTTTACTTATTAGGTATTCTTCTAGCGGTTATATGGATATATATATATCTTATATACATATATATACATATAAATTGTGTTTTCTTTTGGCCAAATACTGTACCAATAGATTATTTTTTGTTCGTACAACTATCTTGGTCTTTTCTTTTTTTCAAATTTTTTTTTCTCCCCGGTTGATGTTTGGTGGTATATTTTTACAATCAAACTATTTGCTGGGTTTTTTCTCACCGCAAGGATTTACCAACACGCGTATATATATATATATATATATATATATATATATATATATATATATATAGAGAGAGAGAGAGAGAGAGAGAGAGAGAGTCATCCACAGACATGTGTTTCGACTCATCAAGTCTCTTCAGTGTGGCTGGACATTTGTAAGCTACCTAAAACCGGAATTGAAATCCGATCGGTTGGGTGTCCGACACCTTAACCATTAGGCTGTCATTACTTACAGAATGTGAAGGGGAATTTAACTGTTTTAATACACACATCGCTTTGTATGTAAAGACCGTCATAGAGTCATCCATCCCTTATACAGGAGAGCGTTGCGTTTACGCTTGAGTATATATATATATATATATATATATATATATATATATATAAGAAATGTCGTCGGGATGGCCTAAAGCCGGTATCAGCTATCTCCTTTTCACAAGCGCTATAATGAAAAGATTGTTTTTACATCTGAGATAGAGCGCCACACCTACCATCAGCCGCTTACTTTACTGCACAGATCCCTCTGCTAGTCATACACTGAGTTGGCGAGGGCCGGTATATATATATATATATATATATATATATATATATAATATGTGTCAAAAAAGTATCGAGATTTTTGTACTATTTGACACACCTTGTATTCTCTAACAATTAACGTTCCATTCATTGTTCATTTCTGTCTTAAATAGAGCTTTAAACTCGGCACTTTTAGGACACACCTTGTATTATGGAGTAAATAACGTCCCATTCACTGTTTATTTCTATGTTGGTAAATACTGCTTCAATCTGGATACTTTTATGACACAGCTTATATATATATATATATATATATATATATATATATATATATATATATATATATACAGTTCTGTTTCGACATATCATGTCTAATCAGTTTCAGCTAGGCTTTGCGAGCTAGTTAAAGGTCGACCGATTTATCATCCGTCAGAGATTCTAACCACTTTGCTATCGGCCACCTACAAGCAGGAAGGATCATTTTAATGATAAATACATACATAATTACAAAATCGCTAGGAAGAGCTCAATCCATTTTAAGGAGAGCATTGCAATTTCTGCGTAAACAGCAGCCGTCGGCGAAAATCTGCCTAGAGAACCCAATACACCGAGGATTGAGAGCATATATATAGTCTTTCGCATACAGCTCGTTTTGACGTATCATGTCTCATCAGTACCGCTATAGTTTGTGAGCTACTTCAAGCCGAGATAGGAAATCGACCGATTTATCATCATTCAGGGGTTCTAACCACTGAGCTATGTGTATGTGGAGGTGTAGGCTGGTATCTATTTGTGTGATCAGTCATAATCCCTATTTTAATTGATAATTCATGACAGCTGTTTTTTGTTCAGTACAATTCTCGTAAGTGTTGTATTCGTGCATCCTATGTAATAATTATATTTAACAAGGAACATCTATCATTAATTATTAAGTAAAAAATAGTGCTTGTAATTAATCAGTTATTATATTAATTCTTTGGTCAAATTAATGGAATAACTAAACACACACGCATACATGCACACAATATATATATATATATATATATATATATATATATATATATATATATATATATATATATATATATATATATATATATATATGAAGTTCATTTTAGGAAGAATATATAATATATATATATATATATATATATATACATTATTCCTCTAAAATGAACAATTTTGCTACAAACTA
The DNA here is from genome assembly GCA_023376005.1 of Doryteuthis pealeii. Lineage (NCBI taxonomy): Eukaryota > Metazoa > Mollusca > Cephalopoda > Myopsida > Loliginidae > Doryteuthis > Doryteuthis pealeii. Next base: position 52,425,431 of record CM042152.1, read on the forward strand.
ATCTGATGATTGGGCAAGAGGAACTTATTCATGGGATTTTGGTCAGATTTATTTTATTTCATATTTGAAGTAACTTTATGTGACGCTACATCTTTGTCTCTCTCTCTTTCTCTCTCTCTCTCTCTCTCTCTCTCTCTCTCTCTCTCTCTATATATATATATATATATATATATATATATATATAGTCATCCACAGACACCATGTTTCAAACGTATGAAGTCATGAAGTCTCTTCAGTGTGGCTACTTACCATCAGACAGATTTCTTAACCACTCAGCCCTCAGCACCTACAGACTGGGACGAGGATTTTAAGGGATATATATATATATAGCCCTAGAACCTATATGATTGCCCCAACTGTATTGCCGTTATGGCAAGCCCCAACCCTTTTTATCATATGGGTGCTAGAAGGCTGTAACTGAGGGTCTACATGTCCTGGGAATGACGTTAAATTATTTCTGATGGTGAGGTTTCAGTTGTGGAGGTTTGGGGAATGTGGTGCACCTCTTCATCACCATTGGTCCCTGGTCCACTCTGACCCGGAGTGGTAGTACCTGTTAGGGTTCCATCTATGGGTTAAATAGAAAAATGTATTTATAAAAAAATGTATCCGTTAAGAATTAATTTATTTCAAAACTTTATCGGTATTAAATGACCCACTGAGGTTGATATGTCGTAAAACCGAAAAATCCAAACCAAACCAAACCAGGTGAACTATACTGCACTATAAGTAAGATACGACGCAAGATGAGTATGGTATACAATAGTTCCATCAGTCAAACGCTTACCATGTGTCTTTTTGGAGCAGTATCTGCCCTCATGTTCATCACATAGGCCTTGAACCTATGTCCCCGTACACAACTCAACTAACCCTAAACTCTGCACCTTGATAGATTCCAAGTTCGGTGCTCCTCTTTTCTATTCTCTTCGTTAAAATGCAGGATCAACAGTTTTATTCGAGGTCTGAATAATTCATTCTTAGATACATGATACGTTATGGACGTTAGTCAGATCTGAGTCAGAGGAAACCGCAGCACTCACTTTTGGAAGGAAGTGTTAAGTATATTTGAAATATTTTATTGCCGATTTCGGCTGAGGACATAAAAGCTTAGATACTTCTTAATGACGTGCTTGTCACTGTCGTTAAAATATGTTTACTTTATTTTCGTCTATCTTTGCTAGGCATTATATATAAAACATTTTATGGTAATTCCAACTCATCTTGTGGATCACTATCTACGTCAAAGCCCAGTGTAAGCCAAACATGTCATTTTCTGAATCACAAACAGAAATAACCATAAACTCAGACAGGCACATACAATCACAGATGCAGACAATGACACCCTCTGAAACACACACATATACATGTATACTTATGTATATAGACTCATATGTACATTTATATGTGTTTTCGTGTGTACACACACACACACACACACATATATATATATATATATATATATATATATATATATATATATATGTGTGTGTGTGTGTGTACCTTCCTTGGGTTAAAGAGCCCTATATGTCCTACTATTTTCCATAGAGTAGTTAAATGCATACATTCTGAAGGGTATTAGCGTGAAAAGCAAAAAGTCTCGTCCAGGATTTGAACTCAGGTCAACGATTCCTTATACTACGACTCTAACCATTACACCACATGATTCCTATATATATATATATATATAATATATATATATATATATATATATATTATATATATATATATATATATATATATATATATATATATTATATATATATATATATATATATATATATATATATATATATATATATATATATATATATATGTACCGCTTCCCTATATATATATATATATATATATATATATATATATATAGTGCTTGAAGCAGTTAGAATGCGTATATCGTATAAGATACGAGTTCCCGGTTCCGATTTCTGTCGGAGGGAAATCATAAGCATCGCTGATGAGTTGAAACAGCTGCTGCACGATGTTCTATGTAGGGGGCAATATTTGCCCGAATTCACTTGTCTTTTTTCATTAATTAATCAGAGAGAGAGAGAGAGAGAGAGAGAGAGAGAGAGAGAGAGAGAGAGAGAGAGAGAGGTTATTATTGGCACAAATCTTGGATGTAGTATACTTATTTAACAGTAAATAAGATAATAAATAAATATTTTCTATTTAGTAAATGTAGATTATACTTTTATAATGTATTTTTTAAACAAAATTGATTAAATTAAATTATTGTTAATATTATATTGAAAATTCCCATTTACGTTTTTGTAGTATATTTGAGTTTCTTTCTATAGGCAGTATGAAGATTGGTTTCGCATAAAATATGAATAAGAATAAGCATGAATGCCTATGAATATATATATATATATATATATATATATATATACACACACACAAATGTATGCATTTGAAACAGTTAAAGCACTGCTTCTTAATGGCAGCTGGTCGAGATTCGGTCGGCTGTGTCTCACATGATGAGACGTGAAACCTACACTGTATATATATATATATATATATATATATATATATATATATATATATATACAGACAGACAGATATATATATATATATATATATATATATATATATACAGACAGATATATATATATATATATATATATATATATATATATATATATATATATATATATATATATATATATATATATATATATATATATATATATATATATATATATATATATATATATATATATATATATATATATATAACTTTACATTAAAATAAAAACCTTACATTAGATCTAAATGTTTCACATAATCTAAAATGATAACAAATTCCGCCCATAACTTTTTTACTTTATATATAAAAAACATAATATAATAAATAATTAATCATTTATGAAATACAGAACATAAAAAATAATTAATCTTAAAAATTCCTTTTCTAAAAATCTTTTGAATTCCAACCGTCACATTTTTTTAATACCCATCCCCTTTTGAATAAGTTAATTCGTCTTGTTGCCAACATCTCAAAATCCGCTACAATGAAGAGTTAACCGACAAAAAAGGTATACACATCGGTATGACCGACAAAAATATGGCGCGAATGCCCACATTGGTGAATAATGTAACAACTTTCGTTTATTTTTTTTTGCAAAATTAAGGTTTTTTGTTGTTGAACTGATTTGACATTTTTCTCCGACCCAAATATCACGGAGTAAATGAGCTCTGATGATGATTTTTGTAAAATCGAAATATTGATCGATATCAGCTATGATTATATTATAAATTGTTTTCTCTTTAGCAGCATTGCGTGATGTTTTCATTCCACCTTTTCATACTCATATATATATATATATATATATATATATATATATATATTATACATATATATATATATATATATATATATATATATATATATATATATATGTATGGGTCTCTGGGTGGTTATCCGGGGAATATCATGATTCACTTACTCGCACACACATACACACACATACACACATATATATATATAATATATATATATATATATATATATATATATGTATATATATATATATATATATATATATGTGTGTGTGTGTGTGTGTGTGTGTGTGAAACCGATTTGCTTTTTCTAATGATCTCACAGGGGAATAAAACAGTCATCAAACAGTGTTGACTCTGTGTCTACGCTACCATTATTTATCTCTGCATATACTGAATTAACGATATTTACCAATCCTTGTTCATGGATATAGCTAACTACATTAATATATATATATATATATATATATATATACGTATACATATTATATAAAGCGTTATATATATATATATATATATATATATATATATATATATATATATATATATATATATATAATATATATATTGACTAATACATTATATATAAAACGTTAACTTTCTTATAAACCGGCATACAGAATCAAAGCGTATAGTATTATGTACTTTTTATTGCTATATTCTAAATCATTGAATACATGTAATAAATAAGAAAATTCTAATAGCTTCTTGCTAAAATAATACCGCATAAATAGATACATGATTTTTCCATATATTTTTGATAATTTTGGCCACAGTTATTCAATGAGAAAACTTTGGTAATAAATAATAGTATAAGATTTAATTGTGGTTTTAGCTTCATTAGCTAATACCACTACTTATAATACATTAGGAGGCCTCAGAAAAGCCCCCGAACGAAGGCGAATATATACAACAACTCCCAACAATGAGATACATAACAACATACAGACTTTATTGTCTGAACAACATTCAACATACAATACAAAACAGGTAGTCCGAACGTCCTAAGGAAGAAAGTCCTTCAAAGGGTTATCACTTTGTGGTAGACCTCTCCATGCAGATATGGGTGTTCGAATAGGCACGCGTAATACACGTACATATAAAAGACTGCTGAGCCTCTATGAAGTATAATAGGGACCGCGTAAATGCACACGTAAAAACTTATATCTGGGGCAAGGAAGCGCGTGGTGTAATGGTTAAAGACATGGGAAATGGACTCGTCGCCTCGAGTTCAAATCCTAGATGTGGTAATTGCATTTCACTTAGCGCTAATACACTTGGGAAAGGTAAGAATCATACTCTCCATCCAGCTATTGGTGAATAGTAGGGCAGACTGGGCTCTTTAACCTTGGTTAGGAAACCGGTCTAGTAGAAGGAAAACTCTGAATTCAAACCTGATGAACTCCGCTGAAGAAGTTGATCTTGTGTCACATCCTGCTCGTGCGGAGGGGTTGATATATATATATATATATATATATATATATATATACTAATTGTGTCTCTGTTTGGAACTTGCCCCCATATATATATATATATATATATATATATATATATATATATATATATATATATATATATATATATATGGGGGCAAGTTCCAAACAGAGAGACAAATTAGTGCATGTCTGGAGATACCAGATGAGAGAGAGAGAGAGAGAGAGAGAGAGAGAGAGAGAGAGAGAGAGAGAGAGAGAGAGAGAGAGAGAGAGAGCTTTCCCGTGCTGAGTTTAAATAGCCAGGCTACAACGCCATCTAGTGGCAAAAGCAGGCAGCGTTTAAAAGAAATATGACGTTTCATAATAAAAAAATACATCAGAATTTCAGAACTAATAAATGTTTGTTTTTTGTTTGTTTATTCTTCTTTTTTTAAAATTAATTTTGTAATCTATTACAGTATGATGTTTAGTTGTCTCTAACCATGCGAAAGCGAGAAGGAATTAATATTAAAAATAACAGTAAAAAGACGTCGGGGTGGCTTAAAGTCGGTTTTAGCTAGATAGCGCGGGATTCTATCCCATTTTCACTAGCACTAGACTAAGGAAATTGTTTTTGCTTCTGAAGTGGAGCACCATACCTATCATCATCTCTTTACTTTACCGCAACGATCCATGTGCTACACATACGCTGTTGACGAGGGCCGACATCGAACCAAGAACCTAGTGGCTCCACATCGGATACTCTACCGACTGAGCTAAAATAAAACAGCATAAAGAAACAATAACTACAAAAATAGTATTCCTGAAGATGGCCAATGGATGTGGAATGAAAATGTTAAGGAAACTTCTCTATCAATTGAATTCCGACCCAAAGAAACTAGCACGAAAAAAAAAGAAAGAACTATATTCTCTTTCAAGATTTTAACCCCACCCCCAAAAAAACAAACACTACTCTGTTAGAGGGTTAGCCCAGTCGGTAGAGCGTTCGGCAAGAAACCACAAGGTTCCTAGTTCGATACCGTCCCACGCCAGCTCAGCGTATGAGTAGCACAGGGATGTGTGCGGTAAAGTAC
>CM042152.1:52433715-52436215 GCA_023376005.1 Doryteuthis pealeii
CCATGTAGGCTCCCGATTACGACTTGAAGGCTTCTTTTGTTCGACAAGTTGGTTACCAAGTTCGAAGAGAATGTTACCATGATCGAGGAGGTTTTCGGTAAGTATTCCATGTTATCATCACCCTTGGTCATGATTGAACCTGCAACCTAGAGATGGTTCGCACTTAAAACTGTATTAACTCAACCCTTATATTTGTTGCATCATGTGTCCAACTAGACTAAATTAACGTGTATATAACAATAAAGATGAGGACAATAGTCCGAAAAAAAACAAATAAAAAAATAATCAAGCCTCATCTAAAAAAAATCAGACAAATAAAAGTTTTTGTTGATAGTAAATGTGTTGAGTTCGTCCTATTTTCTCCCGCCAAAAACGTGTGTACCTTTCTGCTTCGTTGTCCCCACAACAAAACATCAATAACCGTTTCATGAACTAAGCCTCCAATTAGTGTAATTTATATTAGGAATCATTTTTTTTCTGAAATGCCAATCGATATAGTTTATGATATAAGTAAAAAGGTAAATTAATAAAAACCCTAAAAGAATTTCTTAAAAAATCGGCAAGCTTGTGGTTGTATTAATTTGCATCTTTCATTAGAGCCACACAGCATTTTTGTTCGGTTCCACAAACCAACAATTATTTCTACTATACGTTGTAGAATTTACTTCATTTTTCTTTTCATTGGGCCCTAATTTGTCTTGTCTTCCAAATTTGCCGACCGCAAATGGCTAGACATTATGCTGCACTATATAATCTGTGAATATTTTTTTCTATATTTAAATGAATAAGGTTGTTCCTGTTTGCGTCTACATATTGACCAGACATTTCTTTTCTTCAAATGAATTCTGTGAGTAAAGTTAGATAAATTAATAAATTGAATAACTTATATGTTTGTTTTTAGGAAAAATACTTTCTTAAAAAGGAAAATATAGATTTAAAAAATTCTAAAACAAACTAAATTTTACTTACTCCCCTTTATTAATCATTGTTTCATGGTGTAGCATTTTAAGGATTTATTAAAATTAACTTAGTCTGGTACAGGGTCACAAGGAAGTAACACCTAGTGTGGATCAAATTTACTTCAGTAATAATAGTTCATAAGAATAGATTTTTAGCCATTGCTTTATGATAGAGTGCCTATCAGAGATATGCTATTAGAATCAAATTTATTCAACAGAGTTAATCTGTAAAACCTGTTTTTTTAAGTTCTATTGAGACAGGCTAAAATACTGAGGAAAATCCTGAAGAGCTGAGGAGTCTTGCTATTACTTGAAGTTCAGTGAGGGCCATCAAAAATGTTGTATATCCTTAAATTGCCTTATGAAAATACAATGTGAATCTGTAATGTGTTCGCTAGCAAGATGGATATACATAAAACAGTAATTTCTTTTATAATATTAACGGCAAGGAAACACAATCAAAACGATGGCCTCTTATACTAAAGATAGTGTAAAAAATCCTGCTGATGAGGTTTAGATCTATCGTATCCGAATTCCGTTGACTATCAGAAATATTAAGTTTGGAAAAAGTATGTGCTGATCTGATTCAGAGTAGCCAAAGACAAACAACTGAAGGTGTGTAACGTTGTAGTATTTTCACAGTACCCAAACGTATATACGTAACTTGGCGGCGGTGATATATTCACGGTACTAAAAATGTCTCCGGCATGTGGCGGTCATCTTGTTGATAAAAATTACAAAGCGAGAAATATGTAGTCACAACTGCTAGCCTTTATTTTCGTGCTCGTCTCGTGGGCTGTATCGGAGAGGAGGAAAGGCAGAGAGAAAGAGAGAGAGAACACTGTTAAATTAGTGTGACCCCATACTAGGCAACAGAGGCCTGTCCGTTTCCCTACGCGTCCGAAAGCAAAAAGAGCCGGGTACCTTTCTTCGTTGTTCCACGTCACCACGTGACTTCCGGTTCCGGTCAACACCCGAAACTTCCGGTTGACACTCAATTCTCAATTCGGGGTCACGCCCCGGTCAAATCATCGTTCATCCTGTTTTGTGCTCATCACTATTTTTTAAACCTTTACTCTCTCACTTATTTCCTCTTCCTCCTTTTCTAATATAGTAGTTCTCGCTCACAAAAGTCTCTCGTTACAGGTGAAAGGACCTGTACGTATACCTATAAAGATTCTTCGTATTACTACACGTGTAGGTAATGGTTCTAAGACCTGAGGGGACAGGTACCAGATGAGAATTTATGGCTAAATCGAACTTAAGGCACCTAAATTTCACCATCATGTGTCACCACACCGAAAGAAAAAATACCAAAAATCAGGGAATTAACCGAATTTAATGAAATTTTCAGTTTTATATTAATGAATAAAAGATATAATGCACTAGTTATTTTATTTAAAAACGTTTACATTTTTTCAGGTCAGTTAAATTTGAACCACGTATCTTTGAGGCGTAACACAAATTCTCAAGGATACGTGTTTCAAAGTTAACTGACCTGAATAAATGTTGAAGTTTTTAAATAAAATAACTGAAAAATT
>CM042152.1:52446215-52456215 GCA_023376005.1 Doryteuthis pealeii
TTGTAGGTTAAAAAATATACATGCGTTAAGTAATTAAGTATAACATGCATAAATATAACATAACGTTAAGTAGTTAAGTATAAAAGGCGTAAGTATTACATAACGTTAAGTAGTTAGGTATAACAGGCGTAAATATAACATAACGTTAAGTAGTTAAGTATAACCGGCGTAAGTATAGCATAACGTTAAGTAGTTAAGTATAAAAGGCATAAATATAACATAACCTTAAGTAGTTAAGTATAAAACGCTTAAGTGAAAAAATAAAAATAGATAAATAGACAATATGTCGAAATAAATTTATATTCTAAAGAAAGTATATATCAGTTTATTTATTTATTTATAATACTATATGTAAACATATATACGTATATGTTTATATGTACATTTGAGTTCTCAATTTTCGTTGAATCCTATCAAAGTAATACTTGATATCATCCACTTATAATTATATATATATATATATATATATATATATATACATATATATATATATATATATGATAAGTTGTAAAACGGTGTGTTTGGATATGGCTTTTTTGCCGACAATTTTTGGGAGAATATGTGCTTAATTGGAGTCGTACCTAATTTTGAAAATTAATTAATTAATAATTAATTAGGCGGGAATGCCTATTTAAATGTATGGCTAAACAAATCGAGAAAAATCAATCTCTGTAGTATATTCGGCCTATTAGGCCTCATCAGCAGAGCTATATATTAGGTACGACTCCAATTAAGCACATACATATATATTATAATTATATATATATTTATATATATATATATATATATATATATATATAATTATATATATATATAATATTTATGATGTTTTAATTTGGGCGTTATTACGAAGCATTAAAATAAATGAATAAACTCGATGTTATGGAGTATTGGATTCACTTATTTTTTTTATTATTATTATTTACCATAAATGTTCGTGTTCGTTTGATATCCTTTATCAAATGACTGTTGTTTCTGTTCAACGGATCTTTTGCCTCTGTTGTTATATATATAACGGTAAAAGCATTGTAAACCCTAAGAAAATACGATGCTTAGTATAGAAAGATGCGTAAAAATAGTCAATAATTTTAGTTTATAGAAAAATTTAAAAAATCCATGACTCTGATTTTCAAGTGCTCGATTGTCTGTTGAACATCATCTGAAAAGATCAAATGATCTCAGATTCACAGTTTAGTCTACTTTTGAAAATGTTATATATATATATATATATATATATATATATATATAATATATATATATATTATATATATATTATAATTCCTGAGGTCGGTCGTTGATTGGGTTTGTGGCAACCCTTGATGCACCAATTCTTTCCTATCGGCTGTGCCAAAAAGTGTGGATGGTCCAACACAAGCCTTCACCACTATAAACAAATCCCTGTGTGGGAGTTCATAGTGTGTATGAACCCTCATACGTCGATAATCGACGGGAGAGTCCATTTTATGGAGGCGCGTGGGCTAGTGGTTAGAGTCGTGAAAATGGACTCGTCGATTCGAGTTCAATTCTCCCTCCAGCTATGGGTTAAATAGTAGGGCAGACTGGGCTCTTCGGCCTTAGGTAGGTAACCAGTCTAGGAGAGGGATAACTCTGAATTCAAAATTCCTGAGATCGGTCGTTGATTGGGTTTGTGGCAACTCTTGATGCACCAATTATTTCCTATCGACTGGGCAAAAAGTGTGGATGGTTCAACACAAGCCTTCACCACAATAAACAAATCCCTGTGTGGATGTTCATACCCTCATACGTCGAAAATCTTCGGGAGAGTCCATTATATATATGGACATCAGAACTGCAAATAAAGTTTACCTAATTATACGCACACGATTATTATGCATATACATACGAACCGTCATACATATCATATATATATATATATATATATATATATATATATATATATATATATATATATGCATGGCTAACAGAAGTTACACATAATTTGTGAATGTTTTGTCGCTCTTCAGAAAAGCTCTAATTTTACGCGTCTACAATTCTTTTTACCACAAGATTTTGCTAAAGGGTGCTATAAATGCCGTCACTACACTATTTCAGAAATACAGTTGACCATAATGACTGAGTACACGTTGTCTCTTTGTATGGAGACATTCTTGTGAATAAATGCGGATATTTTTTCTCTATATTTGAATAGATTTACAAGTGCGTGTGATATTCAATTTAGACAAAAACAAACAAAAACAAAAAAAAAAAAAACATCAGAAGAACGAAATGATTTTGAGAAAAAAATATGACTCGTCTTCAAGATTTGAAAGCTAATTTTCTCTAACAAAGAATTAGGCGAGGAAAGGTATCAATTTTCTTAAGCCTCAAATAAAATTGAAAGTTAAGATGAATTAATTTGCATATTTGTTATCAGGATTTCTATTTTAGATACACGGAGAGATGGTGCTGATTTCTCAGAGTAAAGCTCGTAATATCTTTGAAGGTTTCATTTCCTGAGAGCTAATGAATCAGAAATATATTTTAGACATGAAAAGTAAAAGCCACAAATGCGCGCTCTTTATTTAAACGAACAGCCGTTACAAGCTTAAAATTATTAGAAAATAAAGTCTGCTAGCGTTCGGCTAGAGACCACAAGGTTCCTAGTTCGATACCGGTCCTCGCCAACTCAGCGTATGAGTAGTACGGGATCTGTGCGGTAAAGTAAGGAGCTGATGGTAGGTGTGGCGCTCCACCCAGTTGCTAAAACAATCTCCTTGGTCTAGCGCTATTGAAAAGGGGATGACTCCTCGCTGACTGGCTGATACCGACTTCAGGCCGCCCCGTCGACTTTACTTTTTATATATATATATATATATATATATATATATATATATATATATATATATATATATATCGGTCCGGTTTAGCTCGGTTGGCACTCGCCAAGATATCGCATGGTTCCAGGTTCGATGCCGTTACCCACCAACTCTGCACATGAGTAGCCCATATTGGGTAATCTGATTTGTGCGGTAATGTTAAGAGCTGACGGTGGGCGTGGCGCTCCATCTCAGCAAAAACAATCATCCTGGTTTAGAGCCAGCGAAAAGGCGATAGATTCCCTCGCTGTCCAGCTAATACTGACAATAGGCCTCTCATCCTACTTTTATATGTACTAGCAAATATATGCACCCTCCGGGTGCAAGTATTTAAGTTTTAATATAATAAAGTATCATATTAAATTAGAAAGGCTAATGAAACTGAATAAGAATGTAGATAAAAAGATTTGGAACAGAGGAGGTATGATTGAAAAATAGAACAACTTTGAAACTAACTCTTCCATCATTTTCCGTTACTCCCGTCTTTCATTGGTAAATTTTCCTAATTTAACTGTTTAGTTAAAATAGGAAGTAAAGAATAATATTAGTTATTTCTTCTTGTTAAGGGATTTCTTTAAGATTTATTGAAGAGATTTTTGCTCATATTCATTAAGATAAAACCAAACAATTAGAACTCAATAATACTAAGCATATATTTTATTAAAATCAAATTTTTAAGATCAATATGCAAATTAGCCTTCCATTCATACTGTAAACTCTATTTTTGTTGTTATATAAATACAATTGCATGTTATTAGTATGTAGATATGGTCAACAGTGTAGTAATGTAAAACAATTTTATTAATAATTGAGTTTTAAATAAAAATAAAATCATGGAGAATATGATGTAAATAACTAAAGGAATTGTGACTTGTATAGTAATATAGTTTCGGTTACAGACAGACAAACACACAATCTCCATTATAATAAGATATTGTACATATCATTCATACTTTATAAGTTAAACTTAAGTTGCTCATAGTTGTGTAATGATTTGCAAACTAGTATTGCAGACAACTTACTACTGAATATCCAGTTCGATCCTCGCTGTTTAACTCAAACTAGCGAAACTGTATCATATCCTACCCATGACGAACGGGTCAGGTAGATTCTTAGGGCATCAAATCGTGGGGAAAGGGTTAGCAAGCTAGCCCCGTAAATCCATTACTTCTAAAATAGCGAGTCCGACAATCCCTGAATACCCCATTCTTGTGTCCTTTTGTTACATCTTACCCGCGGAGAATGGGTTGGGTAAATTCTTACTTTTTAAGTTAACCTTCGACATGGCAGTGTTGGAGGCGCGTGGTTATAATGGTTTAATTCGGGGGAAATGGACTCGCCGAACGGAGTTCAAATCTTTTCTTCCTTAGTTTCTTTCCACAGTTTCAAATATTACAAATACTAACGAAAAATGTACCCTCCGGGCATAATTATTTAAGTTTTGATATAAATCAAATATCATATTCCATTAGAAAGACTAATGAAATTAAATACGAACACAAAAAAGATTACACTTAATTTTACTTCATTCTAATTGGTTCCAATTTAAAATTATACACTGGATTGCATTTAATACGCTTGGGAATAAAAGGATTGCAAGAACTTACGTGCTGACCAATATTCACGAGACTATAAAGAATTCATTGTTGACAAGAATATATATTTAACCTTCTAACCTACTGAATCTTCTTCTTAGAACTGACCCTGGACGAAATACACAATAAATAGATATGATAAATAATTATGTAAATATTTTGCTATTTTTATTTCTTTCTTTTCATAGACAGAAATACGTTATGTGCGCATGCGTATATATACATAAAACATATTTATTTATTTATCTATTTCTGGCAGGATCGAACGAGCAACAAGAAAAGAATTCCGTATATGATTGTTAATAAAAGAAAATATACCTTTTACTGAAATCGACCCGAAAGATCACAAACAAACAAACACATGTGAACGTGTACCAAGCAACTGGACGCTAGTGAGATTTATTTGAAGTCTCTGTTCGTAACAAATGCACGAACATCAAATGCAGCCGATAGAGAAAAACGCGGGATGAACCGAAATTGAACTGAAGAAATGAAAGAATGAAAAACATCCAGAAAAAAAATGAGGAACGCTCTGTATCCAGCCGATCAATTTCAGGTTGTATGTTGAAAGAAGGAAATCTAAAAATGGAGGGAAAAACTGAAGAGAATAGAATTAGTTTAAGAAGAAGAAGAAGAAAGAACAAGAAAGAAAAGAACAAGAACGAGAAAAAGAAGAAGAACAATAGCAAGAACCAGAAGAAGAGGAACACCAACAGCGACAAAAAAAACCAAGAAGAAGAAGAAGAAGAAGAAGAAGAAAAGAAGAAGAAGAAGAAGAAAGAAGAAGAAGATGAGCAAGACAAGAAGAAGAAGAAGAAGAAGAAGAAGAAGAAGAAGAAGAAGAAGAAGAAGAAGAAGAATTTTGATAAAGTGTGAGGGAGAAAAGGGGAAGAATATAAAAGAGAGATGAGATTTAAAGAACAAGAAAAGAATAAAATCAAGAACAAGAACAAGAACAAGAACAAGAGAAGTTAATAATGCCTAAGAGGGAGGGAAGAAATTCGACAGGAAAGACGAGATTTAGAGAAGAAGAAGAAGAAGAAGAAGAAGAAGAAGAAAGAAGAAGAAGAAGAGGAGGAGGAGGAGGAGGAGGAGAGAAGGAGGAGTTAATAATATCTTTAGTGTCTTTAGGGGAGGAAAATACGGCAGGAAAGACGTGATTTAGAAGAAGAAGAAGAAGAAGAAGAAGAAGAAGAAGAAGAAGAAGAAGAAGTTGATAATATCTTTAGTGTCTTTAGGGAAGGGAAAATACGACAGGAAGACGTGATTTAGAAGAAGAAGAAGAAGAAGAAGAAGAAGAAGAAGAAGAAGAAGAAGAAGAAGAAGAAGAAGAAGAAAGGAATTTACTTAGATTATCTTTGGAAGAGGCTATATATCTGTAGCTACCTGGTGAGGATCGAATATACTGCAGAGTTGTAATGTTTTGTTACATTACCTTGTTCGCCATTTCCTTACGAGGAGACGCCCTCGGCAAAGAAAATTACAATACAATAGATAAAAAGAGAAAGGGAAGAAAAAATAATGAAGCGAGGGAATGAAAGATAAATGGTAGAAAGCAATGGAAGTGGAAACCCAACAATCTATATGGATGAACAGAAAGAGTAGAAAAAGAGAATTATAGATAAACTCGGGAAAGAAAAATTGAAAGAAAGAAAATGACTTATATAGTAAGATATCAAAATAAGGTACATTACAGACAAGAAGAAGAAGAAGAAGAAGAAGAAGAGAAGAAGAAGAAGAAGAAGAATTTCAATAATGTTTAAAGGAAAAAAGGGAAGAATACGGCAAGAAAGACGAGATTTAGAATAATAATAATAATAATAATAATAAAAACGGATCACCTATCCAGCAAGAAGACCAGACCTAGTGTTGATTAACAAAAAGAAAGAACTTGTCAACTGGTGGATTTTGCAGTGCAGCGATCACAGGGTGAAGTTAAAGGAAAATGAAAAAATTGACAAATATCTGGACCTTGCCAGAGAACTGAAAAAGTTATGGAATATGAAAGTGAAAGTTATACCAATTGTAGTTGGTGCACTTGGAACAGTCCCAAAGCATTAGAAAAGGGTTTGGAAAGTTTGGATATCAGAGGAAGGATTGAAAATTCAGAACACTGCACTGCTGCAATCTGCCAGAATACTCAGAAGAGTCCTGGAGACCTACTTGCTGTCACTCAGACTCCAGTGAAAGACCATCAGCTAACACTGATGTGAAAACTCAAAGGAGTAAATAATAATAATAATTTGGAACAGTCCCAAAAGGATTAGAAAAGGGTTTGGAAGTTTGGTGGATTTTGCAGTGCCAGCAGATCACAGGGTGAAGCTAAAGGAAAATGAAAAAAGGGACAAATATCTGGACCTTGCCAGAGAACTGAAAAAGTTATGGAATATGAAAGTGAAGTGATACCAATTGTAGTTGGTGTACTTGGAACAGTCCCAAAAGAATTGGAAAAGTGTCTGGAATGTTTGGAAATCAGAGGAAGGGTTGAAACCATTCAGAACATTGCACTGCTGCAAACTGTCAGAATACTCAGAAGAGTCCTGGAGACCTGAGGAGACTTGCTGTCACTCAGACTCCAGTGAAAGACCATCAGCTAATGCTGATGTGAAAACTCAAAAGGAGCGAATAATAATAATAATATGTTGGCAACCTTCCGTCTATTTAATACAATGGCGTAGTGTCCATTTTTTACCTACAGCTACGTGAGTAGCTGCACAGACCGATCCTTGAATGGCAGGCTCTGGTACAGTGATTGCAAACAAAAGGTGATGCTCCCTGTAGGTGTTAGGGGTGCTGTTGTCTCTCCTTCCTTTTAGCTCTCTTTTCTGTGGCGGCTTCTTTTCTCTCTTTTTCACTCCCTTTCGTTCCTTGTTTGACGAGGAGGCGCCAGGTCACAGGGTCTTCTGCACAAGCCTCCCATGTGTTTATGTCGATGTGGCATGTCTTCATGTCTCTCTTGCAGACATATTTGAAGCGTATGCGTGGTCTCCCTACCGGTCGGGTGCCCTCCACTAGTTCACCATACAGTAGGTCTTTGGGGATGCGGCCTTTGTCCATCTGACAATTGGCCTGACATGGCCAAGCCAGCACAGGTGTCTCTTGCAATAATAATAATAATAATAATAATAATAATAATAATAATAATAACTTCGAGATAAAGATGAATCACCCTATCCCAGCCAGGTGACCAGACCTAGTGTTGATTAACGTAAAAAAGAGAACGTGTCAACTGGTGGACTTTGCTGTCCCAGCAGATCACAGGGTGAAGCTGAAGGAAAATCTGTGGAATATGAGAATGAAAGTGATACCAATTGTAGTTGGTGCACTTGGAACGGTACCAATAAACTTGGAAAAAAGACTGGAGGATCTAGAAATCAGAGGAATAATTGAAACCATCCAGACTACTGCACTACTGCAACTGGCTAGAATACTCAGAAGAGTACTGGAGACCTGAAGAGACTTGTTGTCACTCAGCCTCCAGTGAAATACCATCAGCTAATGCTGATGTAAAAAAATCAAAAGGAATAATAATAATAATAATAATAATAATAATAATAATACCATCCCCTCCGCACGAGTATGATGCGATGCAAGGACAATTTCTAAAACTGAGTTTAACATGTTTGAATTCAGACTTTTCTCCTACCCTGGTTGCCTAAGGTTAAGGAGCCCAGTCTGTCCTTCTATTTACCCATAGATGGATGAAGATTGGTTGGATTCATACATTTACCAATGCTTTTAGCACTATGTGAAATGCAAACAGTCTCGTCCAGGATTTGAACTCCTCTCGCCATGTCCGTTTCCTAGGATGTTACCAATTACAACACGCGTCTCCAATAATAATAATAATAATAATAATAATATAATAATAATAATAATAATAATAAGAAGAAGAAGAAGAAGAAGAAGAAGAAGAAGAATCTGAACTACTATTTACTAATAGATGAAGAATATTATTTGTATTTATACCTTTCCCAATGGTATTAGGACAGTGTGAAATGGAAAAGGATTTGAAATCGTCTCGTCGTGCCTATTTCCTAAAACGGTACCCATTGCACCACACGTTTCAATTAATAATAATAATAATAATAATAATAATAATAATAATAATAATAATAAGAAGAAGAAGAAGAAGAAGAAGAAGAAGTGACATTCATATAATTTAGTGAGAGACAGATTGCGAGAGACAGAGAGACAAACATACAAGCAGAGGGAGAAAGAGCGTATATGTGTGTGTGTGTGTGTGTGTATGTGTATGTATGTGTGTGTGTGTGTGTGAAAGAGAGAGAGAGAGAGAGAGAGAAAGAGAGAGAGAGAGAGAGAGAGAGAGAGAGAGAGGGTGACGAAAAAGCTGAATATTATCAAGGGAATGTATAGTTAAAAGGGAAAAGAGAAACAGTAGATCATGGACCAGATTTGCATCATTAGAAAAGAGTATAAGAAAAATTGACATTCTTATAATTTAGTGGAAGAGGCAGATAGACAGATAGACATACAGAGAAAGAGAGAGAGGGAGGGAGAGAGAGAGAGAGAAAGAGAATGGTGAGACAGAGAAAGAACCGTATGAAAGAAAAAGAGAAACAATAGATCCTGGAACGGGTTTTGGTGGTTAAAAAAAGTCTATATGAAAGAAAGGTGACAGGGAAAACAAAATAATGGAAAATTTCTAGCTAATTTGGTATACACAGCATGTTCAAAAAGCGAATATGCGGATAGTTGTGATCTTCAAACACAATCTGGATGTTTCTTAAGACATAAAAGAAGCATAAAATATAACACAAACACACACACACACACACACACACATATATATATATATAATATATATATATATATATATATATATCTGCCTACGGTAAAAGCCAGAGACAGAAAGTCTATAAAATGCTCCATTTGGATGTGAATAATTTTCAAAGAACAGAGCATAGCAACAGAAAAGCAAAGCTTTAGAACTATAAATATATATATATATATATATATATATATATAATATATATATATATATATATATATATATATATATATCTTTTTTTTTTAGAAATATAAGTCTAAGATATATCTATCCAAAACCTGGTGTGCAAGTAAATTGCATAGAAATTGAAAACGTATTTGAAATAGTGGTTTGCTGGATTTTACGGCATATCAACCCTTGTTGGGTTATCTTATGCCAAGATGTTCAGTTCCATTCATGCTAGATGGGTATTCAACATTATTTATTAATCACAATCTTTTTACACATTTCTTAAAATCATTTTTTTCTTTTAGAAACCATAGACCCTAAATTTTTATACCACTCCGAGGCAGAGTGGACCTGGAAGTAATGAATTTAAAAAATGATCTTAGCACAGAAAATATGCAATTTTAGAATAATGTACATGGTCCCATCATGATGTAATTGTTAGCAAACAAAAATCAAATAATACTGAATTGTAAGTTCGATCCTCGTTGGATATCCCATACTTACGAAATTGTGATGCATCCTACCCGTAGCGAACGGGTTGGGTATATACTTAAACTGACTCAACACGTACGCATTGAATACTTTCCAATATCAATCCTAATTCATTC
>CM042152.1:52458715-52463715 GCA_023376005.1 Doryteuthis pealeii
GGGGCTTATTTACATGCTCCCCTATGATTATAGCATACACATAGGATGTGATGCTGATATTTTTTTCTTTTAAAGACTGCTTTTAAAATAACAAACATTAATTTACCAAACGAATATGCCACATTATTGATTTCGTACTGATGCACAAAAGAATATGGTTTGATTTTAACAAATCTGAACCTATAAACATTATTTTACTAAAAAAAAAAATAGGAAAAGCCTGCATTCATTATCATCATCATCATCATCAAGGCATGTTTCGAACCGGATTCCCTTGATTTTGTCTCTCTGTCTCTGTCTGTCTGTCCGTCTGTCTGTATGTCTGTCTGTCTGTCTGACTGTCTGAATAAATATTTCCCCGATCGACTTCAAAATATCCCTTTATGACCTCCGGTATTTTTTTTTTTTTTTTGGGGGGGGGGCGGTAGACCGGTTATAACATCGGCAATAAAAAGAGTAGGATTTTACGTGACCACGTGTCTGATTTTTCTTCCCTGTAACGAACAACCTCATTCCGTCGTCCAACTCTTCATCTTCATCATGTTTTTTTCCTCCTCATCGAATACAATTAGCATAAAAATTTTAGACAACAAAACCATATATTTTGGACTTCTCATTTCCTTCAGTGATACTTACTTTCAACTGACGGGATTTTTTATTAACTGCGTTTTTGTCTATTATTATAGTCTATTCTATTTTTGAGCATCCAACAGTCAGACATTCGCATTGAGTGTATACGCGGTATGTCCGAAATTTCCAGCTTGATCGCATTCTTCGATGTGAGAGACATCATCTACTGTGAGTTCTTGCCACATGGCCAGGCGATCAACCAGTATGTCTACAAAGAGATACCGCGGCGTTTACTTCGTTCAGAGCGGGAGAAGAGGCGAGAGATGTGGCAGGACAACTCGTGGGTGCTTCACTACGACAACGCACTCGCTGCCCTGAGTATCCGAGAGTTCCTGGTCCAGAATAACATCACTGTCCTGGAGCAACCTCCCTACTCG
This sequence comes from Doryteuthis pealeii, assembly GCA_023376005.1. NCBI lineage: Eukaryota > Metazoa > Mollusca > Cephalopoda > Myopsida > Loliginidae > Doryteuthis > Doryteuthis pealeii. Next base: position 52,459,723 of record CM042152.1, read on the forward strand.
CCCGACCTGGCTCCATGTGATATTTTCCTTTCCCTCAAGCTTTGGGGATATGCACGACATCAAAAAAGAAATGACGACAGAGCTAAGTAAAATCCCGGAAGAATCCGTCCAAGAATGCATGCAAGAGAAGGATGGTAAAATGCCTTAAAGTAGGGGTATCACTTTGAAGGGGAATAGCTTGTACTTTGAAGTTTGGATTTGAAATAATTTTTTAGTGACACTAGTCCGTGGAACTTTTTTTTACATACCTTGTATATTAATAGTTGTGTCCGTTAAAAGAACAACTATTACCATCTTGCAAAACTCTTTGGTAAAACATGAGACTGTCTAAATAATCTGAATCAGATGAAATGCAAATCATGATTCTCTGGTCTTGCTTATCCACCAAAGTATTATTTCTTATGATTGTTGTGACTTCAGCTAGCTAATTGACAATTCTGTTTTCATTATAAGGAAAGAAGGGAAGAAAAGGACATGCGAAACGGGAAGAAAGAGCGTAGGGGAAATATAAGCGATGATGTTAATCTGTTTCAATCGAACATAATGAAAACATTTAAAGAAGGAAATAAAAAATACAAAGAGAGAGTGACCACTACCTTTCCTTATCGGAATGGGGATATGTGTTAAATGCGTTTGTTACTTTACCCTCTCCTTGGCTGAATGGCTGAGATGATGACATGTCAGCTCTTCGTTACGTCTTGCACTCATGTCTGAATGGAGAGATGATGTGTCCACGTTGCTTACGGTAAGCTGCTTATTTCTAATGGAGTGAATGATGTGTGGATAAAGAAATATTCAATATGATTATATATGTACCAGTACTACATCGGAGAAGGCTAGAATATTGGTTGTTGGGCAGCTGTTCCGTTGCCTGTCAATTCTATGATGTTTGGAGTCTTGACGCCAGCTTGCGACTGCTGAGGGATATTTGCCTTGTACAATTTGATGTTTTTACTAATAACACAAGGCCGCTTCTTTTTACTCATGAGTATTTTATTTCCCCAAAATTACAACTGCTGAGAGCAAGAACTGCCATGTCTTACTCCGTTAACGCATTCTCTCAGACTCAATTTAACCTCTGACATCTGACCCATTCTTTTTCCCCTTCACCACGTACCATTTGCAGGGTCCAATCAAATCATGACATGTGTCATGCGAAATCATTACTTAAACTTTTCCGTTCTAATCCATATATTAGGCCACGCTCATGCCTACACGTCACGCCCATGGTGTAACAAGAGTTCTAAATCAAGATCATTATAATTTTCAAATATTAAAGTATCCACAAGTCGCACTAGTTTTTTTATTAATCTTTACTCTTATGCTCGGAAAGTAAAACAATTACAATAAACTATCACGGTGATATTCTAAAACAATGAGAAATAATTGATTTGTTAATTACGTTACATTTTTATAGTTTGATGAAAGAAGAATTCGTTTTCTATCACATTTTTGTCATTGAATTCAGCCAAATTTCAGCAATAGAAGTTTTCCTATAGTTTTCGTTCATTTGGAGTATGTTCATCTGGACCTTTGAAGGTAGCGTGGGCCAACAGTGTTAGACATTAGACACTAAATAGGTTATTGTGTTACAGAGACAACAAAGGATTTATAGGCAGAAAAAACCCATGGCTTGATATATATATATATATATATATATATTATATATATATATATATGGATGTGTGTGTCCGTTGACTATCTATCTACTCCCAGACAAATATCTACAGAGACGTTTGTACATTTTCAAAGATGACTGCAGATAAATCCTTCAAAGAGAAATCATATTGTATACATGTTGTGTATACTCGACTGCCATGGATGACCATAGCTCTCTAAAAAGCATTCAGTGAAGAGGCATCCTATACTGATTCAGTCATCGATTTGATGGATATAACAATAGAATTTCGATATCACTACAAGGTGGGTAAGACCTATTCAAAGAAGAACCTTCTCTGTGATCTGACTTGGTTAAAATGCACTTCTCGACAGATGTTGAGGATTTAGACTTTGAATCATTCGCCCGTTTGGTGATGCTCTTTGCCTCAAATATATGACAGCATCAACCAAAGAGTTAACGCATATTGAAATAGTGCTCATGATATATATATATATATATATATATATATTATATATATATATATATATGTGTTTAACAATTTTATTTTTGAACTTATCAGTGTTATCCACCAATTCCACCCAAGATCAGTTCCCGAGTACTTTCGGCACTTCGAAATGCCATCATTCCAGTTTTTAAAAAAATTATATTAATGTGGAGGCTGGAAGGAGAAGAATTGGTGAGAAACGGGTTGTAGGCATTTTAGAATGGGTGTACTGTATTGGAAATTAATTTTGTTTTAGGATGGTTTGTATTGTTTTATGTATAAAGCTTCTAGTATTTGGAGTTTTTGTTTATTTTTTTCTTTGTGCAGAATGTGTGTATTTTCCGTTAGAATATTTCGGTAATATATATATTCATGCACAGACACCGTGTTTCAAGGTGTCACGTCTCTTCAGTATGTCTAAAAATTTGTAAGCTACCTACAGCCATGATAGAAACCGGATCGATTCATTATCAGTCAGGCTGATTAATTGCTCGGCCATCCTCACCTACATAATGGGAAGGGGATTTTAACTGATAAATACACACATCTCTATGTATGTAAAGGCCTACAAACAGTGCTCTGTCATTTTATCGGATATATATTATATATATATATATATATATGTGTGTGTGTGTGTGGTGTATGTGTGTGTGTGTGTGTGTGTGTGTGTGTGTGTGTGTGTGTGTGTGTGTGTGAATCATTATGGTCTTTATGGTATGAGTGTGTCGTCTTATAACTCCGAAAACATATGTCATTCAGATTTGAAATCTCGCATTTACTTTAATGTGTATATAGTTAAGAAACACATAAAATTCACTTATTGATATTTATACATATATGAGCATTATATATATATATATATATATATATATATATATATATATATTATATATGTTGTTCTGGTTCCAACGGGAGAAAATGTAATATTTTATAAAAAAAAGTAGAATGTCCGCAAAATGTATCGTTCTCAGAAAAAATATTTTATTCTTTTTATTTCACATACGCAACACGTGTTTCAGATATGCTGGTATCTTCTTCAGGCTTTGATCAATACATATATTGATATACATATATATATATATACACATATACACATATATATATATACATAGGTTGTGCGTGTTTCTGTAATTTCTCTGTTATGGTTGTTTAATAACGGTTGAACGCTACGTTATCCTTTTCAATAGTTGCGTGCGATTTGCGCGTGACCTGCATGTGACCTGCGCGCAAAAATTGAGAAAAAATGATAATGTAGCGTTCCACAATCTTTATATATATATAATTCTATCTTCTGTTTACTGTCTTATTTGTGTAATTGATTTCATCACTCTTCGAGTAATCCGTTGTATATTCTTATTCAAATGCCCTCGCTGATTGGCTGATACCGACTTTAGGCCACCCCGACGACTTACTTTTTTGAATGATATAAATTGTACAGATAGATTTTGGTTTGGTTTGGTTTGGTTTGTTAAATGGCATATCAACCTTCTTGTGTTTTTAATGCCAAATCCATCTTTGTTGAACGACAGTAGTGGTAATATATAACCCATATCTTAGGAGGTGAGTGTGTTACATAATAATTGGATACCTAATACATTTTTAAGGTAGTGTAGAAATCATTATGGCGATCAGTACAGCTGATGGCCTTGAGGGTGAGTGACGGCGCTTGACCTCACTCTGACCTTGCGGTTCTGGGGATGAATCGTGAGAACCGGAACCCCATAGAAGGCCCTCTTCCGGTTTAAGGAGTAAGCAACTTAGTCAGTTAGAACTTAGAAGCCGAGCTAGCAACATGTAAGCCTCATCTGCGCAGATTGTCTGGGTGGGGATTTGAAATAAAGTAACATCAACATAAATCGAAGTCTTGTGTTTATTACTAAAAACTAAC
>CM042152.1:52473715-52481215 GCA_023376005.1 Doryteuthis pealeii
TAGAAAGAAGACAGCTAGTCTAACAACCGATGCAAAATACCAGCAACCCCGATCCAGAATAGCAGATATGATGAATAGCAGATACCACAGATCCAGATAAGTAAAGAAACAAAATAACATATTCCTTCAATCTGACGCCACGTCACATATTCAATTTGATTCCTTACGACCTTTTACAACTCTATGACTCCTTAAAAGATATTCTTACGTAACATAACCATTCCGCTCAGTAATATCTCTTCTTCTACACCGCCCTGTCGGCTGGGGCGTTAGAATGCACCGACTGCACCTCTGCAGAGGGGTAAGACTCCCCCAATGGGGCCACCTATTGGCCGTGGGTGGCGACCCATGATGCTTAAGGATAGAACCCAGGTGGATGAGCAGTTCATGACATGCACTACTCCAATTTGGCCCTATCTTGGGCTAGACGGGCGGTCGGAGAGGCCCCCTCCAATCAATCGGCTGGTCATGTCAAGCCCTAGTACCTATATGATTGTCCCAACCCTATTGCCCTTATGGCAAGCCCCAACCACTCTTTATCATATGGGTGCTAGAAGGCGGTAGCTGCGGGTCTACATGTCCTGGGAATGACGTTAAACTCTATCTGATGGTGAGGTTCCAGTTTTGGAGGTGTGGGGAATGTGGAGCACCCCTTCATCACCATTGCTCCCTGGTCCACTCTGCCCCGGAGTGGTAGTACCTGTTAGGGTCCCATCTATGGTTAAATAGAAAAATGTATTTATAAAAAAATGTATTATCCATTAAGAATTGATTTATTTCAAAACTTTATCGGCATTAAATAACCCACTGAGGTTGATATGCCGTAAAACAAAACAAAACAAAACAAACAATCTTCTTCTTCATCTTAATACAATTTGTTACATTCTCTTAACTTATGATTGTTATTTTGTTTATTTATGAAGAATACCACAGTTTCGGATATGTATAGAAATTACACAGTCCTTCAATTTGGCGCCACGTCACATATTCAATTTGATTCCTATTGACTTTTACCGTCGTTCAAGACTTGAAGAATGGAAAGAATCCATCCATCCCAACAACCGATGCAAAATACCAGCAACCGCGATCCAGAATAAGTGATATGATGAATAGCAGATACCACCGATCCAGATAAGTAAAGAAACAAAATATCCCCAATTAGTAATATCTCTTCTTCTTCATCTGAATACAATTTGTTACATTCTCTTAACTTATGATTGGTACTCTGTTTATTTATACTTATTCCTTGCAGCCATCATGACTCATCTATTTTAACCCGACTATTATTAAGTCTAATGGAGTTGTTTGCTACAACTAGTAAGAACTGAATGCGTATCTTTAGATTGACTTTACCTGACTGCGTTCATGTTGATTCATTTGCGATTGATTCTGTCTTCTGGAATCCCCATACAGTTTTCTGTCTTCCCGATTCTGTGTTTCTAGGTTTTCTATTCTTACTTCTGTTAGTTCTATTGCAACATTTACCTCTTGTAATTACTTTCTCTTTGTAGCATTCAATTGATTACAGTAGAGTACACGATCCACTATGTCTTCTTCTTCTTCTTCTTCTTATTATTATTATTATTATTATTATTATTATTATTTACTCCTTTTGAGTTTTCACATCAGTGTTAGCTGATGGTCTTTCACTGGAGTCTGAGTGACAGCAGGTCTCCTCAGGTCTCCAGGACTCTTCTGAGTACTCTGGCAGATTGCAGCAGTGCAGTGTTCTGAGTGGTTTCAATCCTTCCTCTGATATCCAATCTTTCCAAGCCCTTTTCTAATCCTTTTGGGACTGTTCCAAGTGCACCAACTACAATTGGTATAACTTTCACTTTCATATTCTATAACTTTTTCAGTTCTCTGGCAAGGTCCAGATATTTGTCAATTTTTTCATTTTCCTTCACCCTGTGATCTGCTGGCACTGCAAAATCAACCAGTTGACAAGTTCTTTCTTTTTTGTTAATCAACACTAGGTCTGGTCTTCTTGCTGGGATAAGGTGATCCGTTTTTTTATTATTATATTGTTATTATTATTATTATTATTATATTCACATCTGGCTAAGCTGGCGGTTCACTGGAGGCTGAGTGACAGCAAGTCTCTTAAGTCTCCAGGCTTCTTCTGAGTTTGCTAGCCAATCCTAACAATGCTGTAGTTTGGATGGTTTCGATTCTTCATCTGATTTCCGATTAACCCAAATTATTTTCTAGAGCTTTGGGGACCGTTCCAAAGGCACAAATTACAATTGCTACGATTTTCACCTCCATGTTCCACAGTTTCATCAGTTCTCTGGCAAGGTCAAAGTATTTGTTTATCTTTTCCTTTCTTTCACTTTCACTCGGTGGAGGCTGGAACGGCAAAATCTGCGATTATTATTATTATTATTATTATTATTATTATTATTATTGTTGTTGTCTTGTTTTTTTTTTTCACGCCCGGCAAAGCTGGTGGTTTACTGGATCTCCTCAAGTCTCCAGGATTATTCTATCCGATCTTAACTGTGCTATTGTTTGGATGGCCTCGATTCTTCTTCGAATTTCCAATGCTTCCAGACTTTTTTCCAAACCCTTGAGAACCGTTCCAAGGGCCCCGATTACAATTGGCACAAACTTCACGTTCCACAGTTTTTTCAGCTCTCTTACCAGATTCAAGTATTTGTCTATCTTTTCATGTTCTTTTACCTTCACTCTGTGATTCGCCGAGACAACACAATCCACGAGATAATAGGTTTTCTCTTTTTGTTAATTAATACTAGGTCTGGTCTCCTAGGCGTGATCTGGTGATCCGTATCTATCTCAAAATCCCAAAGAATTCTCTAGAACAGATTCCGGTTTGTGCATTTACCGTTTGAATTTACTGTTGAAAATTGAATCGCTTGCACCATTTCTAGCGAATCACCTTCCTACCCAGTCAGGCCTAGTCTTTTACTGTTTTGTGCTAGTTTATTAGTATTATTAAAAGAAAACTATAAATTCTAACCTTTTAAATCCCGCTAAAGAAATTGATATTATGACACGTCCTACTCGCATGGAGAGGTTGGTATCAATCAAAGCCTGAAGAAGATACCAGAAGATCTGAAACACGTGTTGCATATGTAAAACAAAAATAATTTTTTAAAAATTTTCTGAGAACAAGATACATTTTGCGGACCTTCTTTTTTTATAAAATATTAAATTTTCTCCCATTGGAACCAGAACAACATTTATATATATATATATATATATATATATATATATATATATATATATATATATATATATTAAACAGACTAACCCAAATCATCCTCCAGTCAGAGATCTTACCTGTACGATTTTCAGGCTGGTTTTATGGATGTCCTTAGTTAAATAATTTACTTACACTGCTGCATTGAAACGACATTAAGAACAGAAATTCGTTGAATTTACTAATCACAAATAAACTCTCTCGTCGCATGCGGTTTCATCCAATAAACAACCCACACAGTGATTTTTTTAGTGGTGAAGGCTTGTATTGGACCATCTGAACTTTTTGGCAGAGTCGATGGGGAAGATTTGGTGCACAAAGAATTCCACAAACCCAATCGACGACTGACCTCAAGATATTCAAATTCATAGTTTTCCTTTTTCTAGACTGGTTACCTAACCAAGGTTAAAGAGCCCAGCCTATCCTACTATTTTACCCATAGAGAATATATAGATTCATACTTTTTCCCAATGGTATTAGCGTTATGTGAAAGGCAAACAACCATGTCTAGGATTTGAACTCGGATCAACGAGTCCATTTCCCACGACTCTGACCATTATGTCACGCTCCACCATATGAAGCTGTATGTAGGTTGTAATAGTCAGTTAGTAATCTAATTTTATATGTGACGTTTTGTGATCTATTTAGAGTGTGTTTATGTAAGATCATTAATTTGAAGATGTGACATGTTGTCTAAATGAGGGAGTAGATATTTTCTATTCTAATCTGGATCAGTAGTATCTGCTATTCTGGAATGGAGTTGCTGGTATTCTGCATTGTTGGACTTTCACACTTCTCTCCGTTCTTCGCGTCTGGAAATTACTTCGGATATCTGGGAGATGTCTTGTCTTGTGCCGTTGATATTTTTTAATAGCAAACATTAAATGTTCTTGTTTTTTTTTTTGTTTTTTTTTAGAGATCGTATATTTTATTTGAGGACATATGTCCACCTCAAATACTTAGCCCAGACTCCTTTCGTCCCACTCCTCCAAAATCTTCAAATCAACTCTCTCCTCTCACTCTTCGCCATGTTGTCACTCATCGACCAATCAGAAACCAACACGTCAGCATTTCACACGTCATCCCAAAGTCTAGTTAATTTCCACTATTCCACAACACATAACTAAACGTGTGAATTTTTCCACATTTCCACCTAACATTGTTTAACAGCTGGACTTAAACAGCCTTGTCTAGGATTTGAACTCCGGTCGACGAGTCCATTTCCAACTACTCTAACCATTATGCCATACACCACTCTTCGTTTACTTAGTATCTGATAATTTAATATTCTTATTCTTTATTCCGAGCCAAACTTTAGTGAACCATGAATTTTTCTTGGGTTGTATTTGATTAAAATTTTGAGGAAATCGAGTTGCAAAATGACGTTTTGATTTACAGACCGTCAGCTGACATTGCCTGACCGAAAATATCGAATTCTCAGCCTTTCGCCCTTCAAGTGATATAAATCAATTTATTCCCAAGTTGTTTGTATAATATTTGCTGATTGTCAGATAATTTTGCCAAACTGAATATGGAAGTAGTCAGAGGGTAAGTAACTTCATCACACTGTTTCAAAAATCAATAGTTATTTGTTTCTATTATAGCATAGAAAGCCAGGAGTTGTTAGACTAGAAAAAAGAGCCATCTTGGTTAATCCGACCAAATCACCAGGAGAACCTTTTCAGGGAACTCTTGGATTTCAATACCGGAAATCTATCTTTATACCAAAAGCTTCCAGATTCATGGAATCGAATAGTCTTTCAAAATTTTGGCTGATTTTTGTTCTGTGTAGAACTACGTTTACCTTCCTGCTGGAAAGGTTGACAACCTAATACAACAATATATATATATATATATATATATATATATATATATATATATATATATATAGAGAGAGAGAGAGAGAGAGAGAGAGAGAGAGAGAAAGAAAGAGAGAGAAAAAGAGAGAGAGGGGGTTTGAGAGAGAAAGAGAGAGAGAGAGGGAGAGAGAACATTAAAAATCGAATTGTTTAAAAACTACCTACTTAAGTTTCTCGCAGTATTTGATGGATTTAATGGTAACTGCGGTATATATATATATATATATATATATATATATATATATATATATATATTATATATGTGTGTGTGTGTGTGTGAAGAAAGGAAGTGAATCCGACGGTATGTAGTATATCAAGAAAAATGAAAAAGACAGGTTTAAATGGGTTAAGTGGTGAGTTTATTGGCCGACGCTGCAGTGTTTCGATCTATTAATTAGATCATCTTCAGGGCATAAGATAAGAAATTATTTATCACAGAATAATGAGAAAAGCGAGTGGTAATCCTTGTCATTCAATCTGTTTAAAAATTTTTTGAAGTTTGAAAAAGGAGACGGTTTTGAAATATGACATCAGATATTCTATTTTATGGCGTGAGTAGGTGGCGCTGTAAGTGTGTGTATCGAAAGGAAACATTGTGCATTTTTTTAGGTATGTGGTTGTGTGTGTGTGTGTGTATAAATTTTTTCTGTTGCGATAAACGACAGCGGAAGTAAAACTCAAGGTTGTGTGTGTGTGTGTGTGTGTATTGGTAAGAGGTAGGGGAGAGATGTCATGAAAAGACATTTTTATGTTTTATATCAAGAGAAGAGAAGGAAGTTTGTGGGGGGGGATTTAAAAAATGAAAATTTTTTTTTTATTAGAAAGAGTTCTGTATTGTTGTTTTATAGTTGATACTGATTATTTGACGATTAATATATATTAATATTACAATTTATTAAACCACCGTCGTAAGTTATTCAAAGATTTATTGTTAAACACAACAGTTGAATTTTACCGGTTTAGCTTTTTTCCGTTTCTTAACAAATATTCAAAGTCCATAGTTTATTTTTGAGTGACTACTTTCGACTGGCACTAGCCATTATCAAGATCTGAAAAATAAAAACAAATGCAACTTACTTAGTTAAAATTTAAGAGTCACGTGACAAAACTGTAACATATACGTCACGTAACAAAGCTGTTGATATCTACAGTCCTATTAAAATGCCTATTCCTACTATGATATCTATCTATCTATCTATCTATCTATCTATATATATATATATATATATATATATATATATATATAATATATATATATATATATATATAACTGTATAAGAAAGAGTTTGCCCTTCTTGCTGTATGGCTGTATGTTTGTTTGTACAACGATTAAGCGCTCATCCTATTATAAAGAAAAAGCGATGAATACCAGCAAAGACAAAGTTCAATAAAATCCAAACCCTATTTTTGTCTTGGAGGAGGTTAAAATGTTTTCTCTTCATTTACCATAAGAAATGCTAAATAAAATATAATAATGATATGAATCTATGTTATATATAAAATTGAGCATGAAATAATTAAAATATAAAACAAATTAATAATCGCTAAACATAATAAATCAAATAAAAGTAAAAGAAAAAAATATTAACAATTTTTGAGATACGCTTGTACTATTAAACAGAGCTTGGTGGCGTCGTCAGTTACGTTATTACTGGTTTATTGTGTACACCCATCAGTTTCAACGCTAGCAGATAAACTGGATTATATAGAGTTTTACCAACGTCGGCCCCGGTTTCTGTCCAGCTAATTGGCTTATGCTGGAGCCAATTAGTGTTTAGAATACGAGTTATAAACAGGTATATGTGGCGTTTACACTTTTTAAAAGATTTTTAATCAAGAAGAATGATAAAAAATAAACAACTTAAAAATAGCTTAAAAACAAGAATATATAGAGATAAAAGATTTTAAATAATGTATAGAAAATATTTGTTTAATAATCTATATATAAATATAAATATAAATAAGAGAAATATTTTGAACTTTTTAAAATCCCGGGCAACACCACGTGGATGTTAGAGTATTTATACAAAATTTAATTTAGTATTATCTGCATTATTCGGACTATTGTCCGCATCTTCATTGTTATCTGTATAACGTTTCAGCCGATGTGCCCCGGCCTACTTCAGGTATTTTTTGTCGAATCGGGAACCTTTTTTTTCGGACTCGGGAACTGAAAAGAAGGTTCCTGAGTTCGACAAGAAATACCTGAAGAAGGCCGGGGGCACACCGACCGAAACGTTGTACAAGATAAGAATGGAGATGAGGACAATAGTCAGAATAATGTAGATAATACTAATCATCAAGCTTCATCTAAAAAAATCAGAGAAATAAAATTCAATTTCGTTTACTAAGGTATTGAAATTCTATTTTTTTGTTTAATAATTTTAGTTATGTAGAGGTTGGTTAAAATGAACACCT
>CM042152.1:52483715-52533539 GCA_023376005.1 Doryteuthis pealeii
TGCTGATTATGCTGCTGATACTACTGCTGCTGATGATGCTGCTGTTGCTGTTGCTGCTGCTGCTACCGCCTCGTTTTCGCTCACTGCAAATTCCTACCTTTATGTCACGTGTTTTCGCTGGGATTTCTGCACTGGAATGAAGGCCCCTTTTCAAAGATAGTAATTTGCTCTGAGCCAAAAACAGCAATATAATACACTTCCGATGATACCACACGTTAATAATAAAGGAAGGGCGCATAGAAAAAATGAAAATTTAAAAAAAAAATAAGCGTTGTGTATAATTTTACTTGAACTTGTCAATCGTTGCTGTGAAAAAGAATGTTGCTTAAAGAAACAGGGAAACGAGTTCAAATTTGTTTCGCAAACAGAAAAATCTAGAAGTACAATATAAATCTAGAAATATAGCAAAAAATGTAGATGTACAGCATAAATTTTGAAGTACAGCGAAACATCTTGTAGTACAACATAGAATCTATAGATAGAGGATAAAATCTAAAAGTACAGCATTAATTCTAGTAGTAAGGGATAAAATCTAGAAAGAAAGCATAAAATCTAGAAATAGAGCATAAAATCTAGATGTAAGGCATAGCGTCTGGAAATAGAGCATAAAATCTAAAAGTACTACATAAAATCTAGAGGTACAGCATAAAATCTATAAAAATAGCATACATCTAGAAGTGCATCATAAAATCTAGAATTAAAGCTTAAAATCTAGAAGTACAGATAGAATCTAGAAGTAGAGTATAAAATCTAGGAGTAGAGAATAAAATCTATGAGTACAGCATAAAATCTAGAAATAGAGTATACAATTTAGAAGTACGGCGAAACATCATGAAGTACAGTGTAATAAATAATTGAGAGTTACCTCCCCTATTTATTATTAACACCCCTTTGTGGAACACTTTGGTGATTCTAAGAGTATATAAGCTCTCAGTAAACTGTAACATTATTCTAAGTAGAATAAAGCTTTCTTAAGCCTACGCGTGTGTTTATTTATCATTACATACATCATGGAATCTAGAGATAGAATAAAATCTAGGAGTACAGCGTAAAATCTAGAAATAGAGCATAAATCAAGAAGTACAGCCTAACATAACTCCATTTATTTTGCTGATAATATCATCTCGAACCCTAGTTTTCGTGTGGCAGTTTTGATCCGCTGTTCGCCCAGTTTCATGTTGTGTTTGCTTTTTAAATGTTGCTTGGATTTTACGGCATTTCAACCCTTGTTGTGTTATTTGGTTCTGAAGACATTTTGTTTTATTCATTCTTGGTGGTACTCAATTTTTTTAAACCTCAGTTTTTTTAAAACACATCTTTTAAAACTCATTTTTTAGTCAGTAGTTCTACATCGAGCATATATTGTTACACCTTGCCTACCAGATGAGATTTTCGACTTCCTCTCCTCTCTCTCTACCGGCTATTGTCATTTTTTAAACAACTTACCTATTCGCTTCCTGGTAAGATTTGCTTACATTGTTACAGAGATCGGACACTGGTTTTGGTTGTATCTTCGTTGAGAGTAACAACACATGGAGTACTAGATGATATGGACCGTGTACAAAGACTTAGGGTAATTCCATGTCAAATCATCCCGGCTATGTCACCCAACCCATTTAATTTTTCGGAAATTTTATCCAGGTGTGGACTGTGTTAAAGTAAGACAATCCATAAAAACTGACCTTCAATTTTAAAAATTGATATGTAGACTTAAAAAAGAAAGAAAAAAAAGTGCCATTGACATAATGCCACATTGGGTTTTCCCACCTATGGATCTTGCAATAAAAAATAATTAATAACTTACAATTATTTATCGCATTCCTTGGATTCTTAAGCAAAAAAAAGCTTTCATAAACCAATTTTAGAAGTATGAATGCTCTAGAACTCATTTTACAGATAAAATAGATTTTAAAACGTCACCATGTATGATTTTATATAGAAATTATTAAAATAAATCAATTAAAAAATAATATTTAAAATTAAATTATTAAATTAAATAATAATTAGAATATAATAAAAATCAGTGTAATCTTTTTACATGCGTTCTTATTTAATTTCGTTAGTCTTTCTAATTTGATATATTTCATTACATTAAAACTTAGAGACTTACGCCTGGGTGGCATATTTTTTTGCTAATATATAAAATTCGGGGCTTAATCCAAAAGAATTATCTTTTAGGTCCATTCAACTGAGCTGAGATGACGAAAGTAAAACGTAGTGATCGGTACATTTTCCCCCATTTATAGAAATAGGTCCAGTGGGATAATGGATAGTTGAGATGATAAGAAATCTTATCTTATTCATAGGAGGTAGAGAGGTTTCAGCACTACTCGACTACCCAATTATCCTAGACCCCTCGGCTGGGGCTTTAGAATACTCTGACTGCACCTCTGCAGAGGGGTAAGACCCCCAAATGGGGTCACCTTTTGGCCGTGGTGGAAACCCGTGATTCTAAAGAACATAATCCTGATCGATGAACAATCCATGAAATGCAACACTTATTACTTATTTAGGCTAGACAGGCAGTCTGAGAAGCCTCCACCAATCAATCGGCTCGTCATGTCAAGCTCTAGCGCCTATATGATTGCCCCAATCCTTTTGCCGTTATTTGCAAGCCCAACCCTTTTTATCATATATGAGCTAGAAGGCAGTGGTTGAGTGTCTTCATGTCCTAAGAATGACGTTAAACTCTATCTGAGTTTCAATTCTGGAGGTTTGGGAGACCACTGCATTACCATTGCCCTGGTCCACTCTAACCCGGGTTGTATTACTGTTAGGGTCCCCATTTATGGGTTAATTAGAAAAATGTGTTTATAAAAAAATTGAGTATCAATTAAGAATGAATTTAATTCAAAACTTTGTCAGCATTGAATGACCCACTGAGGTTGATATTCCGTAAAATAAAACAAACCAAATTCTCGTTGGGACCAGACAGATGGTTTACTTTATATCCAATTGCTCAACAGATTTATAATTTTCGCGACAACATTCGTAAGGATAGACTAGGAATATCTGACGGTCATGAACAGCGCCCTAAAAACTGAGAACGCCTACAGGGATTTGAAAAGTGCACCGACATAAAACTGACGTCCTTGGCAATCACCTAACGAAGAGGAAAATTACATTAAATCATATCTCAATTCAACACTGCAGAAATTAATTGATAAGTCAACACCGTGGATAGCGTGCAATGCATTCGTTCAGCTCTGTCAGCAAGGCCTAGTATGCGCAGTCTGCCTTTCTCTATAGAGGAGTAAGGGTTATTTCCTAGTTGAGGAACAGGATATTACAGGATGACACAGAAAAAACAGAACCCAAATTATTTATTTTCCCATTAATCTAACCCTAAACCCCAACCCGAACCCTAACCCTAACCCTAAACCCTAACCCTAACCCTAACCCTAACTTAACCCTACCCACCTAGTTGAGTAACAGAATATTACAGGGTGACCCAGAAAAAACAGAACCCACAAATTTTGTAATAAAACTGTTAATTTGATTTTTTTTTTTTTAAGTTTAAGGCCAACAAGCGTTAGGGTTTCGGGTTAGGGTTAGGATTAGGGTTGGGTTTTTGGGCTAGTTTAATGGGAAAATAAATGATTTGGGTTCTATTTTTTTCTGGGTCACTCATGTTACTCAACTAGGAAATAACCGAGTAAGACCCCTCTAAAAAGGACGGTCCTGGCTATGACACTAAACTGCATACGGTGGTAAGACTCTACTTCAGAATCTTTGAGGAGTATTGATTGGTTAGATGGTTGGACTTTACCGCATCTCTCCAAAATGGAGGATATTCAGGTGCCCAGCTGATGTTGGAATATTTTGTATTATATAATATGTGATGAGGTCAACCACTTAAACTTATAAACCCTGCGTATGCGCGTGGATTAAAGCCAGCCAATCAACAGCTCGAATATGTGGTTAGTTAACTATTAGTTAAGATTCTACCCAAGACTAAGGGACACCTAGGAAGAACCAAAGGATTCTACCCAACACTTAATGACACCGAGTAACAACCAAAGGATTCTAGCCAACACTAAGGGACACCATGAAACAACCAAAGGATTTTTCACTAAAGATCGGTTGAAGCCTAAAAATCCCCACAAAAAATCGTAACATCTTATATCAAAATTGTTGCCTTAAGCATTAACTTCTCATTACTAGCTAAACTTTTGAAAATATACATTTTAACAAATACAATGAGAGAGGTATATGCCTGTTGATATTACACTAGCACGACCTGTGGATATACAACAATATGATGATTTAATTATTATTACGTTTGATATCTTTAGTTAAGAAATATTGCAAAATAGTTCAATATGTAAAATGTATAATAACCTTGATTTAACTCTCTTAACTATCAGGGCCTTTATTACAACGTTTGATTTGTTTACTTAAGAACTATTGCAAAATACTTCAATATGTAACATGTATAATAGTCTCTCTGTCTCGCTCCTTCTTTTTCTTTCTTTCCTTCTTTTCATCGTTTCATTATGTTCGATTGAAACAGATTAGCGTTGTCGCTTCGCGCACATACCCTCTCACTCTATCTTTCCTCTACACATTATTTTTTTCTTTCATTATATTTTGCAGTATGTTCTTCTTCTTCCCTTTATTTCTTAATAACAAAAAAGAAATGGTCCATTATTTATCTGATGCGATGACACTCATATGAAATCAGACTTTGGTGGATAAGCAACACCAGATAACCATTTTTGCCTTTCATTTTGACCGATTTGGACAGTCTCATTTTTAATCAGAGGGTGTTGCAAGATGATAACGCGAAGGAACAAGAGTATTAATATATAGACTAGCAGGGCCCATGGATATACCACATTATGATTGTCTAATTATTACAACGTTTGATAGGTTTACTTAAGAGCTATTACTAAATAGTGATTTAACTCTCTCTCTCTCAAACAAATTTCTGTATCCTTCTTTTCATTATGTTCGATTGAAATAGATTAGCGGTATCAGCCTCTCTCTATCTTTCTTTCTTTCTTTCTTTCTTTCTTTCTTTCTTTCTTATTATATGTTTCAGTGTAGCTTATCCTTTTCTTCTCTTTCTTTCTTTATCATAAAAACGGAATTGTCCATTATTTAGCTGAGGTAACGAGACTTAGAAAAATATGAATTCTGCGGATAAGCAACACCAGATACTAAGGATTTACATTTTTTAATTAAATCATGGACACTTTGGACGGTCTCATTTCTAACTAGAGGTTGTTGCAAGATGATAACAAGCGTATTAATATATAGATTGAAAAATATTGATTTTTACTTTTAAACCTCTAATAAGGTAAAACAAAAACAAACAAAAAAATGTTGTAAAAGACTCTAATCCAATTTCACTCAAAGAGGTCATGACGATTGTACTAAAAAAAATACTTAAATATCAATAAAACAAAAATTCTAAAATATTGACCTGGTTTTAAGTTCTATGAAACCAGAAAGAAAATTAGAAGCGAATAATTTATTGATCGTGGGTCAATTCATTCTTGTGCTACGTGAAACAGTAACAGCATTCACAACAGCAACTATAATTAACAACGAAAACCACTCAACATTACGCGACGGTCTTGATACGCCTCGGAGCAGAAATGTGACCGTTAGAAGACCCTGCAGCAATAATGAGAACGGATTCTGCACTCTGAGTCTACGGCATTAGAGACGACAAGCTCTTAAAACAACACTGAATTACAATTGAAGTCGGTAGAGTAAAAGAACAAAAACAATAACCCAGTCACCTAACGGGCAGTACAAGAACTAGAATTAAAACTCCTCCGCCAGGGACCTAAATAATCTAAAAGTCAAAAGTCCCCGACTATTTCGTTCCGACCTCATTTATTCAAGTCGAACAAATGAATAACATCAATAGCTCAAATGAAGAGAATAACGACGCTTCCTATTGTTATATACCCGTTCATCTGGAGGGTATAAAATGGTTATATAGAATGAGGAGAGCAGAGAGGCGATAGCTTCTTACTAGATAACCAAGGTATGATTATTTAATTATTAAAACGTTTGATATGTTTAGTTGAGAGATATTACAAAATAGTTCAATATGTAAAATGTTTCATAACCTTGATTTAACCATATTTACTTGAAGGACAAATAGATAACTAAGGTATGATTATTTAATTATTAAAACGTTTGATATGTTTAGTTGAGAGATATTACTAAATAGTTCAATATGTAAAATGTATAATAACCTCGATTTAACCATCTTTACTTGCAGGACATATAGATAACCAAGTATGATTATTTAATTATTATTTTTTGATATGTTTAGCTAAGAAATATTACAAAATAGTTCAATATGTAAAATGATTTAACCATCTTTACTTGCAGGACATATAGATAACTAAAGTATGATTATTTAATTATTATAACGTTTGATATGTTTAGTTGAGAGATATTACAAAATAGTTCAATATGTAAAATGCATAATAACCTTGATTTAACCATCTTTACTTGCAGAACAATATAGATAACCAAGGTACGATTATTTAATTATTACAACGTTTGATATGTTTAATTAAGAAATATTGCAAAATAGTTCAATATGTAAAATGTATAACAACCTTGATTTAACTCTCTTAACTAGCAACATTTATTAGAACGTTGATTGTTTCTTAAGAACTATTGCAAATACTTCAATATGTAACATGTATAATAGTCTGGATTTGACTCCTGTCTCGTTCATTCTTTTTTTTTCTTTCCTTCTTTTAATCTTTTCATTATGTTCGATTGAAACAGATTAGCAATTGCCGCTAATTGAGATAGAGAGTAAGGGGTGGAGAGAGGTGATGGCTTCTTACTGGTTCTTCTTCGTCAGCGGCCATCTTCTTCTGGGCTGATTTCTTCCTTCTTCTGGGCTGGGTTATCTGTGCTCACTTCGTTGTTGCTAATTGTTACAATCTTATGTGCCATCCTTAGGCTTTAATCAAGAGCGCTTGGCCAGCGGAATTGGATCCTTGGTAATCCTCTGATAAAGAATCCTTTGGTTCTTCTGGTAAAGAGTCATGAGTATTGTAAGTCCCTCCTCTATGATTTCAATTACAGCTTTGGCTAGAACCAATGTTTAAGTAGTGTATCAGCCACGCATTATTGGTTGATTGGCCGGAGGTGTAAACCAAGTAACCTCGGATAGTTATATAAATTCAGGTGGAGAATTGGATCACACCTTATATACAAAAATATTCCAATAGTAATAATGTTTTAATAATTAAACGAGACTGGATTGTTTTACAAGACGTCTTCATTCTTTGTTAAAAACCCGAAGCCCAAATGTGTATTCAACCGCGCGGTGAGAAGTTGGCATCTTGGAGCAAAATCCTCGCGTCTGCTCCTTTCAACTAACGGCCAAATCTAACCAACTAACCTTAATTTCAGTTCCCACGCTTTGTCATTGACGGAAGCCTGGGTGTCAACTAAAGGTTATTACCTATCAATAATATAACCCCTTCCAATTTTGAATGTCACCGAATTTTAATTCAAAATCTGACTACACTTACAGACAAATGCACAGACCAACATACAAGGATTACACAACTCTCTAATCACGGATCAGAGGACAAGGATTAAACATGATAATAAATCCTTTTACTTCAAGAAGGGATCACAATTTCTGCCACAAGGGATGTCCAATGTAAAACTGCTTTCAACCACAGCCCTAAATTCGCTACACAAATCGTAACAAGTTCAATATGTAAAAAGTATAATAATCTTGATCTTACACACACACACACACACACACACTTTCTCTCTCTCTCTCTCTGTCTCTGTCTCTTTCTTTTTCTTTCTTTCTTTCCTTCTTTTCATCTTTTCATTATCGTCGATTAAAAAGGATTAGCGTTATCACTTCGCGCGCGCTCACCTCTCTCTATATTTCTCCAACTCTTTTCTTTCATTCTTTCGTATTATATTTTTCTGTATAGCATGTTCTTTTTCTTCATTCTTTTTCTTTATGATATTAACAGAAATGGTCCAATTTTTAGTTGGGGTGACAACGCTCATAAGAAATAAGATTCGGCGGATAAGTGATATCAGTTATCAATATTTACATTTTTCATTTCATTATATATATATATATATATATATATACATATATATATATATATATATATATAATTCAAAAATCTGGAGAAGAAATCTTCCTTACGACATAGAAGTATTTTTTTTAAAGTATCGTATTTTGCAGAGCTCAGTGTGTGTTTTTATTTTCAGAGTCACAGAGCAAAATTATATATATATATATATATATATATATATATATATATGTGTGTGTGTGTGTGTGTGTGTGTGTGTGTGTGTGTGTGTAGAAAAAAAAAGACCAACACGGGTTATTATAGGTAATAATGTCGACGTTATAACGTCTCTGTCTGTCGGACCTACTTCAGAACACGGACTCAGTTCTCTTACTGACGAGCGTCTTGCGGTCGTGATTGGAAGTGGGGATCAACTGTTTCTGATGATCTACTGTAAAGGTTTAGGATAGTTATAGGAATTTTTTTTAGGTGTTACGGTGGTGATCGTGTTTGTGAGGTCGTGGAGTGGAATTGGGGTGATTTGGGGTGGAAAGGGGTTGTCTGTATACACTAGACGCTGGGTTTGGTGGAGATAGGGATGAGAGTCGTATAGGACTATGGAATGACAGAGTGAATTTTATTAGTATTATCTGCGTTATTCGGACTATTGTCCTCATCTTCATTGTTATCTGTACAATGATTCAGCCGATATGCTCTCCTGCCTGCTTCAGGTATTTCTTGTCGGATTCGGGAACCTTCTCGGACTCGGGAACTTTCTTATCGTAATCGTCAACCTTCTTGTCGTAATCGGGAGCCATCATGGAACTTTGAACCTAACCCTTTATTCAATCCACGGGGGTACCCTGTTCTCATTCCACTAACCATAGCAGGGGTAGGGGCGTAAAGCTGTGTTAATTATTATTCTATGTTACTGCTGCCCTTGATCAGGATTGAACCTGCAATCTAGAGATAACTGTCACTTAGAACTGTCTTAACCCAACTACCTTATCCACTAGGCCATGTGTCCAATTGGACTAGAAATACCTGAAGAAGGCCGGTGGGCATATCGGCCGAAACGTTGTACAGATATCAATGAAGATGAGGACAATAGTCCAAATAACGCAGATAATACTCGTCTCAAACATTCAGAGAAATTAAATTTAATAATTTGTGCTTTTATTTATTTATTCATTATTTAAATGTTTTTTCAAGTGTCTTGTTGTTTGTTTGTTTTTTTTTTCCTATAGTTTTCATTTCGGATAACTTGGACGGTCTCAATTTTAAAAAGAGGGTGTTGCAAGATGATAACGGTCGTACAATTAAGGAACACGAGCATTAATAAATAGACGTTAGTCTTGAGAATAATTTATCAGTTCAGATGTAAATCACAGATCGGTTGATTCCCCCGGCCATTGACACGAGTGTCAGACACTTTTTTCTTTAAAATAAAGATTGTTCCGCAGGTGCAACATAGCAAATTCTAATTCAAATTTTCATATTGTCACATAACACAAAGGTGGGACAAGCAATCAACGCTCTGAGATCGAAGCGCCGTATGGCGTGATGCACCAATTAACACTTTACAAAAAACCGAGAAAATAGTCTGGAATGAAGAAGATAATGAGAATGTTGTTCCCAATTAAAAATGGTGGCACTTGATCTCTACATTGGTTTGGAGCGTTTGAGATTTTCGCCATTGAAATAAACTGAAAAACCATTAATCCGTTCCAGCTCTCTACCCGCAAAACAAACATGCTTATTTTCTTTGTTACATTTTTTGGGCCATATGACCTTTAGGCACCCCTTTTGCGATCTCGATTCATAAGGACATTTTTTTCATTTACAACGTCAAAATCCGGTTGTTTGTTAACAGAAGATTTTTTGAGTTTTTTTTTAAATTATAAAACTAACCCCTAACCTTAAAACTAACCCTAACCCTAACCCTAACCCCTAACAATCAACCGGATTTTGACGGTGTAAATGAAAAAATGTCCTTATGAATCGAGATCGCAAAAGGGGTGCCTAAATGTCATATGGTCCCATTTTTTGAATAAGAAAAAATAATACTGTATTGTATAAAAACATAATAAAATACAATGTAATGAGTTTTGTGCTGTAATATGTTTTAATTAGGTTTATGAAAGCATTAATTCTAAAGAACAATTTGGACGTTATCATTTTTCACCAGGGGGTGTTGCAGGATGATAACGGACGGGAGATTTAGGAACAAGCGTATTAATATATACAAGAGTTACCAAATAGTGCAATACTTTTAACTAAACCTTGTACTCTCTTTTGAAAAAAAAAAACCTACTCGACACTGTACATAAAACCACCTGCGATCATTATTATTTCTAATCTTACGTTAACAGGTGTTGTTTTTTTTTATGTTGCTGCTTTTTTTGTTTCTTAGAATTTGTGACATTTATTTGGGCACCGAATAAAAGATGCAGCATCCAGCCATTTGCTGCTAGGTCATTAGGAGGTTGATTAATTTGTCGAGTGTTGGGAAAACACTTCATCACTATGAGTGGTAAAATAATAAAGACAAAAAAAAAATAAAATATAAAAGTGTGATTTTCCCAAACTTATTTATTCGATATTAAGAATCGATCAACTAAATATGAAAAATGAAATCTAAACCAATTCAAAATAATTACGTTACACGGAATCTTAAATTGTAATTAAATGAAAATACCAAGATTTGTTCACCATATGCAGTGTAGCTAATAGCTTTTTGATTTAGTGCGTCCTGAGACTCACATATTTGATTTCAATGAGTTCCTGGGAAATTTGATCGGTCCCAACTAAAGTTTCTTAATAAATTGTAGGGTTTTTATTTATGATCTGGGGAAACAACTAAAGTCGTCTAACCCCTATCTTGAAACTTGTCATGTGTAATTCGTTTTTAAGAAACTATTGAAATGTATTTAGAGTTAACTTTGAAATGAGGGAAAAAAAGGAAAAACACTGGGACGCATGGATATCATTTTACTGCGTCCTTTTAAATGTTAATGCGTCATGGACGCTTGACGCTTACCTTTCTGCATCTCTGCACATGGATAGTTAGTATAGACAGGACTTATTTATAAGCATTGTCAGTCGATTTTACAACAAAATGCAGGGTGGGGTGAAATGTTCACCAAAATGTTCAAATCTAAGATTTTAAGAAAAGTTTGTTTGTTTGGTTTAACGGCATATCAACCTCGGTGGGTCATTTAATGCCGAAAAAAATCTTGAATTAAATTCATTCTTAATGGATACTCAATTATTTTATGAACACATTTTTCAAGTCATAGATGGACTCCTAACAGATACTACCACTTCATGCCAAAGTGGACCAGGGAGTAATGAGAGGATGAAGGGTGCTCCACATTCCCCAGACCTCCAGTACTGGAAGATCACCATCAGAGAATTTAACGTCAATCCCAGGACATGAAGATCCTCAGCCACCGCCTTCCAGCACATATATGATAAAAAGGGTTGGGATTTGAACTAAGGGCAATAGATTTGGAACAATCATATAGGTACTAGGGCTTGACATGACCAGCCGATTGATCGTAGAGGACCTCTCTGACCGCCTGTCTAGCCACTGTAAGAGCCAAAGTGGAGTGTTGCATGCTATGGACTGCTCATTCACCATGATTCCGTCCTTAAACATCACGGGGCGCCACCCACGGCCAACAGGTGGCTCCATTTGGAGGTGGGGGGGCTACCCCTGTGCAAAGCTCCAGCCGACAGAGCTTTTAAGAAAAGTGATATTTGTTGGGAATCGTTGGGCTAGAAAAGAAAAGTTTTTGGACCTACTAAGAAGGGAATGAAAATAAAAACACCATGAAAAGCATATATTATTTGACATGTACACTTTCTGGGGATTAGTATAAAATTTAAATTTAAATTTTTTAAAAATAACAAACTCCCATAAGCCTTCACCGGAAGAACACTCCGAGTATTTGCGGGAAATAAGGCCCACTTCCAACCCTCAATACATGCTCTCGGCCATTCGGACTTAGGCCTTAACTGTGTCTAGACACTACTACTGGCCTGGGAGATATTTATTTGCCACGTGGTGCTATGACCCGTGAATAATTCCTAAATCCTAAAACCATCTTCTGTCTCTTTCTTTTCATTCTTTCAATTCCTTCCTTTTTAGCCCGACCTCAAAATGTGATGGGGTTAAAGGCAAACCCTAGAAACACGTACCAGGAATAACCAGCTACCCTTTAACTGAAAATGTTAAACCACTTGCACCCCACAATGGTGATCGTTAAACCACTTGCCACCCCACATGTCTACACGACTGGGACATCGATTGTCAATCTTATTTAACCCTACTAAAATGTAAAACAGTGCTACTGTGACTTTCGAGTGTCCCAACTTACGAGTTCTGATTTACGAGCTGTCACAAGGTGCATGTTTTCATTTGTGTTGAGAGCTACAATATTAGGTACAAGCGAGCTTCAGATACGCTTATGCTAATAATTTTACTAAAAACACTTAAGTTTCCTAATTTATTACGCCAAATGAAAATATTATTTATAAAAACATAAAAATTAAAATATATTATGGTACATAATTCCTTACATCATTAAATTTTATAGTGCTATTTTTCTTATTTTAAACAACGTAACAAAAATAATCAGGGTGTTGAACGGATTAATGACATTTCATTTATTTAATTTGGGAAAATTGATTTGATATACAAGAAAATTAGGTAACGAGCAGAAGCAATTACACTCGTAAGTCAAGGTATGGCTATTTAAAAAAAAATCATTTCTTGGTCGGTTCGAGAACCTTTCAGTATATCTCATATATGTCTATCTCATTTATTTATCTACACTGGTTCAAATCAGTGCACTCATGTTTTTTTGTTTTTTTTTGGGGGGGTGAGGGGGGTGACGGGATTGTCACTAAATCTAATCATTCTCTATGAAAGTAGATAGAAAAGAAAAAATATCATAAAACTATTTAAACACAAAACACTATTTTTGTGTTGTCATTTACTAAGCTTATTTCGGTTTTGAACTAAGCCAGACATATGATGACTGCCAAAAACTTGACAGATGATAGCCGTCTTTACCGCCCAAATTACAACTCAACCATCCTGATTAATAACTATATGAATTTGTGGAAAATATATAAGATTATATGATATTAAGACTTTTGTGCCTCGTTGTATTATAGTGACATATACGTGTGCGACACTTATTCAACTCTCTGGGTCTATATAGGTACAACCCAGTGACAAGCATAGCAAGATAACGGTGACTATGGCTTACGGTCAAGTCAGGTTGAAAAGCACCGGTTCCCGTTAGATCACCGAAGTTAAGCAGCGATGAGCCTGTTCAATACTTAGATGGGTGACCATCTATGGGTTAAATAGGTAATAAAATGAGTTTGAATACCAATGTTTGAATGTTCAATACTTAAATAGTTGATCATTTAAACAACAGCAGTTAAAATAAGTAACTGAATTTATTTTTGCGCATCCCACCATGTCATAAAGATCAATTTTTGTGGGGGCCACATACGAACCGAGGTGCATGGGATGGTAGGCACAAAAAATGCGTGCATCCTCTCGGCATCCCTCCCCCTAAAAGAGCGCCTGGGCACTGGGCAATAAACACAGCCCTGTCCCTTTAAATCAAGGTGTTGCCTGATTGGATGGCACCTGATATCACGCCGATTTAATACTACATCGACCGGATTCGGCATTAAATGACCCGAAAAGGGTTGATATGCCGCAAAACAATAGAACCAAACGAATGAAACTGATGAATATGCAAACTACAGGTTGTTATTTCAGAGTACACGAACTTAGAATGTTCCATCAAACGATATAATGATAGGAGGATTGGAGTAAATGTAGTAAGGATTAGAGGGGGAAATGTGGGCAAAGGAACAAAACTAAGACAGATATACGTAGGAGATATATTTCGCCGTGCATTGAGCTCGGCTTTATCAGTCCTCTATTTAACGTTAATAAACGACTGATGATGCCGAGCTCAACGCACGGCGAAATATATCTCCTACATATACTTGTCTGAGTTTTGTTCCTTTGTCCACATTTCTCCTTCTAATCTTCACTACATCAAAAGCTATATACAAGTTTGATGCAGGTGTCTTATGTTAAGAAGTTAGTCTCGCAGATACATTTCTATTGAATAGTGAGTTTGATCGTCGCTATGTGTCCCATAGTTTCGACCCTGTGTTACACCCAAAAGGGAGGGTAACTACCTAACTACAAGTTTATTGGTGGAACTTCCTGAAATCGATTAGCCGTATGCCTTTCTTCCGATGATGACCATTAATCAGCGAGCGCCTCCATTGGTGTAGGGATTATTATCCTTTACTTACAATTGTTTGCCGTTAGGTGTGACATTATTTTCCCTAATTTGGTACGGTTTTCCGTTAGGTGGTGTTACGACCTGAAATATTAAAAGGCAATCCGCGAAAGTCAAACTTTTCTTTCTTCTAGCCGTGAAACTACACAGAAGTTGTGTCTCCGTTTGTTTACATAAACGTCTGGAGGACCTAGTGATTTCCCTTTCCGCTTAGAAATGTAGCGGATTTATTTATCTCCTATATTGACGCTGCCGTCGGCCGTACGGGTTAAAGGTTTGGCGAACGAAAAGTTCCTTCGGGGTCTCGAACCCGGCCAGAGGTACTGTTACGGTATAGCCACACTGATGAAAGGTGATACCTTGAAAACGTTGTCTGTGGATTACTTATTTTTATAAATATACTCCATTGACTAATGGTTGAGTTCTCTGAAAGGGACTTAATTGCAGATTCTCGTTACGGCGTTAGCTAACCCTCGCGTTTGTTACATAAACGTTTGAGGCTCTAGTGAAAATTTCATTTCCGCTTAGAAATGTAGCGATTATTTATTTCTCCTATATTTGACAGCTGCTCTGGGCGGTACGGGTTAAAGGTTTGGGTCGAACGAAAAGTTTCATCGGGTCTCGACCCGGCCAGAAGGTAGCTGTACGGTATAGCGGCACACTGATGAAGGTGATACCTTGAAAACGTGTCTGTGGATTACTTATTTATTATTATATATATTATATATATATATAATATACCAACCCCTCCGCACGAGCAGGATGTAACACAAGGACAATTTTTTAAGGGAAGTTCAACAGATTTGAATTCCGAGTTTTCCTTCTCCTAGACCGTTTGCCTAACCAAGGTTAAAGAGCCTAGTCTACCCTACTATATACCCCTAACTGGAGGGAGAGTAGAATTCATACCTTTTCTAAAGGTATTAGCACTAAGTGAAATGCAATTACCACGTCCAGGATTTGAACTCGGGGAGACGAGTCCATTTACCATGACTTTAACCATTACACTACGCGCAATACATATATCTATACACGGGCCTTTTATACTCTATGGTTTCATACAGGCTTATCGCAACTCTTGAGCCTCCTTTATCAGCATACCTGTTACACGAGCCTTTATCTTTCATTTTATAGCCTCAGCATAGCTACAAAGACTGTTCTCTTTAGGACCATTATCTATCCTGAATGTGTATCCTTTCTGTAGACTTTGCTAAACAACAAAGTCTATTTGTTATAACTCTTTGTCGGGATTTTGTTCAATGTATATGTTCTGTATTTTGGTTACTCTCTTTTAGATAACCTAACACATTATAAACGGGTGTTAGTTACTAGTTAACACCACGCTAATTCTTATAACTTGTATTTAATTCGCACTAATGTCATTGGTAAAATTTGATTCTCCCTGTGCTCTGTTAAGTATTACATTAGCACCTCGTCACCAGCTTGGCA
Organism: Doryteuthis pealeii; assembly: GCA_023376005.1. Taxonomy (NCBI): domain Eukaryota; kingdom Metazoa; phylum Mollusca; class Cephalopoda; order Myopsida; family Loliginidae; genus Doryteuthis; species Doryteuthis pealeii. Next base: position 52,499,542 of record CM042152.1, read on the forward strand.
CGGTATTTGGCGAACTAAGCAACACTGTCCTTTCTCACCAATTTTGCCAGACAGGAACAAAAGTGATTGCCACCAGTATTAACTCTACTGATATATAAAGTAAAATGTGGTAGTGCGTGGTGTAATGGTTAGAGTCGTAGGAAATGGACGAGGCTATTTGCAGTTCAGTTAGCACTAATACCTTGGGAAAGGTATGCATCCAACTACACTCCCACCAGCTATGATTAAATAGTAGGTCAGACTGGGCTTTTCAACTTTTCTTAGGTAACCAGTCTAGGAGAAGAAAAAAACTCGGAATTAAAACTCCGCTTAAGATATTGACTTTGTATCACATCCTGCTCGTGAGAAAGGGTTGGTAAATATATATTGTAAGAATGGTTCAGGGTTATATATACTGGATACACGACTCCGACGAAGGTTAACAGACAAAAGATTTAATATAGTACAGCACATGGATATGACGAGATACAAAGTACAAGGTGAAAAGATAGATACAAAGTACATAGATAAAAAGATAGATGTAGAAAGATAAACACACATTCATAAATGGTACAAGATAACATATAAAAGTACAGACAGGAGACTAGGGATAGTCCATGCTGTGAAGAACTTACAGTAATGTAAGTGGGCCAAAAGCCCCAACGAGAAGGGATAGACCCGTGACTAGCCCATGTGTCTCGTGGTTACTGGAACAGGAAAAGAGAGAGAAGCCTTTTGAACCAGCCGCTTAAATACTAATTCCCCTAGCGGGCACCAGCAAACTAAACCGGGCAGACAACTCTCCCAGGCAAATACGAAACTAACGCTACAATATAAAGTAAAAATGAAGTAAAGTGGGCAGAGTGGCCTATTCTCGGTATTAGTCAGTAGCGAAGGAGTATATCCTCTTTCCACTAGCCTAGCGCTAGTGAAAAGAGGATTGTTTTAGCGTCTGAAGTGGAGCGCCACACCTACCATTGGCTCCTTGCTATTCATACGATGCTAAATGGATGCTCTACCGACTGAGCTAAACCGGTAACTAGCTTAATATGACACAAGGCAAGTATTCTGAGAGCCATAGTATCACTCCAGTAATGCTATCTATATATTAGTACTGGTATTCCTTAAAAGTCCGACCATTATCATCTTGCAACAATCTCAGGTTAAAATTGAGATCGTCCAAATCGTCTAAGATGTAATACAAAAATGTAAATCCTGATTATCTGGTGTTGCGTATCCACGTAATTCTTATTTCTTATGAGTGTCATCACGTCGAAATAGGAAAGAAAGAAGGAAAGAGAGTAGAGGAAGTATAGAGAAAGGGGTAAGCGTGTGGAAGCGATAACACTAATCTGTTTCAATCAAACATAATGAAACGATCAAAAGAAGGACAGAAAGAAGAAAAATTGAGAGAGAGTTAAAAGAAGATTATTAAAGTTTTTACCAATTGAACTATTTGTAATAGATCTTAACATTTGAAATATATTGATATTCTTCATCACACACACACACACACACACCACACACACCACACACACATATATATATATATATATTATATATATATATATATTGATCGTTTCATTATGTTTGATTGACACAGGTTAGCGTTATCACCCGCACGCTTTATATATATATATATATATATATATATAATATATATATATAATAAGTCACCAATACAAAGTTCGTCTTACCAATGTTTCAGATGTTTATCCGTCATCAGAGAAAAGTCAACGTCCCTGATGGCGGATAAACATCTGAAACCATTGTTAAGACGAACTTTGTATTCGGTGACTTAAATAAATAAATAAATACAGCTCTTAAAGAAATAATTGAGCACTTTATAATTATTTCTCCAAAATTAATAACAAAATAATTATTTATATATTAATATATAATATATATATATATATATATATATTGATCGTTTCATTATGTTGATTGACACATGTTAGCGCTATCACTTCCGCATGCCTAAGGTAGCGTGAACATATAGTGCACGGCACCTGATTAATATGTAATCTTTTAACCAAGATATAGAGAAGGGGTAAGGGAAATATAGAGAGAAAGGGAGTTAACGCGCGGAAGCGATAACGCTAATCTGTTTAATCGGACATAATGAAAAGTCGGAAATAAATAAAAAAAGAAAGAAAGAAAGAAAGAAAGAAAGACAGAAGTGAGAAATCCTTAAATTAAGATTATTATACTTCTTGTTGTTTTGTGAATGCTCTTAAATGAACATATCAAACTTTGTAATACTTAAATTATTATACTGTGATGTATCCACAGGTCCTGCTAGTTTTAATTATTAATTCCAAAAGCAACGTCAGACGGAGCGCCGCCTCTCAGGTTAATTGTGTACAAAGTTACTGTAGTTAGGAACTCATTAACTTAGGACTCATTACTAAAGTAAATTGGTTTACGATATTAACTTGCAAAGCAGACAGGTCTGTGAGAAACCTTTTGGCTAAGCTTAGTAGATTTAAACTGGACAATGAGATAATTATCTATTTTGCACCCAGTTAAAAAGGGGATTACCATCAGTGCCTTTCATGTCAGTCCAGCATGATTTGGTGAAATTAGTGCCTACAGTTATCCAACCCTTAATTAACCTTCATTTATGTACGAGGATGTGGTGCTCAATTATATACAGACGCGGTGGTTGTTGGGAATTGTATTTACTAAATATACTGTCCTACATTTGCCGGCAAAACAAATTTTAAATCCCGAACGCGGCACTCGGCGTTTCACTTCGCGCTAATGCCCGCAGGATTGGATATATCTCTTCTTTCCTCCCTAGCAATACAGTTCGTCTGTGATATTCAGCCTCGGTACAACGACAAGTCTATGGGAAAGAAACCAGCTGTATTTCACGTAGTAATTGATGTTGCTTCGAATTCTGCCCGTGGGGGTCAGGTTTGGTAAATGCGAAATTTGCTTAAATTGTGTATTTGGGCCAGACGAATTTAATTTTGTTAAAGTATTCTGAGAACAACATTTCCTAATCAGAACGCACGCACGTTTATTCTCTAAACAGAGGAGCAGATGGAAAGACGCCGGTTTCAAGCCAGCTGTACTCTGCTCAGAAATTGACGTTGTGTTGCTATCTGTATATACAGGTGAACGTTTGTTAAATACATACCTTTGCCTAGATTATGGATTTAGGCATATGAATTTAATTTCAAATCCAAAGACACCAGGATCGTATTATTTCTAATCTAGTATTATACAACAAAACAGATATCATTAGGTATCATTTGTAACCAAACTCCATAGAATTGAAACTTGCAACAGATAAGTTACCAAAAATAAAATTACACAAATCTTTTAAAGGGGAACACTTATCTTTTAGACTGTAATATAATCGTATTTTTTGGTTACATTGTTTCAATATTGCAATGATTGGTCATAAGTAAGGCATATGAATTTAATTTCAAATCCAAAGATACCAGGATCGTATTATTTCTAATCGAGTATTATACAACAAAACATATATCATTACGTATCATTTGTAACCAAACTCCATAGCATTGAAACTTGCAACAGATAAGTTACCAAAAATAAAATTACACAAATCTTTTAAAGGTGAACACTTATCTTTTAGATTGTATATAGTCCGTTTTTTTTTTTTTTTTTTTTTTTTGGGGGGGGGGGGTTGGTTACATTGTTTCAATATTGCAAAGTTTGGTCATAAGTAATATACAATAATATCCGTTTTGATTATATTATGTTCTACTTGAAACAAAATAATCGTATTAGCAAGAAAAACAAAAAGAGAGATTCGGATTGATAATTGTTCGCGGTGTCAGTATAAAATATCATCAAATACTCGAAAGTTCACCCTTTGTCATTTCTGATCAGAACTGTCTGCTTCTCTCTCTTTGGGCGACTGCGGTATTCAGTTTTGGTACAACAAGTCTCTCCCGTTTCTGCTTATCTCGGTCTCTGTGACCATTTGACTGTCTCTTCTGGTCGGGGTTAGTTATTGTGTCTAGCCACACCGACGAGACGTGAAACGTCGAAACACGGTGTCTGGGGATGTCTTATTGTATGCACCCGTAACCCGGTAGAACTCTTTAGGATTGACTTAATAAAACTTTCACCGCCAGCATAACGCAATGATCATCTGTTTACAGATTTGATCTCTCTGGTGATCGTAAAGTATATACACAGATGTATTTATTTAAAACAGTTAAAACACCGCTCCTTAAATGGCAGCTGGTAATGGCCTAAGGCGTAAAGTCAGTCGGGGTTTGTTTCTGGTCGGATTTAGTTGTTGTGTCTAGCCACATTGATGAGACGTGAAACGTTGAAACACGGTGTCTGTGGATGACTTATTATATGCTCCCATAACCCGGTAGAACTCTTTAGGATTGACTTTTAAAAACTTTCACTGCCAGCATAAAGCAATGATCATCTGTTTACAGATTTGATCTCTCTGGTGATCGTAAAGTATATTCACAGATGTATGTATTTAAAACAGTTAAAACACCGCTCCTTAAACAGCAGTTGACTATGGCCCAGAGTCTAACTGGTCGAACAGGCGTAAAGTCAGTCGGGGTTCGCTTCTGGTCGGAGTTAATTGTTGTGTCTAGCCACACTGACGAGTCGTGAAACGTCAAAACATGGTATCTGTGGATGACTTATTATATGCTCCCGTAACCCGTTAGAGCTCTTTAGGAGTGACTTTAAAAAAACTTTCACCGACAGCATAACGCAATGATGATCTGTATATATATATATATATATATATATATATATATATATATATATATATATATACAGAGACAGTGTAAAGAGACAGTCGCAAACTGAGGAGTAGAAAAACTGTCCCGTCAGCATTACCAATTGTAGCATATCTGACATACGCGAGAAATACGAACATACTATTTTAGTCGAACGGGTTATGTGTAGTCTGGGAAGATAAATTTTGGGTACAATGGTTATATATATATATATATATATATATATATATATATATATATATATATATTATATATATTGGTTTGGAGGTATATATATATATATATATATATAATATAAATATACGCTCCCAATTTTCAGGTTGAGCACTCTGTTTAGAATGGACTAATTGCAAAAATTCACCGCTAGTCTCACTTGTTTATATAAGTTAGAGACCTCTGGTGAGTTTATTTCCGGTTTAGGAAATATAGCGATTATTCTGCCTTCTATCCTTGGCAGCTGCTTGTGGACCCACCGGTAAGAGACTTGACGAGCGAAAGTTCGTTCGGGTCTCGAACCCGACCAGAGGTAGCTGCTGAAAAAATAAGTATAGCTGCACTGATGAGGGTAAACCCCGAAACGCGCGTCTGTAGATTGCTTATATATATATATATATATATATATATATATATATATATATATATATATTGTTTGGAGGTTATATATTTATATATATATATATATATATATATGCGTGTGTACCCGAGTGAGTGTGTGTGCATATGCAAGTGCGTGAGCATGTGTGCACTTGTGTATGTGTGAGGGAAATGCAAGTTGCCCGGAAAGTACACTCGAACATACATTCGTATTTATGTCGTTAACAATAACAATGATAATATCGATGTTTGCAAAGTTTGAATAAAGTCATCGGGTTGGTCTATAGTCGGTAACAGCCAGACCGCGATGGAATCCATCCACTTTTCACTAGCACTAGACAAAGGAGATTGTTTTGGCGTCTGAGGTGGTGGGCCACACCTACCAACAGCTCCTCACTTTACTGCACAGATCTCTGTGCTACTCATACGCTGAGCCTTTCGAGGGCTGGTATTGAACTCGAAACCTTGTGGTTTATAGTTGGACGCTCTACCGATTGACCTAAACCGGTAGCAATTATATGTTTCTCTTATTTCTTCATGATAAAATAAACTGTTTTGGTGTGTTTGGGTGCACGCGCGTAGATGTGGTTATGTGTATGTGAGTGTGAAATTTAGTCTGTTTGATGTGATAACTTCCTTATTCCAATCAAACTTCGAATTTTGAAGAGAGATAAAAACTAAACGAAACATAATCTCTTAAGCAAGGTCCATACATTTTTATATCTTTTCCTTTTCCTTCAGTTTGACCCGGCAGGTTCTCTTTTTCTTGTTAATTAATACAGGGTCTGGTGTCCTGGCCGGAATTTTGGGATCCGTATGTATGTTACGATTTTATGGGCCATTTTTTAGGCTTGTCCAGCAGAAATCCTTGGTAAAGAATCCTTGGTTGTTCCTTGGTGCTCCTCAGTATTGCAAGACCTTCGTCAATGATTGCAAATATACGCCTCTCCGTATCAGTGATTAAGTAGACAACCGGCCACGCATTTTCCTGAAATCCATTTTTTCTTTATCTTCAGCAGGAGATAATGTCAGTGTATTATAAGCCCCACCCGCAGTTCGTTCTCTCACTAGAGTCAGAATGATAGAACGTCTCTTCAGGTTTTCAATCTTAACTATGATGGAAATGAAAATTAATGTTTCATTTATTGTTTTTTTTTGTGTCTTAGCAATGCAGCTTTTCCCCGATACTTAAAAAGTAACACATCATATATATATATTGTTTGAACTGTTGAGCTTTTTTTTTTTTGTTATTATTATTATTAGGCTATATATGAGCAGAGCTGGCCTAATCAGTCACCAATCTGTGCATCGGCGGGATGGACTAATAAAATACCCTGTGCTCCCTGGAAATACCTGTAATTGTGGGAAGGTGTGCAAGACTTTGGCAGGACTAAAAAGCCACTTTCGTGCAGCTCATTGTTGAACTTTTTGAAGCTCACCATTATATTGTTTGAACTGTTGAGCTTTTTTAAATTTTTTTGGTTATTATTATTATTGTTACTATATCAAGCAATGGCAATACTTGAACACGAGTTTGCTGCCATCATATAGCTGCCTCTGGCCGTACGGGTTAAAGGTTTGGCGAACGAAAGTTCATTCGGGTCTCGAACCCGGCCAGAGGTAGCTGTTACGGTATAGCCACACTGATGAAAGGTGATACCTTGAAACACGTGTCTGTGGATTACTTATTTATTATATATATACTCCATTGACTAATGGTTGAGTTCTCTGAATAGGGACTTAATTGCAGATTCACCGTTACGGCGTATAGCTAACCCTCGCGTTTGTTTACAAAAACGTTTGAGGACTCTAGTGAATTTCATTTCCGCTTAGAAATGTAGCGATTATTTATTCTCCTATATTTGACAGCTGCCTCTGGCCGTACGGGTTAAAGGTTTGGCGAACGAAAGTTCATTCGGGTCTCGAACCCGGCCAGAGGTAGCTGTTACGGTATAGCCACACTGATGAAAGGTGATACCTTGAAACACGTGTCTGTGGATTACTTATTATTATATATATATATATATATATATATATATATATATGGAGGGGATTTCGCTGATGACCGCCAACTAAAGTGTAAACGCAACACTCTCCTATAAAAAAGGGTTGGAGCACTCTATGGTGGCCTTTACATACATACAGAAATGTGTATTAAAACAGTTAAAATTCCCTTCGCATTCAGTGGGTGAGGATAGCCGAGCGGTTATTCTGCCAGACTGATGCTGAATCGATCTGAGTTCTATCCCGACTGTAGGTAGCTCACAAAATGTCTAGCCACACTGAAGAGACTTGATAAGTCGAAACACGAGTCTGTGGATGACTATATATATATATATATATATATATATATATATATATATATTAAACCAGTCCCTACGCGTGAGCAGTAAATGGGACAAGTCCTATTCCTTTAAACGGAGTTTAACAGGTTTAAATTCAGACTTTTCCTTCTCGTAGACTGGTTAGCCAGTCTAAGTGCCCAGTATTCCCTACTTTTTAAATATAGTCGGAGGGAGTGTAGTCGGACGTATACATTTCCCAGAGGTATCAGCGCTATGTAAAATGCAACCAGCCTTGTCCAGGATTTGAACACGTGTCATATATATATATATATATATATATATATATATATATATATATATATGAGTATAGAAAAAAGAATATGAAAACACCACCAAATGCTGTTAAAGTGAAAACATTTTATAACATATTCATAGCTGATATTGAACAATATTTTGATTTTATAAAAATCATCTTCAGAGCTTGTTTATACTCCGTGTTGTTAAGATCGGAGACAAAAGTCATATGAATTCAAAACAAAAACCTTGATGTTGCAAAAAAGAAAGAATAACTCATATGACTTTTGTCTCCGATCTTAACAACACGGAGTATAAACAAGCTCTGAAGATGATTTTTATAAAATCGAAATATTCATATGTTTTCATATTCTTTTTTCTATACTCATACCGTCGGATTCATGTCCTTTCTTTTAACTTATATATATATAATATATATTATATATATATATATATATATATATATTTCTTCACCAACTGTTAACTAAATAGTGTTACTATGATTTTCTCACTGTTATTAAATACAAAAGGAAATGTATTGTTTTGCAGAAGCAAGTAAGTAAAGTCGGTGTGTGGGCGGCCTAATGGCGGTATCAGCCAGACAGCGAAGGAGTCTATTCACTTTTCACTAGCGCTAAACCAAGGAAATAATTTAGCTTCGGAGGTGGAGCGCCACACTTACCACCAGCTCCTTAGTTTACCACACACATCCGATCTTACTCATACGCCGAGTTAGCGAAGGCCGGGATCGAACCGGGAACCTTATGATTCCTAGGTGGACGCTCTACTGACTGAGCTAATAATGCTGGTGAAACAACTAATTTACTAAATTTGTAATTCTTATTTCTCGAACCTGGATTAATTATTGTACCTTCTAAAAAATTATTAAGAACATGACAAAACGATTCAGAAACGTGGTTGGTTGGTTGGTTGGTTGGTTGGTTGGTTCGTGTTTCTACCTGTAATTTCTTGTTATATTATTTTATCCCAAATTTAAAAATTGTTGTTTCAAACAATTATATGAATTCTAATAATTACTCATATTCAATAATAAACATATGTAAAAGGAATTAGCTTCAAGTAACTATCATTAGCACAAATAATTCATACACATTTATGTGGTTTCAAGTAATATCCTATTTAATTATAATTTGCAAAATATACCTTCAATTAAGTGTTCCTATCTACCTCAAATGGTTTATATTCTCAATAAGTCATTGGGTGTGTATTTTTATCAAATACAGATATTTGTAAATAATTACAAGGCTTTAAATATGTATATTTAATAATAATGGTATTAATAATAATAATAATAACAACAATACTACTAGTACTACTATAATAACAATATTTCTGTTTAATAATAATAATAATAATAATAATAATAATAATAATAATAATAATAATAATAATAATAATAATAATGTGTAAGCAATTAATTATTTACAATCGTTTTAAAACAATATAATTGTTCATACTTAGTTGAAAATTAACTATCAATATCCAAATATTTATGTTCGGTAGAACCACAGGTTCCTAGTTCGATACCGGCCTTCGCCAACTCAGCGTATGAGTAGCACAGTAATCTGTGCGGTAAAGTAAGGGGCTGATGGTAGGTTTGTCCAGATGCAAAAACAATCTCCTTAGTCTAGCGCTAGTAAAAAGGGGATATACTTTCTCGCTGATTGGCTGATGCCGTCCTAAGGCCATCCCGATGATGACTTATAAATGTAGTACAAAGTCTATCTTAAACACGTCTATTCGATTCAAAGTTGGATATCTAACAGCTATTACCACTGGCGTCAGAGTGGATCTGTGTGTAATGCATGCAAAGACGTGGCTCCACACTCGTCAGTTTCAAAATTGCAGCCTTACCATTGGATTCGGTTTAGTATTAAAAAAATGTATTTTACTTTTTTATTCTAATTGTTAAACTGGGAGTTCATTGCAATTTATTGCTTACAATATATTAGTTCATTCTTAGTTCACAACCTTTTTAATACGGTCTTTTATTTGAATAGTCTGTCTTACATCATCACTAATGCAATCGGTGGTATGAGTTCAACAGATCTGGTACGAGCGCCATTTCTCTCAGGTCCACTCTGACCCGGAGTGGAAATAACTGTCTGAATTCTCATCAATAGATCAAATAGATATATTTCAAAATTATTACTGTCAGATAGGTAAGTATTTACTGATATCACTGACCATGTCAATAGATTGGCCTTTTCCCTACTTGGGGGTCCAGTGAGCTTCGGCCGCTGGCCCAGGTGTAGTAAATTAATAGCGTCGATCCCAGGGGGCTATCCCCCAGGCAATAACTTCCCCCTTGATTCAACGGGGCAGGACTGGGTTTATTGACCAGCAACTGAGGGGCCCCCTTCGAGGAGGAATGCCGACTTGATCGACGCATTTTTTCCACCTGCCACCCATTAGTCTCGGCTTGTGGGGGGTGTTCCCACGTAAAAACGAGACCTTGTGTCCAATCCATACTTGTGGGGTATGAGGTAAATATCCTGACCATGACAATAGAACACAAGTATCACAAGAACCCTGTACAAACCAAGGCTCATGCCTGGCTTGTTGGTTTCCTTCCGTCTGCGAAAGACGATGGAGTAGTGTCCAATCTTTTTTTTTGGGGGGGGGGTGAACTACATAACCTGGGCGATTTGATATGGAGGATATGCTGTTGCTCAAGCAGCAGACCCCCTCTCCACACTACCGCTATGGTCCAACGGAAAGGCAAGTAACCAATGCAGTTTGGCAACGGTAGTGTCACTAGAGTTGCTGTGTAACGTTGAAATGTGTGGCTATTGTTTAAAAATTCCGTGAATCCCTTCGGCATTCCTCTTTTGAGTCGCCTGTCCGGTTTAGACGAGGGGACAGATGCTGCCTGGGGATCACACTCAGAGATCACGCTAATACTATATATCTTCTCCTTCCAGACATCGAAGCCACTGGATACAGGTTCGAACGAGGTAAGATTTTTTGTCAGGTACGTATACTTGAAACCATAGCCTCATGACGTGCTAGCAGTAAGGATATCCATGACAATCTCCCGCCAACCGTTCTTATCCTTCATTGCCCCGGCAGGTCCTCTGTGCAGTATCTACAATCCGTGCAGAGCTGCTTAATGTAAGTTTTTTGCTGGTCGGCCCGAACTAGCGTTCCGATGTACTGGTTTCCACTGGAAGAACGTCACTTTTGAGTTCATTCTTTCCCCAGTAGTTTCCAGCATGTCTTGTTTGTCTCACTCGATGGTTTTATGTGATAGGGGACAGGTGGTTGTACAGCTGCTTCCCTTGGAGTGTTGTTTCCACGATTTAAGACTTCATGCAACATCCATGTGCAGGTCCCATCTAGCTTAACGGGTTTCGTTGGGGTTCAAGTGGTACAGTCATACAGTAGCACTGGTACAACTACGGCTTAGAATAAAATGTCAGGGAGATCAGATTTCCATATGACTGATAATCAGTTGATTTTTAAGAAGTGCTATATCCCTGCATAGTTCACATCCGTAATAATTTATGCGGGTATCAACTGCTTCTTGCTTTTTTTCTTTTTCTTTTTTAGTGAGAGGCATTTTTTTATGGTATCTCGTGATGCTTGAAGTACAGATATAACTGCGTGTAAAATATATTTATTAAATAAGAATATGACCTAACGCGATACATTAATTTGAAAAAGAAGAAAGAAAACTGACTTCGGTATTAATTTATATACTGACCTTTTCACGGTACCAATCGATATACGTTGTTACCTTTCTTACTTCTTACTCTGGTCGTATCTTCTTCTTTGCTTCTTCTATCATCTAACATCTTGGTCTGGTATATCTTCTAAAGTCTGGTCTTCTATTTGGGACTTCGGGTCTGGTTTCTGTTGGATTTCTTGTTATCAGAAGCCCTGTGTTATTGTTAGTTTTTAGGTATTAAACACAAGACTTCGATTTACGTTGATGTTACTTTATTTATAAATCCCCAAACCAGACGTCTGCGCAGATCCTTACATCTTGCTAGCTCGGCTTCTAACTTCTAACTGACTGAGTTACTTAGTATCCTTAAACCGGAACAGGGCCTTCTATGGGGGTTCCGGTTCTCACGATTTATCCCCGGAAAGCAAGGTCAGAGTGAGATCAAGCGCTGTCACTCACTCTCAAGGCCATCAGCTGCACTAATCGCCATAATGATTTCTACACTACCTTAAAAATGTATTAGGATCCAATAATTATGTAACATTAAATCAATCAACAAGAGATGTGCTTCCGTAAACCAACCAACCAACCAACCAACCAACCAACCTTTAAAGTTACTGTCCTAGTGAACTAGTCTATAACAATTGCACTGCTGCCAATGCTCAATCTTTTTTTTGTCTATAAATAAATAAATAAATAAATGTGTAAATGTGGATACACTTCTTCAGATGTTCCACAGAGCGACCACATTTATGTGTTTGTGTGGTCGCTCTATTCATAGCAACTCTAAAAAAAAAACAATTCGAGGGTTGTTCTTGTACTTGTTTTGTGACATGACAGACAGCGAGTAAAAGAAATTTAAAAAAAAAAAGAAAAAAAAACTACAAACAAACAAAAAGTTTAGTAAATAGGAAATTGCCAAACCTTTACAAGAAAGCAACCCACCAAAATAATTTTGGACAAACATAGCAAATAAAAGAAAGAAAAAAAAAAAAGAAAGAAAAAGAATCATTTAAAAAAATCGTGACAGCATCAACCTCAAACAACAAAACAAAGCACGCTTACATATTCTACTGAAATCCATCAGTACTGTGTTTATTAGTATTTGTGTTTACTTCTCCGTATGTGTGTGTGTGTGTGTGTGTGTGTGTTGTGTGTGTGTGTGTGTGTATGTGTTTGCCGGTCTGTCTTTTTGGGATTGACCTACTTTTTCTCTCTTTATCACCAAATTTTATAAAGTATATACAAGATTAAGAGATGGGAAAATCTAAAAAACATTAGAATTAAAAAAATATATATCAAAAGAAAAATTTCATAGGGACTTCGACGAAAGCGAATCTTACTGGAATAAATTCGTTGAATTGGTTTGTTTGTTAGGAGATTTTAATAGCATATCAATCCGTCTGGGTTTATTTCATGCCAAGAGGTATGGAAATGATATAAGTTGTATATCTATATTTACACTTTTGTAGTTAATGGTTTTAATGTTAGCATTGTTGGGGATAACGTTGAGGGAGTGGATTTTTTATGATAGCGAACACATTGAGTCTAAAGCGCTTGGTAACTGACAGTTTCTTGCCTATGCAATTTTCAAATCATATATATATACAAGGTGTCTCATAAAAGTATCGAGATTGAATCTGTATTTACCAAGATAGAAATGGACAATGAATGGAACGTTAATTGTTTTCAGAATACAAGGTGTGTCATACAAGTGCCGAGTTTGAAGCTGTATTTACCAAGATAGAAATCAACAATGAATGGAACGTTAATTTTTTCAGAATACAAGGTTTGTCAAAAAGTACAAAACATTTCGATACCTTTTTGACACACCTTGTATATATATAATATATATATTAATATAATAATATATATATATATATATATATGTGTGTGTGTGTGTGTGTGTGTGTGTGTGTGTGTGTGTGTGTGTGAGAGAGTGTGTGTGTGTGCCTGTATGTTGTGTGGTGTGTCAAATAGGTGCAACATGAACTCAATATTTAAGCGGTTTTTTAACGAGTTTTCCTTCTCCTAGATCAGTTGCAACATCAAGGTTAAAGGGCCAGTCTGCTCTAATATGTGTTCATAGCTAAAGAGGTTGATGCATGCCTTTTACAAGCCTATAAGCACTATGTAAAATTCAAAACAGCTTGTCCAGGATTTGAATATATATATTATATATATATATATATATATATATATATATATATATATATATATAATATAACAGCATCCATCGAGAATCGAACTCACTATTTAGTAGTAATGCATCTGCGATACTAGCTTGCTAACCATTACATTACGATAGGACGCCTTTTCTACCCAACCTTTTTGTCATAGAAAGGATGTGACACAAGGTCACAAGAATGGGGCATCCAGTGACGATCAGACTCGCTATTCAGTAATGGATATGCGAGACTATTCATTTAAACGTCACCTCATAATGCGACGCCTTTTCCACGCGACCCTTTCGTCACGGAAAGGATGTGACACAAGGTCGCAAAGAATGGGGCATCGAACGACATATCGGCCCTCGTATCTACGAATTGTGCCGCTGGGCCTGTGACTGGCCATTTAATCGCATCGGGTCGCCAGACATGGTCAGCTTTCGTGAGAGACTCCAGCAAATTCGATAGATGGAACCGACACAACTCATCTCGGGTAAATGGTACCACAACCAGCAATCGGGCGCCAGCGTGGATCGAACTCGCCGTTCAGTAATAATGGATATACGAGACTAGCTTATTAACCATTAGATGAGTTAATTGCATATCTTTCTTAGACTCACAATAATCCATCTGCTTTTTGCTTTTTTTAGATTTATTATTCGTTTCGTTTTTAGTTTTCTTTGCTTTTCAGTTATACACAATCTTCTATTCTTAATAATTAACTCCTGTCTAGGCATCTTATTAAATCTGCAACGTTTTGAATTTCTAAAGCTCTCAAATCCAAACACCGGATTTCGTGCTGAAAGTTAAATAGCAAAAGGAAGTTTTAAAACTGTCATGTTTCTTTGCTTTATTGATTGATAGAAATCAAACTCTATTTTGGCTGACCCTTTGCTCTTGCTACACAACTGAATAATGATGACGGCAATTACATTCGTTAAAACAATGTTACTAAATTTAAACGATCTGAAAATAAGCAATTAATCACGGTGAAATAACAGTTTTAAAATAATAAATTTGTTTAATTCTTATTGGAACAAAGCCAGGCTCCACTTTCGTTCCTTGCAATCATAGATTCTCATTTCGACTGCAATTTCAAGTGACTTTACTTATTCTTGATAACATTGGGAAGTAAATGAATCTAAATAGCTTCCCGCTGGTTGATTGGGTGGTTTTCTGATTGGTTGATTGGTTGGTTGGTTGGTATGAAAAATATGGGTTAACCTCCCCTCGCAGAAATCGGAAGTAACAGGGGGGCCGAATTCCTTAGAACAGAAAAAAGTTGTCGTAGAGACTATACGGCCGAAATCCTTAGAACAGAAATAGACAGCTGACCAGAAGGTTGATACAACAGTTCAATATAGACACGCACAAATTTTGGCAGCACCGAACAACGAATTGGCCTCAACTACAACGGCTGAAAGAACTCTACACAAAGATAAGTGCTTAAGAAATTGTTACTTATATAGGTATGAGACTTACGACCGCTAAAAAGCAATACGTTTTAGCAACCATACGCACCATTAAACTTTTTTGGATTATTAAACCTTGTCTTATCTTTTATTCCTTTCTTATCGGTAATTGGGACCGAAAATTTCCCATACTGTTTTTTTACGGCAGGTCAACTCATTGGGTTATTTTATGTCGAAGATGTTTTTATCTTATTCATTCTGGTTGGGTTCTCATTTTTTTTAAACACAATTTTTCAAACTCATCTTTTTCTATTCAACCAATAGTTTGGACCCTAAAAGGTACTACCACTCCTGATCAGAGTTGACCTTGGAGTAATGGGGATGAAGCAGTACCTCACTTTCCCCATAACTCCAGAATTGGAACCTCACCATCAGATATAGTGTAACATTACTAAGCCTAGACGGTCGATCGTAGAGGCCCGTCCAACCAATTGACTGGTCGCGTCAAGCCCTAACACTTATATGATTGTCCCTACCGTATTTATTTTATGGTAAAAGTCCATCCCTTATCATATATGCGCTAAAGCGCGATGGCTAATATCGCATAATTCCCTGATTTTGGTAATTAGTAAAAATCAAGAACATAATTTTGTGTGTTTCTTAGAAACATGGTGTCTGCGAGATTTCAAATCTGAATGACATTTCTTTTCGGAGTTATAAAATGACACGTACATACCACAACGTTCTTTTATATATACATATATATAGATAAGATGTGCGAGCAGACAGTCAATAACCAATCGCCGTTGAGTTTTTATTCCACGCTAGCCTAATTTAGATGCACATGCTCTATCTACTATATTGAGCACTACTATCTCATAAATAAAGCACTATTATTTATCAATATTTGCACACACACATACACACACACACACACACACACACATATATATATATATATATATATATATGTGTGTGTGTGTGTGTGTGTGTGTGTGTGTGTGTGTGTAAGCGAGAAAAATGGAAATGAATTCGACAGACATGTTGAAAAGATAAGAGCAAGGAAAATATATACACTTTGATGAAACTGATTATACGCCGATACACGTTTCGACCAGAAGTTACTTACACATGCAAAATTAGATTTAAATTATTTTAACTGTGAAATAAAGATTAATATTATTAATAAACAAATGTAAACAACTGGCCTTCACCAGAGCAGAGTGTTCTCCTTTTGTGTCTATGTTAGGATAGCGAATATATGAAATTAATTCATAGTTTTTCGCTTATACGTTTTCAACCTGTTCAGTTTGAAAATTGCAGAGACGACAAACTGTCAGTTATGAATATCACAAATATACTATATATATATATATATATTATATATATATGTGTGTGTGTGTGTGTGTGTGTGTGTGGGTGTGTGTATGTGTGTGTGTGTGTTTAAATTGCTTAGTATATATATATATATATATAATATATATATATATATTTAATTGTGTTGTGTGTGTGTGTGTGTGTGTCTAGGCGTGCTGTATATATAATAATATATATATAATGGGAGAAATAAGTGCTTTGAATTCGGACCTAATTTTTGAAAATTAATTAATTAAATGAATTAGCGGGAATACCTATTAAAATGTATGGCTAAACAAATCGAGAAAATCAATCTCTGTATGTACATTCGGCCTATTAGGCCCCATCAGCAGAGACTATAGATCGGAAGACGCCCCTTGTGCGTGATTCATTATTATTATTAAGAATTTTTTTCAAAATTAGGTCCGACTCCAATTAAGCACTTATTCTCCCAAAATTATCGGCAAAAAAGCCATTCTAAACAAACCTTGTTTACACTTATCATATCGTCGTGTAATAAAAGTCACTAGAAGAGGAATATTAACCCTACTCTAACAAATCATAAAATCTAAGAGGTCCGTTTAGTGGGGTTATGGGATCGCCTGTCAGCTTGGCAGTCCGGTTTCAAATCACGCACAGGGCGTCTTCCGATCTATAGCTCTGCTGATGGGGCCTAATAGGCCGAAATGTACATACAGAGATTGATTTTCTGATTTGTTTAGCCATACATTTAATAGGTAATTCCCGCCTAATTCATATAATATATATATATATATATTATATATATTATATATACTATACAAGCACCCTAAACACACACACACACACATTATATATATGTATATATATATATATATATATATATATATATATGTATGTGTTGTGTGTTAGGGTGCTTGTATATATATATATATATATATATATATATTATATATATATATATATGGAGAGGGTAGACAAACACGGGATGTTGTACAAAATGGCCGTTTATTGTGGGTAGTGATGTCGACGTTATAATGTTTTGGCCTGTTAGACCTACCTAATTCAGGACGTTGGATTGAGTTCTTGCTTCAAGTGTGAACATTTTCCTACTGGTGAATTAGGAGGTCGTGAATGGGAAGGGGTCAGTTCTTGGTGTTAGCAGGAATTAGTATGTTTACAATAATTAAAAATAGATATTGCAACAATAAAACCAACACGCGGTCGAACGACGTTATTCATATGAAGTATAGAATATAAAACTATCCCTTGAATATAAGAGACATTATGTCTAACTACTGAAATGTTACTTGGTATTGTTCTTTTGTTCACACAGCATTTCGAGAAGTGCATTCTTTACGCGTCATCAGATGTAAAAACCGTAAAAAAGAAATTGAGGAGAACTGGAAAATATTTTAGCCAAAACTTTCTTTTAACATCTAGAACAATCTAGAAAGTTTAATCGTCTCAACAATATCTAGTTTGGTTTGTTTCTTTAATGACATATCAAACTTTATGTGTTATTTAATGCCAAGCCATCCTTATAGTTTAGCAGTAAAGTAAGTAAAAGTAAAGTCGTCGGTGTTGTCTAAAGTCGGTATCAGACAATCAGCGAGTGAGTCTATCCTCTTTTCACTAGCGACAGACCAAGGAGACTATTTTTGAGTCTGGGGCGGGACGTCACACCCACCATCAGCTCCTTACTTTATCGGACAGATCCCTGTGCTACTCATACGATGAATTGGCGAGGGACGGTATCGAACTAGGAACCTAGTGGTTTCTAGCCGAACGCTTTACCGACTGAGCTAACCCGGTCCTATGCAAGTTCCATATCTTTTTCCGAGCTTATGTCAGAAATTAGGCATAATAACGCTACTGGAGTTCGAACTCGCTTTCTACCATGTTGCAGCCTAGCACGTTAGCCACTACGCCACACACTACTCAAGAACAATATATGTTTTGTCAATGAAAACTTCTGAATGTTATACACATGCCTTGAATGTTATTATAACCTTTCCTGCTAATAACTGTGTAGATACGACACAATAAATACAGCAAGAAAATGAGATTAGCATTATGGATAGAGATTTTTTGTCTTGTTAAACTTGCATGTTAACTATAGATCTGCATATTCTATAAATATTAGTATGCGTGTATATACGAATTAGCACTTTTTAAAATACTTGCAAAACTCTGAGCGTGAGTTAGTTTTGAAAAAAAACAAAACTATATTATAGAAATTTTCTCTTGAATATTTTTGTTAGTTCCTTGTTCGTATGAGCTCTGTATGATTTTAAAAATATAGTTTTTAAAGATTCATCATCGTCTATTGTGTTGTGTGTATCTGTATATATATTATATAATATATATATATATATATATATATATATATATAATATATATATATATATGTTTTCGTGAGTGTGAATTGTGCATGTATATGTATGAATAGGGTGTGTGTAAGAGAGAGAGAGAGAGAGAGAGAGAGGAGAGAGAGAGAGAGAGAGAGAGGGGGAGTGAGAGAGAGAGAGAGAGAGAGAGTGGGTGATAGAATGTTACTTTATTTGAAGCCATGATTATTTTAATGTTTTAATATTTTAACCTTTATTTTTCTTCTTCTGCTTTTCCCGCCTTTCTGCACGCAGACCCGGTGTCTTAACATCGATTTGCGTGTCTATCAGCATCGAGCAATCCTCCAGCGTCATATTAAAAACTAATTTCAAATGAAAACAAGATGAAAAAAAAAAAAAAAAAAAAATCAAAAATAAAGACTAAAACCAAAAAATAAAAAAAAATGAGAACAATAATAAAAAACAAACAAACAAACAAAAATACAACAACAAACAACTTTGAAGTCGAAGTGGTCTCTTGTCCAAATTTCTTTTTCACCCGTGTGATCTTGCATCTGAATAGGTTTTCATCATTTCGCCGTTATTAATATCCGGTCGGAGCTGTTTACCAAACAGTTTCGAAGAAAACTTTTTTTCAAATCTTCCAGACACTGGCTTTACCCGATTGGAAATTCGATTTTTGTTTTATCTTATTCGATTTTATTTTCCTTCAAGAAAAATAAAATTGTTTTTCCTCTTTCGTTTGCCATCTCTTCTAACCTTATCACGTGATTGGTACATATTCAGTTTTACTCGGTACTTTTATTTCACTTATTCACCAAATATACTGTGAATTTTATCAATAGAATTAACCTAATAATATGATCATATAATAGCACTAATACTCTTAAACAATCTATTACTAGTAGTTTTAGCATTAGCCATTCGCGCTGTAATGGTTATCGTCGTAGGAAATGGGCACGACGATGTGCGTTCAAATCCTGGGACAGGCGTTTGCATTTCACATAGCATTAATACATATGGGGTTACACTGGTTTCACGTAGCTGGTTATCTTGGTGCATACATATGGGTTACAAAGTTACCTTTTGATTTTAAAAGGTGACTGTGGTTATTCTTGGTGTTTTCTTTGGATTTTGCTTTTAACCCCTTCTTATTTGGTTGGGCGCGCTGAATGGAATTCACGGAGAGAAAAGAGGAGGCAAAAGACAAAAGAGTCTAAGATCTAGGCTTTTTATTCTCAGGTCATAGCTCACCACGCGTGAGGAAAATACTTCCCTCTCTCTGTCCCTCCCCTAAATCAGAATGGCCGAATATTCTCTTGGGCGGAGTGGTCGTTTTCCAGCCACATGCTCGGAGGTTCTTCCGGTGAAGGATCATGGGAGTTGTTATGTTTCATTTGAATGTTATTTGCTTTTGTTTTGATACCCACATACTCTTGAGAAAGCGGTGCATCCAACTATGTTTTTATCGCTTTTTGTCGGCAAATTAATGCAGATATTTTACATGTAACCCCCCCCCAATTTTATCGGCATACAAATTTGTACAAATTTCATTTGAATTTTTACAAACTCAAATTTCCAAAAACAAAAAAAAATGTCATACCGTATTATTTTTATTCAAAACAAATGTCCCCACTTTTTAATACTTAAATGAGTTTCGAAAATCAAAGCAATCATACATTAAGCAAGAAACACAATTTTTACAAAAAATAAATATTCTACATTAATTTGCCGACAAAAAATGATAAAAACACGTTTTAGAAAATATCAACTTGGGCCAGTAATTTGCCTGACACCGGCACGCTAAAACATAGCGTAAATTAGGGCAGGAGGCCGGGACCACAAAAGATCATAATTACCAAGAAATTTGTACAAGTGAATCTTATCTTTTGTATCTTGCCATTTCAAGTACTTGAGTATTACTTATTTGAATGTCATTAGAAGGAAATTTACTTAAGATTTGAATGTGATGTAATGGCTTCCCCAACTAACCAAGCGGATGTCGCGAAACTTAGTTAGGATTGATTGACAGATAGCGGGTCAGAGTTGAAAAGCCCCAGTCGTGTGGGAAACTACGAATGTCCTTGAGGACAATAACGTGAGAATTAAATTAGTTTTAAAAAAAGGGAAGGTGTTTGGGTTTTAAGTGTCAAGCGAAGAATACGTATATTTTGGTGTTTAGTATGTGACCCCACCCCACACTATTGGTGATGGACCATACTTTAAAAGAGAACAAATATTTTTCTTCTTTTTGAGATGGGTCCAGAATAAACGTGTGTGGATTTTGTAACAATGGAATCAAGTGACAACCTGTAACGTTACAACTCTCCATTCGTAATGGACTGATACTGTGTTAATAACAATAATGGCTGTAGACTTATTTTCTATGCTACTTGGAGAAGTGCGAATATTGCTGTTGGATCTGATATTGTGAGATGTTTTGCGTTTGGAACCAACTTTGGATGCTCGAATGCTTATGCCATTAATAGTCTTTAGTAATAATACAAGGCGACATATTATTTTTCTCGTGAGATTTCATTGTCAAACTTCCCCGAGAAACCCGTCTCACTCTGTCAACGCAAAGATGTTGCAGAAGAACTCGTGGGTACTTCATCATGATAACGCACACTGCCCTGAGTATCCGAGAGTTCCTAGCTCAGAAGAATATCCCTGTGCTGGAGCAAACTCCCTACTTGCCCGACTTGGCTCCATGTGATTTTTCCTCTTCTCCAAGCTCACAGGGGTCATCAAGGAAACCTATTTTGAGGATGTGCTCGACATCAAAAAGGCCGTGACGATAGGAGATTCCCGGAAGAATCCTTGTGGCAGAGAAAGATGGGAAAGTGCATTAGACTCCAGGGGGATAACGTTGAAGGGGATAAATTTAGTTTATAGTTTGGATTTGAAATCATTTTTTGTGACACCAGTCCTGGAACATTTTTGACATACCTCGTATATTTTGGTGTCTCATGAAGGACCCCACACAAACACCATTGGTGATGGAGAACAATTTAAAAGAGAACGAATATTTCTTCAATCGAGTGAACAAAAGCCAACTTACATCGTCTTCTATGTAAGAGCAGTCCCCAAAAGTTTGTAAAATCTAGAATAAACGTGAGTGAATTTTGTTATAATTGGATCAAGTGACAATCTCTTATCTTCTCAATGTTTTTCGTCTCTAAAACCTTTTCAAGAACCAACAACATTACAATAAACCTATTCTTTCGAAGGCGCATTGTGCAATGGCTAACATCGTAAGAAATGGACTCGTTGACCCGAGTTCAAATCATGGGCGAGTCTGTTTGCATTTCACATTGGATAATTTTTGTTTTATTTCGTTTTCTCATTTGAATCGAGTGCTGATTATTGAAAAAACTATGAAATTCAGAATACTAATGATATATTTAATTTAGGATATATTTTTCTTTTCTTTTTTTTTTCAGATCTTTTTAGAAATTTAAATTTATCTGGCTCTAAAAAGAGAAAAGACGATTTTAAAAATAGACTATTCAAATCTAAGGAAACTGGTGGAACTTAGTACCAACGTGTATGAAGAAAAGTAAACCTCAATAAACAAGAAAAAATCTATACAAATCTGCTGTTCCAGCGAGAGTTTTTAAGCCCAAAAATCATTGATGATTTATAACTGTTACCAAGGATTTCTTTAAATTCTTCTAGAAGGTTCGCATCCTTATTATTCCCAGAGTGAAACATAATTGCATAAAATAAAATGACATAAGATAAAAGAACCGACGGGTAACATAAGAGCAAATACATAACTATCACAACTATGAAGTAGTTAAAAACTCACATTACTGTGAATAAATCAATATTGTTGGAAAAAATATTGTGAAACATGTAACTGTAATGCCTGCATTAGATGTAGGTATTTAAAAAACAAATTGCTGATGTTGTGACCTAAATTCAGTATTCGGTACCACGGTCTACTGGTCGTGGATCACTTTAAATATACGCTCCTATATTTGAAGCGCTGGTAGGTGTCAACAGTTTTGTTGTAATCATGGGTCACCGGGAAGTTTCGGGTTTTTCAACATCATACTTCTCTCGATAGTCTTACCCTATCAGATATGATGGAACTCTAATCCATCTACTATCTCGAGACGCTAACAGACTTTTGACTTTTATCGTTTTTGGACGAGTCTAAAACTCTCTACTAAGCCTCTGATTTGCTGGTGCTAACAACTAGTCAATAGCACGGCACACTCTATTTAATTGGTATACGCGGAAAAATAACACTTTTTTCTTCAAAACAGATTAAGAGCTTTAGAGGAAAAAAGGTAATTAACCAACCCTTCATTATAACAGACTTGAGAGGCATATTTTCTTTTTCTTACTAAACTGTAGTTCTATATGCACGATCGATGTGTAGGTACAATACTATATAACCAGTGTAATCTGCGTCAAAACAAACCCCTTAGAGCAAAGCGAGATATGTGTAAAATGCGACAGGTAAGTGACCTTTAATGCGAATAAATGTGTATTAAATATGACCAAACATAAGGTAGGAACTTCTTAAAACTCATTCACTGTGTCCGAAGCCGGTGGAAGGTGAGTGCCCATACCCTTTTCCTGACATGAAAAAATGTGTAGGATTTAATCAACTACAATTAATAAGATCCGAGAAATATTTTTTTTTAATTCAATCCTTTCAATTTTATTGATTTTTTTCTTCTTAGCTGCATCAAATACACACAATGCACCCGGAATATTGACCGTAACAAGGTTTTTCCGCCAGGTATTTACAGGAAAACATTATGAAAGACAATCGTTTATTTATCTATTTTTCTCTTTGTGCTAAAACAAAACAAAACGTGGAAATTTTTTTCACGAGAGCAAGCAGGTGTACTATACAGTAGGTGGGTTGTCGTCTTTGGTCTACGAGCCTTTCTTTGAATCAACCACTCACAGGCCCGCAAACTTTAGCGGCATTATCGAAGATAGGATTTCTTCCTCTTTGGTCAGCAGCCTCTAGAGAATTCGGACGAGCAAAAATAGTCGTCTCTTATATTCAGCTGAGAGAAAGTGAGAGTCGAAGTCGTCCTCCGATAACGCACCAACCCCAATGACTTCAGTAAAGTGAACTGTATTATAATATTTACATAATTATAATTTCTACTGACAAAACTTTCGTTTGCAAGTATTTCAAGCGTAATTTCTTGTTTATGTACACATTAATACAAGTTATTTGAAATTCCATGTCGACTTAATGTGTTTTCCGTTTTTAATCCCTGTCTGCAACACACTTGCGGCGCTAATCAACACTGTACCAACATAGATTTAGATTTAAAATGTGAATTTGAATTCAGCTGAATTAGGCTAACAGAAACTATTTGGTCAGACGAGTGCGATAGGTACGACTCAGAAAAAAAAGCTATTTAATTTAACTCAGTTATAATTAAGTTATTTTAACACGAGAATGAAGAAGAAATTTATGACCAATAACGTTCGAGTTATTTTTTGCTTTTATTTTCGAAAGAAAAAGTCGTAAACTTATTTCAAAATATATATTACGCAAATACAAATGCACAGCACGTACGTAACCACAAACAACAAGATTTCTATAAAGATTTATAATGTTTTTCACCTCCTATTATAAAACTATCGTTCTATGTTTCAGTCTGTTTTTCTCAATATGTATATGTATATATATACAAGGTGTGTCAAGAATATCTGATCTTCAAACCAATGAAGATCACATAGCTGAGAAACTGTCAGTAACCAGGCACCGTTAACCCCATATCCATGCTACCTTAAATTAAATATAAATACTCTATCAATGATATTAAGTACTGATAATTCACAAATATAGCATCCGTATTAACCCCGTTCTGTAGATCAAAGGAAAACACAACGTGGGCACTGTAACCATCGACAGAGCAACTAGCGAGAGACACGAAGGTAAGTAATCTCAACAAATACACTGGCTAGAATAGGACCACGTTGGTGTTAATGTTATATAACCATTTCATCTGCTGGGTAAATAGTGGGGAGTGAAGAGAGCTGTTCTTAAGAACATTCTTCATTTAAGCGACTGGCCATCTTATTTTGGGTTGCTGTCCTTCTTAGGTTGATACATCTTCTTTTGTGCCTTTAGTTGTCTGTGCTCATCCACTTTGTTTTTAATAATGAAACAATGCTTGATTTACTTTTCAGACCTCTTTATTACTCAAAGTCCGAAAGGGTTTAACCGCACGGCGAGAAGATGGTTTACCTGGGAAAAACGACCCTATCACGTCTGGCCCTTTTGACTAAGCACCAAAATTCAACTGATCTAGATCAGTCACCTTCTCACGCCTTGCCTTTACCCAATAAAAAATCAGCGGTAAGGTCAGTGAAAGGATAACTTGTTTGTCAATCACTTCTTATAACGATTATAATGGTAATGTACAGTTGCAGAAGGCGTAAATGTTGCACGTACCCAATGTATGTGATACTTCAATCAAGTTAGTGTCAGTTTGAAGGAAGATTATGAAGCCACAGTTCATATATAGCACACCTTGTGATATATATATATATATATTATATTATATATATATATATATATATATATATATATTATCAAGATTTGAAGGCAATACAATGCATATAAAAAATAAAAACAAAAAGATGTTGTTTTTTTGTCTTATCGATTTCAAAGAAACTTTATCATCAGAGACGAAAATCAGAAATGGACGTGCTTAAGTTTTTTTGTTTTTTTTGCGTGGTGATACTTTCTTTTTTTTTTCTTCTTTTTTCCCTCTTCTTCTTTCTTTTTTTCTCCTCCCTTCCCCTTTCTTTACGTTTAAGAATGAAATGGGCGATAACTGCAATTTCTCTTCTTTTTTTTTCTAAATATTGTTTTTAAGAACGAATGCTTAAGATCCTACCTTATATATGTATCTAATATTGTCTATTTATCATCCGGTCAAAATTGCGACAATGTATTGTGGCAAACATATATATATATATATATATATATATATATATATATATATATATACATATATATATATATTTTTTTTTTCCTGTAGTTAGGATCTTTCCATGTGTGGTTTAACCAAGCTGATGCAGGTAGACTGTAATGAGAGCTCAATGTGCCTAATACTAATGAATGGAAGGACAGAGCAAGATATTCAGTAAATGAAGGAAAAAACTCTAAACTTGCTTCATTACAATAACTTATTTCAACCGTATTACTACGGCATCTTCAGGTAATCACAAGAACATGACTCTTACTGAGAATTTCCCAAAGTAACATCGATTTTAAATCTATAAATTTGGGGAGGGGAGGGTTGGTGTCTTAGTTTGAAATGGGCAGGATTCGTTTCTTTGAATTAGGTGGAGAGGTCTATGCTTTGGATAAGGTGTGGCTTAGATGGGGGACCGATTCCTTGGGGAAACAGTTATAAAAGTGTACATAGAAAAAAGTGTACATCTGAAAAAAATTAATGAATAGAACGTTATTTTTTTTCACAATACAAGGTGTGTCAAAAAGTACAAAATATGACTATACATTTTATTACACAACTTTCATATAAGGGAGAGACTGTTTGTAAAAGAGTAAGATAAATTAAGAGTGAGAGTATATGAGAGAAGAGAGAGAGAGAGAGAGAGAGAGAGAGAGAGAGAGAGAGAGAGAGAGGGGGGGAGAGAGAATGATTATATTCTGCTGGTTTATAATTTTTAAAAAGTTGAGTGAGAGTGAATGAGAGACAGAAGAGAAAAGAGAGAGAGAGAGAGAGAGAGAGAGAAAGAAAGAGTGAGAAATATGAGAGAGAGGAATTATTATGTTTTGTTGGTTTAGAAAATTTATTAAAAAATTGAAATAGATTACTAAGTAGGGCCCCGAGCCAGTTCTTGTTGTGAACACCCCAATTCAGAGTTTTCCTTCTCCTAGACTGATTGCCTAACCAAGGTTAAGTAACTTCGTCTGTCCTACTATTTACCCATAGTTGGAGGAAGAATAGTTGGATTTCTACCTTTCCCAAGATTATTAGCGCTATGTGAACTGTAGCTTCGTCCAGGATTTGAACTCAGGTCGACGAGTACCATTCCGTACGACTCTAACCAGTATACACACTGCGCTTCCTATTACACTACCACGCTTCTTTCTAACGTGGCATCACATGGTAACTCATGAGAGGATATTCGGCAGACTTTCCAACAAATTCAAACGACACTATTGGTGAGAAGTTTAACTAATATAATATTCAAAATCTGATTTTATAATTCAGACTCACTTGTGCCATTTTGGGCGGGAAATGCTCGCAGGGCTCAGCGTCTACTAAGGGTAAGAACTACTTTATAATTCAACATTGAGACATCTTGGCTAGCATTTAGGGTTAGGCTTGCAAACCCCGGGTTATTTATGTTCAATTTGCTCCCTCGTTCTATTATAGTAATGTTGTTTAACGGCTTGTGTGGAATTAAATTTATTATTTGGACATGATCATAAATCATTTTTAGATATGTTTTTTGGCGTTTACTGGTTGTTTCCGTAGCCAAATCATAAACAACAAATGCTTGAAAGAAGAAAAGGAAAAATTAGAAACATTTCAATAAATCATTATGACTCTTATTCACAGATATAATTATATATATATTATATATAATATATATATATATATATATATATATATATATATATATATATATATAAATGGGGTTTTATATATATAAAATGCTTTTAAATGGAAGACAAGGTGTGTAAAAAAGTACAAAATCTCGATAAATTTTGACACACCTCATATATATATATATATATATATATAATATATATATATATATATGTATGTATGTTTGGTGTGTGTGTTTGTGCGTGTGTTTGTGTGTGTTTTATAGTTACAGATATATATATATATATATATACGATCAATTGTCTGTAACTATATCACACACACAAACACACACACACACACACACAAATATATATATATATATATATATATATAAATATATATATATATATATATATATAATATATATATATATATACCTTCCATTCTTTGTTCTTTCTATCTTGATAACACAGCTTCAAACTCAGAAATTCAATGACACACCTTGTTTTCTGGGAAAAAATAACGTTTCATTCATTGTTAATTTCTATCGTGGTAAATACACCTTCACTACTTCACTACAGATTTCACTTCCTTATCACTGGAATGATGTTTGCCTCTCAAACCCTCTTTCATGGGGCCGAAGAGATGATAGTCTGAAGGTGTTAAATCTGCTGCGTAATATGTAATGAAGAGGTATCTCAAAAACAGTCATCAGAATTTTACGTGGCGGGGATACATTCGAATGTGGAACATTGTTATTGAGAAAAACAGTGACTATGTGGAGAAGTAGGGATGCGATCCCCTGAAGACCGGCTTCATTTTGTTGTATGATACATGTTAATATGTTGGTAATTATACCTATCCTAAAAAATGTCATTACTTTTTTACACACTCTCGTAAAATCGCTTACGGAAAAAATCATTTGCCAGACATATGATTCATCATTTTTGTCATATGAATTCATCCTTCGTTTGTTTTGTTTTTACATCTAAATTACCCCAGTCTCTTTTATATAATGAAAGCATTACAAAAAATGTCAAGTTGTAAAGAAATCGCTCGTGACTATATATCGACCATATAGAAATTAGATCTCTGATAAAAGTTTTACAAGCTGTAGCCATATCGGTACTATTGTAGGGTTGCAATTTATCGCACCGATCAGATTGTTCATACTGTGCTTAGGTGGCGCGGTACCGGAATCGAACTGATAACCAGGTGATTCCTAGGCGTATGTTCTACCGACTGAATTAAACCGGTCCTTAATGTATGACATATATATGTTCGGTTGTCTGCCCTTTGCCTGGAAGAGTTATCATCCCTCTGGGTTCCCGTTTTTGACCACCAGGATTTTTTGGTATTTAAGCGCCTGTTTTGAACTCTCTCTCTCCCCCCTCTCTCTCTCTCTCTCTCTCTCTTGATTCTCAGGAATTGATAACTATGGGTTAGACACTTGTCTACACCCTCCCTGTGTGGGGGTTGTTCACCCCCCAACACACTGCCACTAGTAAGTGACTTTAGTCTATGGACTTTCCATAACTATCCATAGCTTTTGTATCTAATCATTTTTCTATGTACGTATATTATCCACTATGTATTTTGTCACATGTATATGTATTTCACGTCTTAAATATTTCTCCATGTGTTACATTTCACACCCTTGGTCGCAGTTGTTTTGTTCAACCAATTATAACACTATTATAACCTTGAACCTTACATATATATTTATTAAGTAGGAAGCGCGTGGTGCGATGGTTAAAGTCATGGGAAATGGATTCGTCGCCCCGAGTTCAAATCCTGGATGTGATAATTGCATTTAACTTTGCGCTGATACACTTGGGAAAGGTATGAATCCTACTCTGCCTCCAGCTATGGATAAATAGTAGGGCAGACTGGGCTCTTTAACCTTTGTTAGGCAACCAGTCTAGGAGAAGGAAAACTCTGAATTCTAACCTGTTGAACTCCGCTTAAGAAATTGACCTTGTGTCACATCCTGCTCGTGCGGAGGGGTTGGTAAATATATATATATATTCATTAACCCTTCGTACAAGCAGGATGTGACACAAGATCAAGCACTTAAGCAGGGTTTTACAGGTTCGAATACAGAGTTTTCTGTCACCTACACTGGTTGTCTAAGCAAGTTTAAAGTGCCCATTCTGCCCCACTATTTACCTATATTTGGAGGGATAGTAGGTGGATGCATGCCTTTTCCAAGCATAATAACGCTATGCGAAATGCAAACAGCTTTATCCAGGATTTGAACTCGCGTCAACGATTCCATTACCTATGACTGTAACCATTACACCACGCGCCTTTACTATATATATATGATATATATAGTAGTTCAACTACATTTCTAAATGTAGAAAATCAAATTTTCATTAATTATAACGTATAATTGAATTGCTAGACTCAAGTTTTACTATTATCGCAAAACATCAATCATTGCAAGATATTTGATGCGGGATAAGAAAAAAACAAACTTTCAGCTGAGCTTTCTCTTTCTTGTATCAAAACTAAAGTAATCCTCAGTTGAAAAATAACTTAAGGAAATATCGTTCAATTATCGCTCAACTGAAATGAGAAAAAAAAAAGTCTTAGAGTTTGTTTTTAAAAAAATAATACGCAAGGAAAATATTGTTTTTTAACACGAGAGCTTATGTATCAGTAATCACTCTTTAAAAATATAGCATTTTTTTTTGGTAGTCGGCTTACGTAACGATGTAATTGAGACTAGAACACTGCATTGCGACAGTTCTTAGTATGGTGATCAATGTCTATACAATCTGTCAATACAGATAAATCAATAATGAATCGATAACCTTTCAAGTCTAAAAGAACACCGTCTACCAAAACAGATCCTGTTTTCAGATCTGCTAGCTGTTGAATTCAGAGAGTTGGTCTCCTACTGAGTTGAGTAGCAATAACTAACTCAGCCCCCGTCCCCCCAAAAAAATTGTGCTTAGACCCATTGGTACTCATAGTACTCTGGATTAGTCCACACTTGCATCAGGGTGATCTTATTCCCTGAGTTCTGATTGGTTGATGGTTTCAGTGTGGACATGGTGATAGATAAATGTCCACCATTCTACACCATGCCCTTGAAACTTTTGGGGTCTGTATTTCAGTTACAGCCCATGTTCCTCTTGTCTACCACCTGCACTCTATTAAGAATCCCACTGTAATGCAGTGTCGTATTGCTTCTACACTAGCGAATATATATTTACCAACCCCTCCGCACGAGCCGGATGTGACACAAGGTCAATTTCTTAAGCGGAGTTTAACAGGGTTGAAATCAGAGTTTTCCTTCTCCTAGACCGATTGCCTAACCAAGGTTAAAGAGACCAGTCTGCCCTACTATTTACTCATAGCTGGAGGGAGAGTAGGATTCATACCTTTCCCAAGGGTATTAGCGCTAAGTGAAATGCAATTACCACGTCTAGGATTTGAACTCGGGGCAACGAGTCCATTTCCAATGACTTTAACCATTACACCACGCGCTTCCTACCTAGCGAATATATAGGCTATAAGAATATGTCACATTGGTATATAACCAAAACTAGATCCTTATAAGGCATTAGTACATCCATGGATAAACTTACATTGAATATTTGGTAAGGAAAGATAAACAACTAAGTCCAATAAAAAATACTCATTTGAATAGTTAACAGATACAACATGCAACGACATCGTATACATGGCCCTAACAGCTAAACCGTATATAGGGTCTCATAAAGTCTTGCAGAAGTTTAAAATTGAAAACTTAATTACTCAATAACTAAAGAAAGAACGGGGAAGGAAAGAAAGTATGAGCGAATGAAAACAATAACGCTAATCTCTTTCGATCGAACATAACGAAAATATGTAAAGAAGGAAAGAAAGAAAAAGAGTGGGAGAGAGAGAGAGTTACATTACAGTTATATTATTATACTTTTTATATATTGAACTATTTAAAGTAAACTTATCAAATGTTGTAATAATAAATTATCATACTGTGGTATATACACAGGTCCTGCTTCTCAAAAAAAAAGATACAGCATTTTTGCACTTTGTATTTTATGGATACGTTTTACGTTGCAAACATTTTATTTTTCATTACGAGGTTAGTTGTTTTTCTGATGTTGTCTTAGTCTCCAGATGCCGTTGACAGTCAATTCTTCTATATAGCATCTACACAAATTTCTTTCGTAAAACTTGTGTAGAAAAATATTTTTATTAATTTATATATAAATCTTATTGTCATGGAGATTGTGTGTGTATCTGTCTGTAACTGAAACTCTATCAGCGCCCAAGTCACAATTCCCTTAATTATTTACGACACATTCACAACGATTTTATTTTAATTTAAATTTCATTTAGCAATAAAAAAAAGTTTTTCATTATTAATACAGTTTGGCCTTATATACATACTAATAACATTCAATTGTATTTATATATAAACAAAAAAGCAGCTTACATTGTGAAAAGGAAGGTTAATTTAAATATCAATATTAAGAATTTGATTTTAATAAACATGTGGTTGGTATTATTGATTTCTGTTTTATTCTAATAAATATGAGCAAAGATCTCAGAGATAAATCGTAAAAGAAAGCCATTAACAACAGAAAATAGCTGTAATTTTATTCTTTACTTCCTAATTTAACTAAATAGTTAAATTAAGAAAATTTAGCAATGAAAGACGGGAGTGATAGAAAATGTTGGAGGAGTTATTTTCAAAGTTATTCTATTTTTCGAGTATATCCCTCTCTGTTTAAAATCATTTTATCTGCATTCTTATTTAGTTTCATTAGTCTTTCTAATTTAATATAATATTTTATTAGATTAATTCTTAAATACTTGCAAGCGGAGGGTGCATATATTTATTAGTATAGGTAATAGATATATTTTCAACTTTTTAAAACCTAACCAACGCCAGGTATCCCTTCTAGTTTGATATGATTATGAAGAACATTTTCTTTAAAATTTCACATATGCATTTAAAAATCTTTTTTTTTAATTTTCCATGGAAATGTTAAAAAAACCAGTAAATAGTTGATTTTTCACTGACTTTTATAATTGGAATAATTTTTGTATCAAAATTCTCAAATACAACTTTTACGAATTTTTTTACATGTTTTTATTACTTAATATAAATTGTTAGTCTTGACAAATTTACACTATCGATTTTTACAAAGATCTAATGGCTGTACAGAGTTTACTCAAAGAAATTTTATGTAAGAAATTTCTTAAATCTTTCTTCATACAAATATAAAAATAATATTAACGGTAAACTTAATTTTTATGCCATTTTGTGATTTTTTTTCTTTCTAAAATATCGTTTTCTCATGAAAATATTTTATTCACAGCCAATTTACGTAAATACAGACTTACTTTGCAGTATTACACCCGATATATATACAGGCGTTAGGCAATTAGCTTCTATTAAATTCATTATAACTTAAATAAAATATCTTTAAGAAATCAATATATACTTAGCAAGAACGTTATGTCATTTTGTTATATTCTCTTGCTTACGAAATCATAAGAATGAAATGATTCATGCGAGTTGAAAGAATAATGTCTAACAAAAGATAAATACACAATTCATTTATATCTATAAATGTCGATATAATAAATATAAATAAATTCAAAGAATTAGAAACAAACAGAAATGGATATAGCTAATGGGGAATTAAACAAAAGTGAAATCTAATTCAAAAGAATGGCGTCAAATAGTAAGACGCTTATTTTAAATACGTATAGAAGAAATATATCCAAAGGCTGTTAGCATTTTGGATCAGTAAACTGATAACAGTTTAAATGGCGAACAAATATTTAAAGAAAAGAAAAAAAATGATAGAAATTAAAACTGAATTTTAAAATCCCAAGGACGAATTATTGAATGCTGACTACGCAATATCATCTGTTATTACAATGGAGATTGTACGTTTGTCTGTCTGAAACCGAAACTATATCACTACTCTAACTGCCGTAACTTAAATATGAATGCTCTATCAATGATATTCAACACTGTCTACTTACAACTATAGGACGACCATTATGTACAATATAATATATATATATATATATATATATATATATATATTATATATTATATACTCAATACAATACCTCAACCTTTCATCCAACGTGCCAGAAAAAAAGCCAACAAAATCCATGACCGTAAACACCCCCCAGCAACAACTATCTAAATAGATATATATCATTCTGCCCAACAACTCTGCGACAACCATTATATATATATATAATATATATATATATATATATATATTATTTATATACATATATATTATAATGTGTGTGTGTGTGTGTGTGTGTTTGTGTTAAAATCTATGGACAATTCTTGTCAGACGAGTTTTGTTCGATCCTTTCTAACAGTCTGGCAATCTTTTTAATATCAAGGTGGAATTGGTGTAGCAATCCACCAAAGGTTTTTTCACTGGCACTTTCTGCACTACTTTGGGTCCTCTTCAGGTGTGGAACTGGTGGGATATTTCCGGTGTCTCGCTTTTAAATCAATCAGTAGCAGTAGGAGTTAGTAGTAGGGGGGACTCACAAGTTTCATTTAAGCAAACAGTGGCAGTAG
>CM042152.1:52533739-52551270 GCA_023376005.1 Doryteuthis pealeii
GCGTTTTATTGCCTCGACATCAGTCTACCTAACCACAATTAAATCACAGGAAGTCTTTCATCTGCCATGGTTCTCAGGTTCTTTTACATTAGCGCTGACCCAGTCCAATTTCCTCTTGCTATTTAGCTGCATATAACAACATCTACACTATCGAATACACATGGGAAACTAAATAAAATCTCATATATATAATATATATATATATATATATATATATATACATATATAAACACGGACGCGAGTGGGCGTGTGGATGTGCATGACATGTGTGTGCGTATTTGTGACAGTGTAAGTGTCTAGTGTTGTGTGTGGCATGTACATAGATCCAGATACACACACACACACACACACACACACACACACATATATATATATATATATATATAATATATTATATATATAGTTTTACGAGTGCAAATGCGTGCGTTCAAATAGACATACACAGAGACCTGCAGACACACACACGCACACACAACACACACGCGCACACACACACGCACGCTCACACACACATATATATATATATATATATATATATATATATATAATATATAACAGGCGCACCCGACCTTATACATAGCACACATACATAACACACGGAAAGATGTAAACAAACAGCTGACACACGGATACAGCTAACAAACGCACTAAATATTTGACCATATTTTCAAATTTCAAAATGTTTCCATGTCTGTCGATTGTTCCGCTTAAACAATCGCTCGTATAGCGTGAAACCAATGGTATCAGATTTGTTTCCATATATTAAATATATATATATATATATATATATATATATATATATATAATATGATATTTATAAGTAAACAGTGCTCAAAATCATTGGTAGAGCATTTATATCTTAAATTAAGGTAGCATTGACATGGAATCACAGACACTGGTTACTGACAGTTTCTCGCCTATGCGATCTTTAAACCAAGTGTGAAAATTGTGTAATATACTGTGATTCGGTCTTTTTAAAAAAGTGGACGGGTGTAGAGGTAGTTTTTAATTGGTCACTTGCTATATGTTAGCGTGAAGTTTGCCGGATATATACTTATTTAATAAGGACGAGTGTTCCTTTATCTATTCCCTTAGGGGGTGATGGATTGCATTGCCTCATCGTTTTATTGTCCTTTGCTGACATATTTATGGGAGGGTCCATTACTCTGCCTTTTCTTGTTAGGGAGGTGGGGTCATTCCTAGTTTATTTTCTTACTCGTTGCTTGATGTTTTGGAAAAAATGTATTATCTGATTGTTTGCTATTTGTTTTGGTGTTTTTTTTTTTCAGTTTGTGGTTTACTTTTGTTTTTGTTTTTAATTTGTTTTTGGTCGAAAGAGTCATTAATTGTGATTACTTGATAATTGTTTATTTTTTGTGTCTACATTTTGATATACGTTCTGATCGTTTGTTGAGTAGTATGTTCTCGGGGAAGGATATAGGTTGCTTTATGATGGACTATTTCCTTATTTTCCAGGTTATTTCCGCTGTGCTTCGGTTGAAATATATATTGTCTGTGTGTGTTGCGTGTATGTGCTTGTGTTTGGGAGTATACATATATATATATTATGTGTCTATGTGCGGGAGTGAGGTCTTGCATAGTGCCATTCGTGGAGGTTTGCTAAGAGCGCGACATTTCTCTTGATCAGGTGTCACAAACTATGGCCCGTGGTCGGATCCGGCTCGCGAATTCATTTTATCCGGCCCCGACCGTGCTTGAAAGTGTTTGTTAAAACGTACGGAACACGAAGATGTTTCTGATAGCATTTATATTTGAATATTATGTTAAGCTAACTAAATTTTCATGGAATTAACTACTTTATGTAGGTTACAAAAATTTCGTTCCTGTGAGCATTTCACTTGTTACCTACGTGATCCCGGATCTCACTTATTATGACTTTTGAAAAGCCACAGGTAATTTTTAAATAGATACTGTGAAGCAAAGAATTGGTCAAAAGTTATGAGACAAATATTTTTGGAAAGGGCAAACCCTATATTTTCAATATATATATATATAAAATTTGTAAAAAATTATAATTTCTCAGAATGGTTAATTTGGATTTCGTTCTGGCTAGCAAGTATCGAACACAATAATATTTCGCGCTATTCTGTATTTGTACCAAAATCAGAACTGTAATTTGATATTTAACTTTTAAGAACATCCAAAATGCTTTTTAAAAAAGTATGTATCATTTTTTTTCTCATTTAGTTTTCTTTTCTCTTCGTAATGTTTTCAAGTCAGTGCACTTTTCGATTTAAAAAAAAATTTCATTATTTGATGACAAATTATTTTCATCAAATTGTTATCAAATTTATAGTATAGTATACTCTAATAATTTGATATTCGATCGGCTACGCCTTGAATTGATAATGTTATTTTTTAATGATTATTTATCGTTTTACATTAATTTGATTACGTTATTTTTCTATTTTTTTTCATTTTTTTTCATATTAATTTGAAATTTAGCAAATCGCGTCATTTATATTTCATTTAAAAAATATAGTAAATAATTGAATTAAAATTTCTTACTATATCATTATGTGATGGCATTCCCTCAAATCTGACGAAAATAAATTTTCTTTACCTCCCACCAGGCCGGATTAAATTAAGATCTTTTTTACGTGGTGATTTTTATGGGTCATCCTGCGAGGCAGCAGTAATAGATGTGCAAACGATGATTAAACCATGTTTTATCTCCTCAACCCGGGCTCCGCCGGATAGCCGCTGCTAGTATATATATATATATATAATATATATATATTATATATAGAGAGAGAGAGAGAGAGAGAGAGAGATATAGAGAGCGAGATAAAGTGAAAGAGAGAGAGAGAGAGAGAGAGATAAAGTGAAAGAGAGAGAGAGAGGATATAAAGTGTGTGTGTGTGTGTGTGTGTGAGAGAGAGAGAGAGAGAGAGAGAGAGAGAGAGAGAAAGAGCGAGCGAATTATGAAGGTTGTAAGATGGAGAGGCATACTTATATAAACATACATCTATACATAATCTACATCAGAATATCAATTGTGCATTGCAGATGAAGCAATGAAAAAAATGGAATTATTTTACGGAATGAAATATACATATATATGAAATATAAGGGAAACCGCACATATGTCGTACAAAATAAGGAATAGATTATAACCATAGGAACACCATTAATATTGGAAAAATAAAAGAATACAGACACTTGCTTAAATAAAACAAGCTCTTTCAATCCCCAAACTATCTTAGTAGATTATCCGAGAAGTAGTGAAATAATAATAATAATAATAATAATAATAATAATAATAATAATAATAATAATAATAATGAGAAACGGAATCACTTATAATTGCTGCACAAAATAATGCCATAAGGACAAACTACATAAAAGCGAAAATTGATAGGACCCAACAAAATAGTAAATGTAGACTTTGTGGTAATAGAGATGAGACTGTAAACCATATACTCTGCGAATGTAGCAAACTAGCACAACGAGAATACAAAACTAGACACGACTGGGTTAGGAAGGTGATTCACTGGGAATTATGCAAAAAATTCAATTTTGACCATGCAAAAGAATGGTATATGCATAAACCAGAATCTGTTCTTGAGAACAAAACGCATAAAATTCTTGGACTTTTAAATAAAAACGGATCACCTTATCCCAGCAAGAAAGCCAGACCTAGTGTTGATAAACAAAAAAGAAAGAACTTGTCAACTGGTGGATTTTGCAGTTCCAGCAGATCACAGGGTGAAGCTAAAGGAAAATGAAAAAATAGACAAATATCTGGACCTTGCAAGAGAACTAAAAAAGTTATGGAATATGAAAGTGAAGGTGATACCAATTGTAGTTGGTGCACTTGGAACAGTCCCAAAAGGATTGGAAAAGGGTCTGCAATGTTTGGAAATCAGAGAAAGGGTTGAAACCATTCAGAACACTGCACTGCTGCAATCCGCCAGAATATTAAGAAGAGTCCTGGAGACCCGAGGAGACTTGCTGTCACTCAGACTCCAGTGAAAGACCATCATCAGCTAATGGAGTGAACTGATAATAATAAATCGACCTTACATACGTACATATAGAGGGCAGTATGATAATTTAATAATTACATTTGATATGTTTACTTCAAAGCTATTGCAGAAGAGTTCACTATGTAAAAGTTATACTAATCTTGATTTAACCCCCTCTGTCACTCTTTTTCTTCCTTTCCGTCTTTTTATCTTTTCCTTATGTTTGATTTAAATAGATTAGCGTTATCGCTTCCGCGCGCTCATCTCTCTCTATCTTTCCCATACTCCATTTCTTTCTTTCTTATTATATTTTTCTGAGTATAAAGGAGTGCGTAAGTCTTGTATGACCAATGTGTAAACGGGACACAATGATTTGTTCGTTTCTGAACTTTCTAAATGCTGGTCTCCTGTCTCCCAAAGTTGGTTTGACTAAAGAGAATTTATTGTGGATGTTGTTGTTCTAGTGGTGTTGCAATTTTGTATGGAGTAATCTAAATAGATACAAAAATACGTTAATCTGAACATTAGCTACATATATCTACACTGAAAATACGAATTTGTTCGGATCAATACAACTGCATGTTTTAACACGAAAATATCATAAAATGCGTTCTTAACAATTAATTTCATTTCAAATAATGCGTAAGCACAATTAAGAACAAATGTTATGATATTTTCGTGTTAAAACATGCAGTTGTATTGATTTACGGAGAAATGAAAATGGCCGACCAAAACAAACGGCTTCCTCAAAGTGAAACAAACCCGGGGAGGTTATTCTCATTTATGGAGCTAATGTTCAGATTACCAAATATAATTACCAGTAATGTTATATATTGTACAAACGGAGATATGAATTTCCGGTTTTATTAAACAAAGAAATATAACAAATGCCCGTTATCAGATCAAGAGATAAAAATGCGTAGGAGTACCTATCAATATAAAAGGGCTGGGGCTCGAGCCGACAGGTCAGTCGTCAGTCAGCCCAGTCGGCCGGAAAGTAGAGTGAGGTGATCGGGGTCAGTTAATCAGGGGAGTCGAGGTGAGTTAGATGGCCAAGCGGGATCGTGCAGTTGGTGTTGCAAAAGCTAGCCTTAATGTTTACCAACTGAAAAAGCTTGTCACCCAGAAATTTAATCGAAGGACCGAAAGTCTAAAGACTGAATATATTAATTAAGCTGCCCCCCTCTCTCGAAGTTAAGAAGCTTGAATTTATTCCAATAAACTTCTGGGAGATAAATTTGGTGTTATTGTCATCGCTTACAACGAAGATAAAACTATTGCAATTTAGTACCGTGACGACTCCAATACGTTACAGTAATATTATGCTATGTGTTTTTGTATACATATTTATTAACTTTTTTATAAGTTTTTTTTTTTTTTCGCAATTGCACCGTCTTCACTCACCGCACTTATCTTGTTCTCCAAACAGTTTGAGCATTATATTTGCTTACAAACTCCTACATGCGAAAAGGAGGAATTTTTTTAATTCTTATTTTTAAAAAATCTTATTTAAGTAAAAAAACCGAAAATATTTTATCCTATTAATCTAATCTTACATCATTATTATTTTTTAAATTGTACTATTTTTAAAACCTTTTTTGTTTCATATGCTTCCAAATGAGGATAGACATTACCCCATCCATGGGAATATAGAGCAGTAAGATTGTGAGAGGCTGCTGTGCTATATTCCTATTAGGGTTTAGGGAGGAGAGTTAAAATTTTTAAAAAATTAAGGATGATGGGATCTGCAGTTGGGATCACTAAGCGTGACTAAAAATGAAGGGAAAAATTGATGAATGCAAAGGGAAAAGTGATGTGCATTTCGGCAAACATTTCCTCTTATTGAAAGTTCAATGACTTTTCTTCAATTTACTTTTTACTAAGAGCAATGATAAAAATTGTTCACATTTATTTTGTGTATGAGCGTTTTATCAATTTGGAAAAATGTATTTCCGATATATGCTGATATTGAAATTAGATCTCACCGACAAGTTAAAGCGACAATTCTTCCAGGCCCTGGTGGTATCAGTGCTACTGTATGGCTGCACCACTTGGACCTTGACAAGGCACCTGCAGAATAGGCTAGATGGGAGCTGCAGAAGAATGCTACGTGCGGCCACCTGCCCGCTTGTCGCAGAAACCATCCGAGTAAGACAGGAAAGACACGTTGTACACTGCAGGAGAAGTAAGGATGAACTCATAAGTGACGTCCTCCGATGGAAGCCAGCAAATGAACAAGCTAGTGCGGGTCGTCCTGCAAAGACCTACATAGACCAGCTCTGGGCACATAGTGGATGCTGCATGGAGGAGCTACCAGGGACAATGAGTAATAGGGACGGCTGGTGAGAGGTTGGTGGGGTAAGATGATGATGATGATGATCATGATCATGATGATGATTGATATTGCTTTTAAAAGAGATTGGGAAGGGGTTAAACCAAATAATGATTTTTGTTTCACAGTTCTCTTGCACTCTTTTTTGATATTTCATCACGGCAAGAATTTTTTTGAGAGCCTGCTTTGAATGGATTTATAAATGTTTCACCAGCGTCTGGGGAATCATCCAATTCTGTATTGACTTAAATAGAATCATTGTTGGTTTTCAATATGGCATATGTGTTGCATTGCCTTCATCAATCGACACATCCAAAACACATACTTATCTTTACTCCCTTTAATACTTATATGTACAAACCTAGGAAGCGCGTGGTGTAATGGTTAAAGCCATGGGAAATGGACACGTCACCCCGAGTTCAAATCCTGGACGTGGTATTTGCATTTCACTTAGCTCTAATACCCTTGGGAAAGGTATGAATCCTACTCTCCCTCCAACTATGGGTAAATACTAGGGCAGACCGGGCTCTTTAACCTTCGTTAGGCAACCGGTCTAGGAGAAGGAAAACTCTGAATTCAAACCTGTTAACTCCGCTTAAGAAATTGACTCTGTGTCGCATCCTGCTCGCGCTGAGGGGTTGGTAAATATATATATATATGTACAAACCTATGTCTTTAGAGAATGTGTACATCTTCTTCCTGTTTATGTCTACCTGTCTACCAATGTTAGTTTTGACCCCCATTCAGCCTTCGTCATCATAGATACCAGTATATATGTGTATAGCTTCTTACTCTACAATCCCAGACGCTATGAATTCATCAATGGAAATCAGGATGAACGATTTTTTTCGAAGTGTAGTTTTGGAGAGATATTAGATAATTTTCTAATGTAATATGTGAAATTGTGTAATTTGAAAATAAAATAAAAGAGACAATCATTTTAGATGCTAAATAATTTTCCTCTAATTTTGTATCTATTATCTAATAGTGTATAATAAAATTGAGTTCACTGCATTAGCAACTCAATCTAATATATATTCATATATATATATATATATATATATATATATATATATATATATATATGTGTGTGTGTGTGTGTGTGTGTGTGTGTTTGTGTGTGTGTACATATGCAAATATACACCCACATAAAAATAGAGAGAGAGCGTGTATGGTATATATAAATATATATATATATATATATGCAAATCTACACCCACATGTATATATAGGGAGAGAGAGTGTGTGGTTGGTATATATATATATATATATATGGGAGTAAATATGGAAATTATATATATATATATGTATGTATATGTATATATATATATGTATATGTATATATATTGTATATGTATATATATATATATACACGTGTGTGTTTGTGTGTGTCTGTTGTGTGTGTGTGTGTGTGTGTGTGTGTGTGTGTGTGTGTGTGTGTGGTTATGCTATAGAATGATAAATAGATTGGATGCCAAGCTAGATGTTAATGCTGGGAAAAAATCTAGAAAAGCATTACGATAATGTATTGATTTAGATTCTCTATGCGTGCCCTTTTTTTTTTTACACTTGTGAAAACATATACCTATATACATTATTGTGCGCATGCGTATGTATTTCAAAGCACAAGAGAGAGAGAGAGAGAGAGAGAGAGAGAGAGGGGGAGAGAGAGAAGAGAATGAGAAAAGAGAAAGGAAAAGAAAGAGAAAGAGAGATGATAAGTGAGTGAGAGAGAAATGGCAGAGTAAAACAATATGTATTAGCGAGTATTAGCCTCGAGGAATCCAGAAAGGAAGTACATATCTCACGCGTTCCTATTTTCCTCAAAGGCAGAAGCACGTCCTGCACATTTTCCACAAGTAAAAAAAAAAAAAAAAAAAAAAAAAAAAAGGAATAAAGAAAAAGAAAACGATTTTCGAACAGATGGATTTCATTTATTCTAGCTTTTTATTTTTAGTTTAGGTTTCTTAATTTTCTTTACCGCCGAGTCGTCGTAGACATTCAAAACGTTAGACGGTCGCGCCATCTGCAGAAAAAGAATGGAATCTACATCGAGAGAAACGTGGCTCAAAGGTAGTTTCGTATTTTCTAGACAAGTTTTAACCATTCCGGTTTCCGTATTTGTTTTTTCTTGTTTTGTTTTTTTTTTTGTCAGTTTGTTCATATACATCTCTCGACGTAGTCATCATCATCATCATCCACATCATCATCATCATCATCATCATCATCTCTCTCTCTCTCTCTCTCTCTCTCTCTCTCTCTCTGTTCCTTGTACATACATATATATTATGTGTGTGTATGTGTGTAAAGATATAAAACACACATACAAACAAACACACACACACACAGAAATGTATATATACATCTCTCATAATCTTTTTCATCATCATCAGCTTCATCATCATCAGCAGCAGCAGCAGTAGCAGTAGCATCAGCAGTAGTATCCCTCTTTCTCTCTCTCTCTCTCTCTCTCTCTCTCTCTCTCTCTCTCTCTCTCTCTCTTTTCTGTGTACATATACATATTTGTGTAAAAACATAAACACACACACACACACACACACATATATATATATATATATATATATATATATATATATATATATATATATATATATATGAAGAGAAATGGAAGTGAATCCGACGGTATGTAGTATAGTGAGAAAAAACACAGGTTTAAATAAAATGAGTGGTAAGTTTATTAGCCGACGCTGCAGTGTTTCAATCTGTTTAGTAGATCTTCTTCAGGGCTTTTGTTTTAAGGAAAATAAATATATCAAAGATAATAAGGAGATTGTGAGAGTCTTTTGTTGATCAATCCACCTAAAAATACTGAGTGAAAAACTAGCGTTCATAGATTGTTTGAAATTATGAAACGCTAAGACAAACGGTTCTGAAGTTGACACAAAACATTATATAGGTTCTCCGGTTCGATCTCTGTCGGGAGAAGATCGCGGTATATACCGCTGATGAGACCTAATTAGGTCGAAACAGCTGTCCAGTGTTCCGAACGTCGTATGAAAGTAAATTAGGCAAAAGGGTCTATTGTCGGTATCAGCCGGATAGCCAGGGAGTCTAGCCCCTTTTTGCTAATGCTAGACCAGCAAGATTGTTTTTGTGTCTAAGGCTTTATCTAATATACTCAAAAATATATATATATATATATATATATATATATATATATATATATATATATATATATATACTAATACACGATTAATCAGATGCCCGTTTTTCAATATTT
Organism: Doryteuthis pealeii; assembly: GCA_023376005.1. NCBI lineage: Eukaryota > Metazoa > Mollusca > Cephalopoda > Myopsida > Loliginidae > Doryteuthis > Doryteuthis pealeii. Next base: position 52,543,302 of record CM042152.1, read on the forward strand.
TTATATACATATATAGTTACTCTCGATTACACACTCATAGGTCTGATATCTAAATCTAAAAATCACAGCATTGTCAAAGATGTTAAAATGTTATATATATATATATATATATATATATATATATATATATATATATATATATATATTTGGGAGAATATGTGCTTAATTTAAGTCGTACCTAATTTTGAAAATTAATTGATTAATAATTAATTAATTAATTAATTTTCAAAATAATTAATTAATAAATTAATTTTCAAAATTAGGTACGACTTAAATTAATCACATATTCTCCCAAAAATTTTCGGCAAAAAGCAATATCCAAAACACCCGTGTTTACATACTTATCATATATATATATATATATATATATATATATATATATATATATATATATATGAACTGCATAGATAAATCTTATTCAATTTCGTTATTGCTTATGTATCTTAGTATTGTGTATTCAATGTGTATTATGTTCGTGAGGATAAGGATGCATTTTAACAAACCACTCGTAAATTTTAGTCCAACATTTCGATTTTACGAAACGTATTTGCTATAAACAAAAAGGAAAATAGAGAAAGAAAAACAAACACTTTATTAAGACGACGTATTGAGAAATGTTTTGACCTATTAGTCCACTATTATAAACATGTCCCATCATTTTTATCTTTTAACCTCTCCGCCCTGTCGTCTGGGGCGTTAGAATGCACCGACTGCACCTCTGCAGAGGGGTAGGACTCCGTCACAGGCATTACAGAGGACAAGGTCTCCTCTATAGCAACGTCTTCCCAAGGTAGTGGTCCAGATCCCCGTGACGCGACATCATGAGCATACGATATAGATAATTTTGTAAATAGAGGAATTATATTTTATATGTATATATTAATTAAATCACGACGACCAAACCACTAGGGAAACACCATGTGGGACACGAGGAACACTGGACAGCTGTTTATTTCCCTTATTAGGTCTCATCAACTGTGTATACCACGATCTCCACCACTAGAGATCGAAACAGCGGCACCAGAATGTAGGTTTGGTCGTGGTAATTTAATTAATATATAAAAAAAGTATTTAAATCTTCTAAACAGCCCTATCGGCTGGGGCGTTAGAATGCACCGACTGCACCTCCGCAGAGGGGTAAGACTCTCCCAATGGGGCCACCTGTTGGCCGTGGGTGGCGACCCGTGATGCTTAAGAATAGAGCCCAGGTGGATGAGCAGTTCATGACATGCAACACTCCACTTTGGCCCTATCTTGGGCTAGACGGGCGGTCGGAGAGGCCCCCTCCGATCAATCGGCTGGTCACGCCAAGCCCTAGCACATATATGATTTTCCCAACCCTATTGCCCTTATGGCAAGCTCCAACCCCTTTTTATAGTATGGGTGCTAGAAGGCGGTGGCTGCAGGTCTACATGTCCTGGGAATGACGTTAAACTCTATCTGATGGTGAGGTTCCAGTTTTGGAGGTTTGGGGAATGTGGAGCACCCCTTCATCACCATTGCTCCCTGGTCCACTCTGACCCGGAGTGGTAGTACCTGTTAGTGTCCCATCTATGGGTTAAATGGAAAAATGTATTTATAAAAAATTGTATTATCCATTAAGAATTGATTTATTTTAAAACTGAGGTTGATATGCCGTAAAACAAAACAAATCAAACCATTTAACTTCTGTCCTCTCTCAATAAATACTCAGAGATAGGGAAATACTACTACGGTGAAACAAAACGTAATGCCATTTTGTTTATGACTGGTATAATTACCAACACAGGAACATTTATCATACATCAACGTGAAGCTGGTTATCTGTGGATTACATCCGTACTTCTCTACATAGTCACCGTTTGTCTTAATAGCAATGGTCCACCTTCAAATGAGAGCATGTATCCCTGTTCCGTAAAATGTTGTTGACTGTTCTTTGAGCCATTTCCCTTCCTCGTCACTAGAATAATGTTTACGTCTCTTCGGCTCCATGAAAGAGAGTTTGACAGGAAAACATTATTCCAGTGACCAGGAAGTGAAATCTGTTTCAAATCTTTTTTATCTGCATTCTTATTTAGTTTCATAAGACTTTCCAATTTAGAATGATATTTTCTAATTTTAAATGATATTTTATTACAACAGAAAAAAGTAAAATGATCTTAATTTAATTCTCTTTCACTCTTTTTTCTTTCTTTCGTTATTTTTATCTTTTCATTATGTTCGATTGAAACAGATTTCCATTATCGCTTCCGCGCTTTCACCCTCTTTCACTATCTGTCCCCTACTCTCTTTCTTTCTTTTTTATTACATTTCCTATGTAGCATGTCCTTTTTCCTCCTTTCATTCTTTATAATTATTTTTTCTGTGTAGCGTGTCGTTTTTCTTCCCTTTCTTTATAAGAAAATTAGAATGGTTCATTATTTACTTGAGTTGATGACGCACGTACTTTTAAGGGGCAAGAGTATTAATAGATATAGAGAAGTTAGTAATATTTGTGTAAATTTTAGAGTATATCCTCAATACATTGTAAGTACGTTAAATTTGTATTTAGTATTCTCAAAGTAAAGGAAGATATTGTTGCATACCTCTTTCCTTACTTTCTTACTTCTAATATCTCTTCTAGCATCTTTTCTAGCGTCTGGACTTCGTCTTGGTGGTCGGTCGCACTTAACTCATTTCTTCTTCTAGATCAGTCTTGTTACCAAGACATTCACCAACCACAAAACCGTGTTATTTTCGTAAGCTTTTATTTACTTAACTAAACATTTCATGTAACTAAACATAGCGCGCGTATGCAGGTGAGTTCCAGTTAAGGCAGTACATCTTCTCTGCCTGACGTCCAACTGAAACTGAGGACCCAACCAGGTCAAACGTGACTTCACGTATTTCGCGGTCTTTCTGTAATATTCCATAGAAAGTCCCGCCCGTGATATGAAAAGGGGCAATCCCTTTAGAAATACAGGGGATTGACATTAATCTTATGCAATAGATTATGTAACAATATTATCATAAAAAAACATGTTTGCGACTTGGGGTGAACATGGGTAAAAATTCGTGAGATCTGATACATCAAATTATTAGATATTAACCACAATTTATTTTTGTGACTAGATTTATAATAAAAGAACATGGTAAAATACGAAATATTTTTCTAAATTTTAGGGTAGATTCGCAAGGCATTGCAATTATGTTATATTTCAGTATAGCATTAGCCTAGGAACCACAAGTTTCCGAGTTCAATACCAGCTCTCGCTAATTCAGTGTATGAGTAGCACAGGAATCTGTGCGGTAAAGTAATGAGCTGTTGGTAGGTGTGCCGTTCCACCTCAGACGCAAAAACAATTTCCTTGGTCTAGCACTAGAGAAAAGAGGATATACTCAGCGATGTCAAGCTGATACCGACTTTAGGCCAACCCGACTACATACTTACTCCTAAACTAAGGGAAGATATTATAAGAAGTGCTCGCGACTTGGAGTGTTAGCAATGACAATTTATTTTTGCAACTTCCTATAATATAAAAGAACATTGTGAAATAAGAAATATTTTTCTAGATTTTAGGGTAGACTCTCAAAGCATTGTAAGTACGTTATATTTGTATTATAATCTTCCTTATAATAAGATTAGTGTCAACTGTTTGGTCTACAATAAGGTAGAATTTCATTTTTTAGACTCACCTTCTCTATAACAATAAAAGCTACCCATTAAGTTTGTATCAATAACAGCATTCCATCCTTTTGATGTGATGTTTTCTCTTCGGCTTAGAAATTGACCACCACCATTATTGATCAAATAATCCAGTTTTCCATATATTGACAATGTTGTGGAGATCATCTCCTTAACCTGAAAAATAGGATTGAAATGTCTCGATATCAGATTTCTTCAAACAGTTTCACCTTTAATGGTATTTACACATTTGATATACAGGTGATTGTAAAGTAACTCCCTTCCCTATTCTAAAAAATAATCTTATAATTTATTTCTGAATCATTATTTTTACAAAAAAGAACACTCTAAGAGAAGATATTATAAGAAAGGCTCACGGCTTTGAGTGTTAGATATTAACAACAATTCAATTTTGTATATACTTATATTGCAAAATACGAAATATTTTTCTAAATTTTAAGGTAAACTCTCATAAGTAAGTACATTATATTCCCTACTCCCAATGAATTGGAAATATATTTATAAGAAATGATTCCAGTTTGGAGTGTTAGATATTAACGACAATTCCTTTTTGTGACTTCTTTTATTATAAAAGAACATCGCGAAATAAGAAATATCTTTTTTAAATTTCTGGGTAGACTCTCAAAACATTGTAAGTATGTTATATTTCTGTTTTCTACTCTTAAAGCCCAAAATAAATTGTCGTTAATATCTAACAATTTGTTTTTATCAGATTTCAAGCATTTCTTATAGTATTATGTTCACTTCAAGTCTCAAGAATTTCTTATAATAACATCTTTACTTACTTTTGTCCATATGGAAATATCGTAGGATTGTTTGATTTTACATATTTCTTTATTTATTTTACGTTTTCATTTGCATTTAAAACACTTATAACAAGTGTGCCGTTATGCACCTGATACGCTTTTAACAATATAATAAAAAGTCAACAACAAACCATTTACGAACAGACGGAACAATTCTAATTCTATCCTCTTGATTCCCCACTTTCTTCTTCTTCTTCTTCTTCTTCTTTTCTTCTTCTTCTTCTTCTTCTTCTTCTTCTTCTTCTTCTTCTTCTTCTTACTTGCCCCCTTCTTCTTCTTCTTCTTCTTCTTCTTCTTCTTCTTCTTCTTCTTCTTCTTCTTCTTCTTCACTTCCCCCATTTTATTGTTTCCTTTATTTCGTTACGTTATTATGTTTTCTTACCGAGTCAGTTTATTCACAAGTAAATTAAAAATGGCTGCCGCCACTTACAACTCTATCTGCTGCACTTGACGTCCAATATGCTTTTATTTCTTCATCTTGAAATCTCTTCTTTTGTTGGATGTCTCATTTTTCCCCGCGAGATATACCTGTAAGAAATGTTTATTTTCATGTCATGCAAATGCGACCAAAGAAGACAGTTTAAAATGCCGGTCAATGATTAACATGAGAAAAAAGAAAGAAAATTAATAGTGATGTTAAGAACGATAAGTGAAAGTGGAAGATAAAAAAAAAATAAAAAAGGGATTTAATAGACTCATTTTTCCGGACATTTGTGTTTGTATTTTTTTTACATTTTTTATAAAACATTCTTCTGCTTAAAAAATCTTCGGAAATCCTTTAATATCTAATTTTCTTTTTTTTCCTTCTTCCAGAACTCTATGAGAAGAGCATAGTGTATGTAAGTATTGTTAAGCGTTACGTTTAACTGGAGATCGCGATTCAGTCCCTGGGACAGGCAGTTGTATGTAAGCACTATATTTTTTTGAAATTGTTTTATAGAAAACATTCTTATCTCACAAATTATTTTTGTTTTAAGGCTATTCAAAATTGCAGCAAATCAGTGTGCTCCAGTATTGAACAGAGGTATGTAATAAATATACGGTGACTGAGAACTGCAAACCATGAGAATTTATCGAAGAAGGTGTGGTGTGTACGGAGAAGTATGACTTAGTCAAAAATGTTTACAGATTGGCTAAACATGACTTTTGCATACGAATTTGAATCGGAAAGATTGTCTATAGAGTTGAATCACTGACTCTTTCGTAAAGAAAAAGTTTTGTGCGCAGTGGTCTGTAAGTATGCAATATTGAACACTCTGGGACATGAAAAGGAACACATTACTACTGTTTTATTTTTAAATATATATAACTCCAATCAGTGAAATTCACCTTTTTCATTGATGAACCCGCGTATTATATGGTTTTTACTTTTAAATCTCTGAGAATATTTACTCCTATGATAAACAGCGGAAAGAAGAACCAGAAATAAAATAAACGTTGTTATTTCCATAGTGAAACATGAGATTAGGAAAACATAATCGAATCTTTCAGAAGTATTTAGCAATCCCTCCACATGAGCAAGATGCGACGCTAAGGTCAATTTATTAAGCAGAGTTTATTCAGTTTTCCTTTAGACTGGTTACTCGCCTGGTTAAATAGCCCCAGTCTGAACCTTCATTTACCGCATGGATGGGGAATTGTTTTCATACATTTTCCAGGGTATTAGCGCCATGTGAAATGCAAACAGCTTCGTCAGGAATAGAACTCAGGTCGACGACTCCATTTACTAGCGGCTTTAACCATTACACCAACGAGCCTCAATATCTTTCAGTGTATAAGATTTTTTGTTCATGCAGAGAATACAGACAGAATATTTCTTCTAATATAATCGAGAACAACACCAACTATCTAACAAGTCCACCCATTATTATTATTATTATTATTATTATTATATTATTATTATTATTTTATTTATTGTTGTTGTTGTTTTTGATAGGCGTCCTGGACGTCTGTCCCCTATTTTACATCTTCTCCATTCATCAAAGAGATTAAGCTAAAAAACCGATTTGAAATAGAATAGACAGATTTGAGTGGGCACATCAACACCCTAGATAAACAAATGCCTGACCTGAGCGTTGATGGTTAATTTCAACTTAATACATATGTGCTAAATATAATCCTCGACACGAAGAGCTGAGTTGCAAGTATTTCGATAGTAGCGATTTTATCAAATACATTTCCATTGAACGAATGGAAATGCTACGTCTGGGTTCTTTTTTCAATGCGCTTCACTTATATTATATCAGGTCTTTTTAAAGCTGTCACCAAGGATTATAAAAATAAAATCAGTTCTTCACAATAATTTTTTCTGACGTGATATATATATATATATATATATATATATTATATATAATAAAGCAATCTACAGACGCGCGTTTCGGGTTTACCCCTCATCATGCAGCTATAACTATATTTTTTCAGCAGCTACCTCTGGTCGGTTCGAGACCCGACGAACTTTCGCTCGTCAAGTCTCTTACGATGGGTCACAAGCAGCTGCCAAGAATAGAAGGCAGAATAATTGCTATATTCCTAAACCGGAAACAAACTCAGCCAGAGGTCTCATAACTTGTAAAACAAGTGAGACTGAAGGATTATTAAAAAACTGGAAGGCTATTGGAGAACAGAATGAAAGTAGAAAAATATTACGATTCCCCCAAACAGCAAGCTGGTGTTTGAGTCTGCCTCTTTCTAAACAAGCGTACACACACACGCTCACACACAGAGACACGGCAGACATAGACACAGATTACAGACAAGCACACACAACACACACACACACCACCACACACAATCACACATATATATATATATGATGAACAAAAGAATGATTTGACAAACAGAAATATTTATTTTAGTATTAAATTCCCCAAAATTTTTTTAACAAAAAAAATAAAAAAAATTTTAAAATTAAAAAATTAATAAAAATTTATATATATATAATATATATATATAATATATATAATAAATAATGAGAATCGCAAAAATATATATTATAGATTTATATGCGATTCTTCATTATATTAATATTATAATTAATATTATATTACACACAGCGACACACACACACACACACACACACCTATATATATAATATATATATATATATATATATATATATAATATATATATTTTATATAGCAATAACTTGTTCTCCATATTTCCAGCATTGTTATTTTTATCTTTCCTTTTCCTGATGCATCATTGCAATGACATTCGGGTGTTGGGGTCCCACAAAATCCGACCTGTCAAAACGATATTCAGGTTACATTAAACAGTGAGCAGCGCTTTACTGCTGTCTTTATCTAGAGTTATCCACCCATTTTTTATTTTGGTTTGCCATTTTTCCTTTTCGAGTCGCAATTGCGATTCGAAAAGCCGAACACAAAGTGCTCACGAGTCGAGTGCTTTGTCCCAAAGGAGTTAAATTGCATATTAAGTTGATAATAGAATCTCTAACAGTCACGCTCTTTCTACACCCCAAGAATTGTATAGAACCGTG
>CM042152.1:52551370-52573870 GCA_023376005.1 Doryteuthis pealeii
CGCGATGTCACTCGCATCACTTCTTTGAAGGTATTGGCCGGAGGTGGTAAAACCAAGTAACCTCGGCGAGTCTATTAAATTCAAGGTGGGGAATGGAAGCATCACCCTTATATCAAGAAATATTCCAACAGTAATAATGTGTAATAATTAAATCAGGCCTGGAGTTTTTACAAGACGTCTTCATTCTTTATTAAAAACCCGAAGAGTCCAAATGTGTATTCCAAGCCGCGCGGTGAGACGTTGGCATCTTGGAGCAAAATCCTCGCTCTGCTCCTTTCAACTAACGGCCAAAATCTAACGCAACTAACCTTAATTTCAGTTCTCACGCTTTGTCCTTGACGGAAGCCTGGGGTGTCAACTAAACTTATTACCTATCAATAATATAACCCCTTCCAATTTTGAATGTCACCGAATTTTAATTCAAAATCTGACTACACTTACAGACAAATGCACAGACCAACATACAAGGATTACACAACTCTCTAATCACGGATCAGAGACAAGGATTAAACATGATAATAAATCCTTTTACTTCAAGAAGGATCACAATTTCTGCCACAAGGGATGTCCAATGTAAAACTGTTTTTCAACCACAGCCCTAAATTCGCTACACAAATCGTAACAAGTTCAATATGTAAAAAGTATAATAATCTTGATCTACACACACACACACACACACACACACACTCTCTCTCTCTCTCTCTCTCTCTCTCTCTCTCTCTCTCTCTCTCTCTCTCTCTCTCTTTCTTTTTCTTTCTTTCTTTCCTTCTTTTCATCTTTTCATTATCGTCGATTAAAAAGGATTAGCGTTATCACTTCGCGCGCGCTCACCTCTCTCTATATTTCTCCAACTCTTTTCTTTCATTCTTTCGTATTATATTTTTCTGTATAGCATGTTCTTTTTCTTCATTCTTTTTTCTTTATGATATTAACAGAAAATGGTCCAATTTTTTAGTTGGGGTGACAACGCTCATAAGAAATAAGATTCGGCGGATAAGTGATATCAGTTATCAATATTTACATTTTTTCATTTCATTATATAATATATATATATATATATATATATATATATATATATATATAATCCAAAATCTGGAGAAGAAATCTTCCTTACGACATAGAAGTATTTTTTTAAAGTATCGTATTTTGCAGAGCTCAGTGTGTGTTTTTATTTTCAGAGTCACAGAGCAAAATTTATATATATATATATATATATATATATATATATATATATGTGTGTGTGTGTGTGTGTGTGTGTGTGTGTGTGTGTGTGTAGAAAAAAAAGACCAACACGGGTTATTATAGGTAATAATGTCGACGTTATAACGTCTCTGTCTGTCGGACCTACTTCAGACACGGACTCAGTTCTCTTACTGACGAGCGTCTCGCGGTCGTGATTGGAAGTGGGGGATCAGCTGTTTCTGATGATCTACTGTAAAGGTTTAGGATAGTTATAGGAATTTTTTTTAGGTGTTACGGTGGTGATCGTGTTTGTGAGGTCGTGGAGTGGAATTGGGTGATTTGGGGTGGAAAGGGGTTGTCTGTATACACTAGACGCTGGGTTGGTGGGAGATAGGGATGAGAGTCGTATAGGACTATGGAATGGCAGAGTGAATTTTATTAGTATTATCTGCGTTATTCGGACTATTGTCCTCATCTTCATTGTTATCTGTACAATGATTCAGCCGATATGCTCTCCTGCCTGCTTCAGGTATTTCTTGTCGGATTCGGGAACCTTCTCGGACTCGGGAACTTTCTTATCGTAATCGTCAACCTTCTTGTCGTAATCGGGAGCCATCATGGAACTTTGAACCTAACCCTTTATTCAATCCACGGGGGTACCCTGTTCTCATTCCACTAACCATAGCAGGGGTAGGGGCGTAAAGCTGTGTTAATTATTATTCTATGTTACTGCTGCCCTTGATCAGGATTGAACCTGCAATCTAGAGATAACTGTCACTTAGAACTGTCTTAATCCACTAGGCCATGTGTCCAATTGGACAAGAAATACCTGAAGAAGGCCGGTGGGCATATCGGCCGAAACGTTGTACAGATATCAATGAAGATGAGGACAATAGTCCAAATAACGCAGATAATACTCGTCTCAAACATTCAGAGAAATTAAATTTAATAATTTGTGCTTTTATTTATTTATTCATTATTTAAATGTTTTTTCAAGTGTCTTGTTGTTTGTTTGTTTTTTTTTTCCTATAGTTTTCATTTCGGATAACTTGGACGGTCTCAATTTTAAAAAAGGGTGTTGCAAGATGATAACGGTCGTACAATTAAGGAACACGAGAATTAATAAATAGACGTTAGTCTTGAGAATAATTTATCAGTTCAGATGTAAATCACAGATCGGTTGATTCCCCCGGCCATTGACACGAGTGTCAGACACTTTTTTCTTTAAAATAAAGATTGTTCCGCAGGTGCAACATAGCAAATTCTAATTCAAATTTTCATATTGTCACATAACACAAAGGTGGGACAAGCAATCAACGCTCTGAGATCGAAGCGCCGTATGGCGTGATGCACCAATTAACACTTTACAAAAAACCGAGAAAATAGTCTGGAATGAAGAAGATAATGAGAATGTTGTTCCCAATTAAAAATGGTGGCACTTGATCTCTACATTGGTTTGGAGCGTTTGAAATTTTCGCCATTGAAATAAACTGAAAAACCATTAATCCGTTCCAGCTCTCTACCCGCAAAACAAACATGCTTATTTTCTTTGTTACATTTTTTGGGCCATATGACCTTTAGGCACCCCCTTTTGCGATCTCGATTCATAAGGACATTTTTTTCATTTACAACGTCAAAATCCGGTTGTTTGTTAACAGAAGATTTTTAGAGTTTTTTTTTTAATTATAAAACTAACCCCTAACCTTAAACCTAACCCTAACCCAAACCCTAACCCCTAACAATCAACCGGATTTTGACGGTGTAAATGAAAAAATGTCCTTATGAATCGAGATCGCAAAAGGGGTGCCTAAATGTCATATGGTCCCATTTTTTAAATAAGAAAAAATAATACTGAATTGTATAAAAACATAATAAAATACAATGTAATTTATTATGTGCTGTAATATGTTTTAATTAGGTTTATGAAAGCATTAATTCTAAAGAACAATTTGGACGTTATCATTTTTCACCAGTGGGTGTTGCAGGATGATAACGGACGGGAGATTTAGGAACAAGCGTATTAATATATACAAGAGTTACCAAATAGTGCAATACTTTTAACTAAACCTTGTACTCTCTTTTGAAAAAAAAAACCTACTCGACACTGTACATAAAACCACCTGCGATCATTATTATTTCTAATCTTACGTTAACAGGTGTTGTTTTTTTTTATGTTGCTGCTTTTTTTGTTTCTTAGAATTTGTGACATTTATTTGGGCACCGAATAAAAGATGCAGCATCCAGCCATTTGCTGCTAGGTCATTAGGAGCTTGATTAATTTGTCGAGTGTTGGGAGAACACTTCATCACTATGGGTGGTAAAATAATAAAGACAACAAAAATAAAATATAAAAGTTTGATTTTCCCAAACTTATTTATTCGATATTAAGAATCGATCAACTAAATATGAAAAATGAAATCTAAACCAATTCAAAATAATTACGTTACACGGAATCTTAAATTGTAATTAAATGAAAATACCAAGATTTGTTCACCATATGCAGTGTAGCTAATAGCTTTTTGATTTAGTGCGTCCTGAGACTCACATATTTGATTTCAATGAGTTACTGGGAAATTTGATCGGTCCCAACTAAAGTTTCTTAATAAATTGTAGGGTTTTTATTTATGATCTGGGGAAACAACTAAAGTCGTCTAACCCCTATCTTGAAACTTGTCATGTGTAATTCGTTTTTAAGAAACTATTGAAATGTATTTAGAGTTAACTTGAAATGGTGAGGGAAGAAAAAGGAAAAACACTGGGACGCATGGATATCATTTTACTGCGTCCTTTTAAATGTTAATGCGTCATGGACGCTTGACGCTTACCTTTCTGCATCTCTGCACATGGATAGTTAGTATAGACAGGACTTATTTATAAGCATTGTCAGTCGATTTTACAACAAAATGCAGGGTGGGGTGAAATGTTCACCAAAATGTTCAAATCTAAGATTTTAAGAAAAGTTTGTTTGTTTGGTTTAACGGCATATCAACCTCGGTGGGTCATTTAATGCCGAAAAAATCTTGAATTAAATTCATTCTTAATGGATACTCAATTATTTTTATGAACACATTTTTCAAGTCATAGATGGGACCCTAACAGATACTACCACTTCATGCCAAAGTGGACCAGGGAGTAATGAGGATGAAGGGGTGCTCCACATTCCCCAGACCTCCAGAACTGGAAGATCACCATCAGAGAATTTAACGTCAATCCCAGGACATGAAGATCCTCAGCCACCGCCTTCCAGCACATATATGATAAAAAGGGTTGGGATTTGAACTAAGGGCAATAGATGTGGAACAATCATATAGGTACTAGGGCTTGACATGACCAGCCGATTGATCGTAGAGGACCTCTCTGACCGCCTGTCTAGCCACTGTAAGAGCCAAAGTGGAGTGTTGCATGCTATGGACTGCTCATTCACCATGATTCCGTCCTTAAACATCACGGGGCGCCACCCACGGCCAACAGGTGGTTCCATTTGGAGGTGGGGGGGGGGGCTACTCCTGTGCAAAGCTCCAGCCGACAGAGCTTTTAAGAAAAGTGATTTTTGTTGGGAATCGTTGGGCTAGAAAAGAAAAGTTTTTGGACCTACTAAGAAGGGAATGAAAATAAAAACACCATGAAAAGCATATATTATTTGACATGTACACTTTCTGGGGATTAGAATAAAATTTAAATTTAAATTTTTTTAAAATAACAAACTCCCATAAGCCTTCACCGGAAGAACACTCCGACTATTTGCGGGAAATAAGGCCCACTTCCAACCCTCAATACATGCTCTCGGCCATTCGGACTTAGGCCTTAACTATGTCTAGACACTACTACTGGCCTGGGAGATATTTATTTGCCACGTGGTGCTATGACCCGTGAATAATTCCTAAATCCTAAAACCATCTTCTCTCTCTTTCTTTTCATTCTTTCAATTCCTTCCTTTTCAGCGCGACCACCAAATAAGATGGAGTTAAAGGCAAACCCTAGAAACACGTACCAGGAATATCCAGCTACCCTTTAACTTAAAACATTAAACCACTTACCACCCACAACGGTGATCGTTAAACCACTTGCCACCCCACATGTCTACACGACTGGAACATCGATTGTCAATCTTATTTAACCCTTTTAAAATGTAAATGTGCAACTGTGACATTCAAATGTCCCAACTTACGAGTTCTGATTTACGAGCTGTTACGAGGTGCATGTTTTCATTTGTGTTCAGAGCTACAATGTTAGGTACAAGCGAGCTTCGGATATGCTTATGCTAATAATTTTACCAAAAATACTTAAGTTTCCAAATCTATTACACCAAATGAAAATTTGTAAAAATCTGTAAAAACATAAACATTAAAATATATTGTAGTACATAATTCCTTACATCATTATGTTTTATAGTGCTATTTTTCTTATTTTAAACAAAGTAACAAAAATAATCAGGGTGTTGAACGGATTAATGGCATTTCATTTATTTCATTTGGGAAAATTGATTTGATATACAAGGAAATCAGGTAACTAGCAGAAGCAATTACACTCGTAAGTCAAGGTATGGCTATTTAAAAAAAAATCATTTCTTGGTCGGTTCGAGAACTTTTCAGTATATATCATATATTTCTATCTCATTTATCTATCTACACTGGTTCAAATCAGTGCACTCATGTTTTTTTGTTGTTTTTTTTAGGGGGGGTGACGGGATTGTCACTAAATCTAATCATTCTCTATGAAAGTAGATAGAAAAGAAAAAATATCATAAAACTATTTAAACACAAAACACTATTTTTGTGTTGTCATTTACTAAGCTTATTTCGGTTTTGAACTAAGCCAGACATATGATGACTGCCAAAAACTTGACAGATGATAGCCGTCTTTACCGCCCAAATTACAACTCAACCATCCTGATTAATAACTATATGAATTTGTGGAAAATATATAAGATTATATGATATTAAGACTTTTGTGCCTCGTTGTATTATAGTGACATATACGTGTGCGACACTTATTCAACTCTCTGGGTCTATATAGGTACAACCCAGTGACAAGCATAGCAAGATAACTGGTGACTATGGCCTTACGGTCAAGTAAGGTTGAAAGCACCGGTTCCCGTTAGATCACCGAAGTTAAGCAGCGATGAGCCTGTTCAATACTTAGATGGGTGACCATCTATGGGTTAAATAGGTAATAAAATGAGTTTGAATACCAATGTTTGAATGTTCAATACTTAAATAGTTGATCATTTAAACAACAGCAGTTAAAATAAGAAACTGAATTTATTTTTGCACATCCCACCATGTCACAAAGATCAATTTTTGTGGGGGTCACATACGAACCGAAGTGCATGGGATGGTAGGCACAAAAAATGCGTGCATCCTCTCGGCATTCCCCCATAAAGAAGCGCCTGGGCACTGGGCAATAAACGCAGCCCTGTCCCTTTAAATCAAGGTGTTGCCTGATTAGATGGCACCTGATATCACGCCGTTATTCAATACTTCATCGACCGGATTCGGCATTAAATGACCCGAAAAGGGTTGATATGCCGCAAAACAAAGGAAACCAAACCAATGAAACTGATGAATATGCAAACTACAGGTTGTTATATCAGAGTACATGTTCCATCAAACGATATGAGAATAAGAGGATTGGAGTAAATCTGACAGAATGTAGTAAAGATTAGAGGGAGAAATGTAGGCAAAGAAACAAAACTCAGACAAGTATATATTTCGACTTGCATTGAGCTCGGCTTTATCAGTCCTCTATTTAACGTTAATAAACGACTGATGAAGCCGAGCTCAACGCTCAGCAAAATATATCTCCTAAATATACTTGTCTGAGTTTTGTTCCCTTGACCACATTTCTCCTTCTAATCTTCACTACATCAAAAGCTATATACAAGTTTGATGCAGGTGTCCTATCGTGGTGTGATGTTAAGAAGTTAGTCTCGCAGATCCATTACTATTGAATAGTGAGTTTGATCGTCGGTAGGGGTCCCATAGTTTCGACCCTGTGTTACACCCAAAAGGTAGGGTAACTACCTAACTACAAGTTTATTGGTGGAACTTCCTGAAATCGATTAGCCGTATGCCTTTCTTCCGATGATGACCATTAAACAGCAAGCGCCTCCATTGGTGTAGGGATTATTATCTTTTACATGCAATTGTTCGCCGTTAGGTGTGACATTATTTTCTCTAATTTGCTACGGTTTTCCGTTAGGTGGTGTTATGACCTGAATATTAAAAGGCAATCCCGCGAAAGTCAAACTTTCTTTCTTCTTGCCGTGATCTACACAGAAGTTGTGTCTCCGTTCCTTTGGTTACCCCACCCTAGCGACAGGCAATACATATATATATATATAATATATATATATATATATATATTATATATATGAGAAGTAAACAAACATACGATTTTTGTGATATGGCTATTTTCAGCCGACAATATTTGGGAGAATATGTGCTTAATTGAAGTCGAACCTAATTTTTGAAAGTTAATTCATTAAAAATAAATTAGGCGGGATTTCTCCCAAATATTGTCGAATATTCTCCCAAATATTGTCGGCTGAAAATAGCCATATCACAAACATCGTCTGTTTGTTTACTTCTCGTAAGTTCGTGTAGAGGTCACTTAAGAGGAATATAAACACCTACTACTTAACAAAACGAAGACATCTTGCTAAGTCCGTTTGGTGTGGAGGTAAGACGCTTGCCTGTTAATTTGACGGACACACACGGGGCGGTCTTCGTATCTATAGCGCTGCTGATGAGGCCTAATAGGCCGAAATGTACATACAGAGATTGATTTTTCTCGATTTGTTTAGCCTTACATTGAAATAGGTAAATCCCGCCTAATTAATTATTAATGAATTAACTTTCAAAAATTAGGTTCGACTTCAATTAAGCACATATTCTCCCATATATATATATATATATATATATATATATATATATATATTATACCAACCCCCCGCACGAGCAGGATGTAACACAAGGTCAATTTTAAGGGAAGTTCAACAGATTTGAATTCCGAGTTTTCCTTCTCCTAGACCGTTTACCTAACCAAGGTAAAAGAGCCTAGTCTCCCCTACTATTTACCCATAACTGGAGGGAGAGTAGGATTCATACCTTTTCTAAAGGTATTAGCACTAAGTGAAATGCAATTACCACGTCCAGGATTTGAACTCGGGGCGACGAGTCCATTTCCCATGACTTTAACCATTACACTACGCACAATACATATATCTATACACGGGCCTTTTATACAGGCTTATCGCAACTCTTAAGCCTCCTTTATCAGCATACCTGTTACACGAGCCTTTATCTTTCATTTTATAGCCTCAGCATAGCTACAAAGACTGTTCTCTTTAGGCCATTTATCTATCCTGATTTGTATCCTTTCTGTTAGACTTTGCTAAACAACAAAGTCTATTTGTTATAACTCTTTGTCGGGATTTGTTCAATGTATATGTTCTGTATTTGGTTACTCTCTTTTAGATAACCTAACACATTATAAGAACGGGTGTTAGTTACTAGTTAACACCACGCTAATTCGTATACTTGTATTTAATTCACACTAATGTCATTGGTAAATTTTGATTCTCCCTGTGCTCTGTTAAGTATTACATTAGCACCTCGTCACCAGCTTGGCACGGTATTTGGCGAACTAAGCAACACTGTCCTTTCTCACCAATTTTGCCAGACAGGAACAAAAGTGATTGCCACCAGTATTAACTCTACTGATATATAAAGTAAAAGTGGTAGTGCGTGGTGTAATGGTTAGAGTCGTAGGAAATGGACGAGGCTATTTGCAGTTCAATTTAGCACTAATACCTTGGGAAAGGTATGCATCCATCTACTTCCACCAGCTATGACTAAATAGTAGAACAGACTGGGCTCTTCAACATTTGATAGGTAACCAGTCTAGGAGAAGAAAAAACTCGGAATTAAAACTCCGCCTAAGATATTGACTTTGTATCACATCCTGCTCGTGAGGAAGGGTTGGTAAATATATATTGTAAGAGTGGTTCAGGGTTATATATACTGGATACACGACTCCGACGAAGGTTAACAGACAAAACATTTAATATAGTACAGCACATGGATATGACGAGATACAAAGTACAAGGTGAAAAGATAGATACAAAGTACATAGATAAAAAGATAGATGTAGAAAGATAAACACACATTCATGAATGGTACAAGATAACATATAAAAGTACAGACAGGAGACTAGGGATAGTCCATGCTGTGAAGAACTTACAATAATGTAAGTGGGGCCAAAAGCCCCAACGAGAAGGGATAGACCGTGACTAGCCCATGTGTCTCGTGGTTACTGGAACAGGAAAAGAGAGAGAAGCCTTTTGAACCAGCCGCTTAAATACTAATTCCCCTAGCGGGCACCAGCAAACTAAACTGGGCAGACAACTCTCCCAGGCAAATACGAAACTAACGCTACAATATAAAGTAAAAATGAAGTAAAGTGGGCAGAGTGGCCTATTCTCGGTATTAGTCAGTAGCGAAGGAGTATATCCTCTTTTCACTAGCCTAGCGCTAGTGAAAAGAGGATTGTTTTAGCGTCTGAAGTGGAGCGCCACACCTACCATTGGCTCCTTGCTATTCATACGATGCTAAATACCGACTGAGCTAAACCGGTAACTAGCTTAATATGACACAAGGCAAGTATTCTGAGAGCCATAGTATCACTCCAGTAATACTATCTATATATTAGTACTGGTGTTCCTTAAAAAGTACGACCATTATCATCTTGCAACAATCTCCTGTTAAAATTGAGATCGTCCAAATCGTTTAAGATGTAATGCAAAAATGTAAATCCTGATTATCTGGTGTTGCGTATCCACGTAATTCTTATTTCTTATGAGTGTCATCACGTCGAAATAGGAAAGAAAGAAGGAAAGAGAGTAGAGGAAGTATAGAGAAAGGGGTAAGCGTGCGGAAGCGATAACACTAATCTGTTTCAATCAAACATAATGAAACTATCAAACGAAGGACAGAAAGAAAAAAAAATTGAGAGAGAGAGAGTTAAATGAAGATTATTATAGTTTTTATTAATTGAACTATTTTGTAATAGATCTTAAGTAAACATATTGATATATATATATTGATATTCTTCATCACACACACACACACACACACACACACAAATATATATATATATATATATATATATATATATTGATCGATTCATTATGTTTGATTAACACAGGTTAGCGTTATCACTCCGCACGCTTACTTATATATATATATATATATATATATATATATATATATATATATATATATATATATATATTTAAGAGCTGTATTTATTTATCAGAGACGTTGACTTTTTCTCTGATGACGGATAAACATCTGAAACCATTGGTAAGACGAACTTTGTATTGGTGACTTAAATAAATAAATAAATAAATACAGCTCTTAAAGAAATAATTGAGCACTTTATAATCATTTCTCCAATATTAATAACAAAAAATTAATTAATTATATTATAATATATATATATATATATATATATATATTGATCGTTCATTATGTTTGATTGACACAGGTTAGCGTTATCACTTCCGCACGCCTAAGGTAGCGTGAACATACAGTGCACGGTACCTGATTACTATGCAATCTTTTAACCAAGATAGAGAGAGAGAGTAAGGGAAATATATAGAAAGGGAGTTAACGCGCGGAAGCGATAACGCTAATCTGTTTAATCGGACATAATGAAAAGTCGTAAATAAATAGATAAAGAAATAAAGAAAGAAAGAAAGACAGACAGAAGTAAGAAATCCTTAAATTAAGATTATTATACTTCTTATTGTTTTGCAAATGGTCTTAAATAAACATATCAAACTTTGTAATACTTAAATTATTATACTGTGATGTATCCACAGGTCCTGCTAGTTTTAATTATTAATTCCAAAAGCAACGTTAGACGGAGCGCCGCCTCTCAGGTTAATTGTGTACAAAGTTACTGTAGTTAGGAACTCATTAACTTAGGACTCATTACTAAAGTAAATTGGTTTACGATATTAACTTGCAAAGCAGACAGGTCTGTGAGAAACCTTTTGGCTAAGCTTAGTAGATTTAAACTGGACAATGAGATAATTATCTATTTTGCACCCAGTTAAAAAAGGGGATTACCACAGTGCCTTTTCATGTCAGTCCAGCATGATTTGGTGAAATTAGTGCCTACAGTTATCCAACCCTTAATTAACCTTCATTTATGTACGAGGATGTGGTGCTCAATTATATACAGACGCGGTGGTTGTTGGGAATTGTATTTACTAAATATACTGTCCTACATTTGCCGGCAAAACAAATTTTAAATCCTGAACGCGGCACTCGGCGTTTCACTTCGCGCTAATGCCCGCAGGATTGGATATATCTCTTCTTTCCTCCCTAGCAATACAGTTCGTCTGTGCTATTCAGCCTCGGTACAACGACAAGTCTATGGGAAAGAAACCAGCTGTATTTCACTTAGTAATTGATGTTGCTTCGAATTCTGCCCGTGGGGGTCAGGTTTGGTAAATGCGAAATTTGCTTAAATTGTGTATTTGGGCCAGACGAATTTAATTTTGTTAAAGTATTCTGAGAACAACATTTCCTAATCAGAACGCACGCACGTTTATTCTCTAAACAGAGGAGCAGATGGAAAGACGCCGGTTTCAAGCCAGCTGTACTCTGCTCAGAAATTGACGTTGTGTTGCTATCTGTATACACAGGTGAACGTTTGTTAAATACATACCTTTACCTAAATTGTGGATTTAGGCATATGAATTTAATTTCAAATCCAAAGATACCAGGATCGTATTATTTCTAATCGAGTATTATACAACAAAACAGATATCATTAGGTATCATTTATAACCAAAATCCACAGCATTGAAACTTGCAACAGATAAGTTACCAAAAATAAAATTACACAAATCTTTTAAAGGTGAACACTTATCTTTTAGACTGTAATATAATCGTTTTTTTTTTTTTTTTGCTACATTGTTTCAATATTGCAATGATTGGTCATAAGTAAGGCATATGAATTAATTTCAAATCCAAGATACCAGGATCGTATTATTTCTAATCGAGTATTATACAACGAAACAGATATCATTAGGTATCATTTGTAACCAAACTCCATAGCATTGAAACTTGCAACAGATAAGTTATCAAAAATAAAATTACACAAATCTTTTAAAGGGGAACACTTATCTTTTAGACTGTAATATAATCGTATTTTTTGGTTACATTGTTCCAATATTGCAATGATTGGTCATAAGTAAGGCATATGAATTTAATTTCAAATCCAAAGATACCAGGATCGTATTATTTCTAATCGAGTATTATACAACAAAACAGATATCATTAGGTATCATTTGTAACCAAACTCCATAGCATTGAAACTTGGAACAGATAAGTTACCAAAAATAAAATTACACAAATATTTTAAAGGGGAAAACTTATCTTTTAGATTGTAATATAGTCGTTTTTTTTTTGTTTTTTTGGAGTTTTTTTTTTTGTTACATTGTTTCAATATTGCAAAGTTTGGTCATAAGTAATATACAATAATATCCGTTTTGATTATATTATGTTCTGCATGAAACAAAATAATCTTATTAGCAAGAAAAACAAAAAGGGAGATTCGGATTGATAATTGTTCGCGGTGTCAGTATAAAATATCATCAAATACTCGAAAGTTCACCCTTTGTCATTTCAGATCAGCACTGTTTGCTTCTGTCTCTTTGAGCGAATGTGATATTCAGTTTTGGTACAACAAGTCTCTCCCGTTTCTGCTTCTGTCGGTCTCTGTGACCATTTGACTGTCTCTTCTGGTCGGAGTTAGATGTTGTGTCTAACCACACTGACGAGACGCGAAACGTCGAAACACGGTGTCTGGGGATGGTTTATTATTTGCTCCCGTAACCCGGTAGAACTATTTCACCGCCAGCATAACGCAATGATCATCTGTTTACAGATTTGATCTCTCTGGTGATCGTAAAGTATACACACAGATCTATGTATTTAAAACAGTTAAAACACCGCTCCGAGCTGGCAATGGCATAGAGGCTAACGGGTCGAACAGGCGTAAAGTCAGTCGGGGTTCGCTTCTGGTCGGAGTTAGTTGTTGTGTCTAACCACACTGATGAGTTATGAAACGTCGAAACATGGTATCTTTAGATTACTTATTATATGCTCCCGTAACCTGGTAGAGCTTTTTAGGAGCGACTTTAAAAAAACTTTCACCGACAGCATAACGCAATGATGATCTGTATATATATAGATATATATATATATATATATATATATATATTATATATATTATATATATATATAAACAGTGACAGTTTATGAGACAGTCGTAAACTGAGGAGTAGAAAAACTGTCAGTCCGTCAGCATTACCAAATTGTAGCATATCTGACATACGAGAAATACGAAACATAACTATTTTTAGTCGAACGGGTTATGTGTAGTTTGGGAAGACAAATTTAGGGTACAATGGTAATATATATATATATATATATATATATATATATATATTGGTTTGGAGGTTATATATATTATATATATATATATATATATATATATTATATAATATATATATATATAATTATATATAATATATATATATATATATATATATATATGCGTGTGTACCTGAGTGGTGTTTTGGAGCACACTCCAGGGCAGATATTTGGCTCTATGAGAGTTTTTCACATCCACCTTACCCTTAGAGCAGTGATTCCCAACATGGGGCCTACACACTACTGGGTGGCAATTCAATAATAATAGGGGGGCAATAGGAAAAAATATAGTAATATCAACATTTTTTAAATGTTACCCTATATAGGTAAAAAATATAAATTTATACGGTAAAATTGTAATTACAACCTAGCTGAGCACAACAGCTTGTGCAATCTAGTCAAGTGTTCACCCACTAATGTTATTGTGCATCTAGTACCAACTATATGCGTGTCTTCTGACTTGTTTAACTTAGCAGTTCTTCATCTGTT
Organism: Doryteuthis pealeii; assembly: GCA_023376005.1. Taxonomy (NCBI): domain Eukaryota; kingdom Metazoa; phylum Mollusca; class Cephalopoda; order Myopsida; family Loliginidae; genus Doryteuthis; species Doryteuthis pealeii. The sequence goes on from CM042152.1 coordinate 52,565,553, forward strand.
GCCCTTTCCCGCAATTATACACGTTAAACCCTTTAGTTTTATTTGAAAGATACAATTTTTGTTATACTTCTTCAAAACTGATATTGTTATATCATACTAAACAATTAACGGGTGGGGGACAGGAAGCAATCTGTAATAAACAAGTGGGACATGGTACTAAAATGGTTGGGAACCACTGTCTTAGAGATTATTATTTTCTGATATTTTGCCGCATCAAATTTTCCTGAAATCAATTCTTTCTTTCTCTTCTGCAGGAGATAATGTCAGTGTATTATAAGCCCCACCAACAATTCGTTCTCTCACTAGAGTCAGAGTGATAGAATGTCTCTTCAGGTTTTCAATCTTAACTATGATGAAAATGAAAATTAACGTTTCATTTATTGTTTATTTGTGTCTTAGCAATGCAGCTTTACCCCAATTCTTAAAAAAATAACACATTATATATATATATATATATATATATATATATATGGAGGGGATTTCGCTGATGACCGCCAACTAAAATGTAAACGCAAGACTCTCCTATAAAAAGGGTTGGAGCACTCTATGGCGGCCGTTACATACATACAGAAGTGTGTATTCAAACAGTTAAAATTCCCTTCGAATTATGTGGGTGAGGATAGCTGAGCGGTTAACCTGCCCGACTGATGTTGAATCGATCGGAGTTCTATCCCGGCTGTAGGTAGCTCACAAAATATCTAAATGAAGATACTTGATAACTCGAAACACGTGTCTGTGGATGACTACATATATATAAATATATATATATATCAAACCAGCCCTTCCGCGCGCGCGGTAAATGGCATTTCTTTAAACGGAGTTTAACCATTTTTTTTTATCAGACTTTTCCTTCTCGTAGACTGGTTAGCCAGTCAAAGTGCCCAGTATTCTCTACTATTTACCTATAGCCGGAGGGAGTATAGTCGGACGTATATATTTCCCAGGGGTATTAGCGCTATGTTAAATGCAGCCAGCCTCGTCCAGGATTTGAACACGTGTCATATATATATATATATTTCTTCAGCAACTCTTACCTAAATAGTGTTGCTAAGATTTTCTCACTGTCATAAAATACAAAAGGAGGTGTATTGTTTTGCAGAAGCAAGTAAGTAAAGTTGGTGGGTGGGTGGCCTAATGGCGGTATCAACCAGACAGCGAAGGAGTCTATTCACTTTTCACTAGCACTAGACCAAGGAAATAATTTAGCTTCTGAGGTGGAGCGCCACACTTATCACCAGTTCCTCAGTTTACCGCACACATTCCTGTCTTACTCATACGCCGAGTTAATGAAGGCCGGGATCGAACCGGGAACCTTGTAATTCCTAGGTGGACGTTCTACTGAAACAGAAACGTGGTTGGTTGGTTGGTTGGTTGGTTGGTTGGTTCGTGTTTCTACCTGTAATTTCTTGTTATATTATTTTATCCCAAATTTAAAAATTGTTGTTTCAAACAATTATATGAATTCTAATAATTATTCATATTCAATAATAAACATATGTAAAAGGAATTAGCTTCAAGTAACTATCATTAGCACAAATAATTCATACACATTTATGTGGTTTCAAGTAATATCCTATTTAATTATAATTTGCAAAAATATGCCTTCAATTAATTGTTCCTATCTACCTCAAATGGTTTATATTCTCAATAAGTCATTGGGTGTGTATTTTTATCAAATACAGATAATTTGTAAATAATTACAAGGCTTTAAATATGTATATTAATAATAATGGTATTAATAATAATAATAAAACAAATACTACTAGTACTACTAAATAACAATATTTCTGTTTAATAATAATATAATAATAATAATAATAATAATAATAAAATAACAACAATACACTACTATTACTACTACTAATAATAATAATAATAATAATAATAATAATAATAATAATAATAATAATAACTAATAATAACTAAAACAATACTACTATAATAATAATATAATAATAATAATAATAATAATAATAATAATAATAATAATAATAATAATAAATAATAATAAGCAATTAATTTTTACAACAATATAATTGTTCATACTTAGTTAAAAATTAACTATCAATATCCAAATATTTATGTTCGGTAGAAAACCACAAGGTTCCTAATTCGATACCGGCCTTCGCCAACTCAGCGTATGAGTAGCACAGTAATCTGTGCGGTAAAGTAAGGGGCTGATGGTAGGTTTGTCCAGATGCAAAAACAATCTCCTTAGTCTAGCGCTAGTAAAAAGGGGATATACTTTCTCGCTGATTGGCTGATGCCGTCCTAAGGCCATCCCGACGATGACTTATAAATGTAGTACAAAGTCTATCTTAAACACATCTATTCGATTCAAAGTTGGATATCTAACAGCTATTACCACTGGCGTCAGAGTGGATCTGTGTGTAATGCATGCAAAGTCGTGGCTCCACACTCGTCAGTTTCAAAATTGCAGCCTTACCATTGGATTCGGTTTAGTATTAAAAAAATGTATTTTACTTTTTTATTCTAATTGTTAAACTGGGAGTTCATTGCAATTTATTGCTTACAATATATTAATTCATTCTTAGTTCACAACCTTTTTAATACGGTCTTTTATTTGAATAGTCTGTCTTACATCATCACTAATGCAATCGGTGGTATGAGTTCAACAGATCTGGTACGAGCGCCATTCCTCTCAGGTCCACTCTGACCCGGAGTGGAAATAACTGTCTGAATTCTCATCAATAGATCAAATAGATATATTTCAAAATTATTATGTCAGATAGGTAAGTATTTACTGATATCACTGACCATGTCAATAGATTGGCCTTTTCCCTACTTGGGGGTCCAGTGAGCTTCGGCCGCTGGCCCAGGTGTAGTAAATTAATAGCGTCGATCCCAGGGGGCTATCCCCCAGGTAATAACTTCCCCCTTGATTCAACGGGGCAGGACTGGGTTTATTGCCCAGCAACTGAGGGGCCCCCTTCGAGGAGGAATGCCGACTTGATCGACGCATTTTTTCCACCTGCCACCCATGAGTCTCGGCTTGTGGGGGGTGTTCCCACGTAAAAACGAGACCTTGTGTCCAATCCATACTTGTGGGGTATGAGGTAAATATCCTGACCATGACAATAGAACACAAGTATCACAAGAACCCTGTACAAACCAAGGCTCATGCCTGGCTTGTTGGTTTCCTTCCGTCTGCGAAAGACGATGGAGTAGTGTCCAATCTTTTTTGTTTTTTTTTGGGGGGTGAACTACATAACCTGGGCGGTTTGATATGGAGGATATGCTGTTGCTCAAGCAGCAGACCCCCTCTCCACACTACCGCTATGGTCCAACGGAAAGGCAAGTAACCAATGCAGTTTGGCAACGGTAGTGTCACTAGAGTTGCTGTGTAACGTTGAAATGCGTGGCTATTGTTTAAAAATTCCGTGAATCCCTTCGGCATTCCTCTTTTGAGTCGCCTGTCCGGTTTAGACGAGGGGACAGATGCTGCCTGGGGATCACACTCAGAGATCACGCTAATACTATATATCTTCTCCTTCCAGACATCGAAGCCACTGGATACAGGTTCGAACGAGGTAAGATTTTTTGTCAGGTACGTATACTTGAAACCATAGCCTCATGACGTGCTAGCAGTAAGGATATCCATGACAATCTCCCGCCAACCGTTCTTATCCTTCATTGCCCCCGGCAGGTCCTCTGTGCAGTATCTACAATCCGTGCAGAGCTGCTTAATGTAAGTTTTTGCTGGTCGGCCCAAACTAGCGTTCCGATGTACTGGTTTCCACTGGAGAACGTCACTTTTGAGTTCATTCTTGCTTCCCCAGTAGTTTCCAGCATGTCTTGTTTGTCTCACTCGGATGGTTTATGTGATAGGGGACAGGTGGTTGTACAGCTGCTTCCCTTGGAGTGTTGTTTCCACGATTTAAGACTTCATGCAACATCCCTGTGCAGGTCCCATCTAGCTTAACGAGTTTCGTTGGGGTTCAAGTGGTACAGTCATACAGTAGCACTGGTACAACTACGGCTTAGAATAAATGTCAGGGAGATCAGATTTCCATATGACTGATAATCAGTTGATTTTTAAGAAGTGCTATATCACCTGCATAGTTCGCATCCGTAATAATCTATGCGGGGTATCAACTGCTTCTTGCTTTTTTTTCTTTTTCTTTTTTAGTGAGAGGCATTTTTTATGGTATCTCGTGATGCTTGAAGTACAGATATAACTGCGTGTAAAAATATATTTATTAAATAAGAATATGACCTAACGCGATACATTAATTTGAAAAAGAAGAAAGAAAACTGACTTCGGTATTAATGTTATATACTGACCTTTTCACGGTACCAATCGATATAACGTTGTATACCTTTCTTACTTCTTACTCTGGTCGTATCTTCTTCTTTGCTTCTTCTATCATCTAACATCTTGGTCTGGTATATCTTCTAAAGTCTGGTCTTCTATTTGGGGACTTCGGGTCTGGTTTCTGTTGGGATTTCTTGTTATCAGAAGCCCTGTGTTATTGTTAGTTTTTAGGTATTAAACACAAGACTTCGATTTACGTTGATGTTACTTTATTTATAAATCCCCAAACCAGACGTCTGCGGAGATCCTTACATCTTGCTAGCTCGACTTCTAACTTCTAACTGACTGAGTTACTTAGTATCCTTAAACCGGAACAGGGCCTTCTATGGGGGTTCCGGTTCTCACGATTTATCCCCGGAAAGCAAGGTCAGAGTGAGGTCAAGCGCTGTCACTCACTCTCAAGGCCATCAGCTGCACTAATCGCCATAATGATTTCTACACTACCTTAAAAATGTATTAGGATCCAATAATTATGTAACATTAAATCAATCAACAAGAGATGTGCTTCCGTAAACCAACCAACCAACCAACCTTTAAAGTTACTGTCCTAGTGAACTAGTCTATAACAATTGCACTGCTGCCAATGCTCAATCTTTTTTTTGTCTATAAATAAATAAATAAATAAATGTGTAAATGTGGATACACTTCTTCAGATGTTCCACAGAGCGACCACATTTATGTGTTTGTGTGGTCGCTCTATTCATAGCAACTCTAAAAAAAAAAACAATTCGAGGGTTGTTCTTGTACTTGTTTTGTGACATGACAGACAGCGAGTAAAAAATATAAAAAAATTAAAGAGAAAAAAAAATTACAAACAAACAAAAAGTTTAGTAAATAGGAAATTGCCAAACCTTTACAAGAAAAGCAATCCACCAAAATAAATTTTGGACAAACATAGCAAATAAAAGAAAGAAAAAAAAGAAAGAAAATAATCATTTAAAAAAAAATCGTGACAGCATCAACATCAAACAACAAAACAAAGCACGCTTACATATTCTACTGAAATCCATCAGTACTGTGTTTGTTAGTATTTGTGTTTACTTCTCCGTATGTGTGTGTGTGTATGTATGTGTGTGTGTGTGTGTGTGTGTGTTTGCCGGTCTGTCTTTAGGGGATTGACCTACTTTTTTCTCTCTTTATCACCAAATTTTATAAAGTATATACAAGATTAAGAGATGGGAAAATCTAAAAAAACATTAGAATTTAAAAAAATATATATCAAAAGAAAAATTTCATAGGGACTTCGACGAAAGCGAATCTTACTGGAATAAATTCGTTGAATTGGTTTGTTTGTTAGGAGATTTTAATAGCATATCAATCCGTCTGGGTTTATTTCATGCCAAGAGGTATGGAAATGATATAAGATGTATATCTATATTTACCCTTTTGTAGTTAATGGTTTTAATGTTAGCATTGTTGGGGATAACGTTAAGGGGGTGGATTTTTATGATAGCGAAAACATTGAGTCTACAGCGCTTGGTAACTGACAATTTCTTGCCTATGCAATTTTCAAATCATATATATACAAGGTGTCTCATAAAAGTATCGAGATTGAATCTGTATTTACCAAGATAGAAATGGACAATGAATGGAACGTTAATTGTTTTCAGAATACAAGGTGTGTCATACAAGTGTCGAGTTTGAAGGTGTATTTACCAAGATAGAAATGAACAATGAATGGAACGTTAAATTTTTCGGAATGCAAGGTTTGTTAAAAAGTACAAAACATTTCGATACCTTTTTGACACACCTTGTACATATATATATATATATATATATTTATATATATATGTGTGTGTGTGTGTGTGTGTGTGTGTGTATGTGTGTGTGTGTGTGTGTGAGAGAGTGTGTGTGCCTGTATGTTGTGTGGTGTGTCAAATAAGGTGCAACATGAACTCAATATTTAAGCGGTTTTTAACGAGTTTTCCTTCTCCTAGATCAGTTGCAACATCAGGGTTAAAGAGCTCAGTCTGCTCTACTATTTTATTCATAGCTAAAGAGTTGATGCACGCCTTTTCCAAGTCTATAAGCACTATGTAAAATTCAAACAGCTTCGTCCAGGATTTGAATATATATATATATATTATATATATATATATATATATAATATATATATATATATATATATCAGGCATCCATCGAGAATCGAACTCGCTATTTAGTAGTAATGCATCTGCTTGCTAACCATTACATTACGATCGGACGCCTTTTCTACCATCCTTTTGTCATAGAAAAGATGTGACACAAGGTCACATGAATGGGGCATCCAGTGGCGATCGCTATTCAGTAATAATGAATATGCGAGACTATTCTATTAAACGTCACCTCATAATGCGACGCCTTTTCCACGCGACCCTTTCGTCACGGAAAGGATGTGACACAAGGTCGCAAGAATGGGGCATCGAACGAAATATCGGCCCTCGTATCTACGAATTGTGCAACTGGGCCGGTGACTGGCTGGAGATCACCCATTTAATCGCATCGGGTCGCCAGACATGGTCAGCTTTCGTGAGAGACTCCAGCAAATTCGATAGATGGAACCGACACAACTCATCTCGGGTAAATGGTACCACAACCAGCAATCGGGCGCCAGCGTGGATCGAACTCGCCGTTCAGTAATAATGGATATACGAGACTAGCTTATTAATCATTAGATGAGTTAATTGCATATCTTTCTTAGACTCACAATAATCCATCTGCTTTTTGCTTTTTTTAGATTTATTGTTCGTTTTGTTTTTAGTTTTCTTTGCTTTTCAGTTATACACAATCTTCTATTCTTAATAATTAACTCCTGTCTAGGCATCTTATTAAATCTGCAACGTTTTGAATTTCTAAAGCTCTCAAATCCAAACACCGGATTTCGTGCTGAAAGTTAAATTAGCAAAAGGAAGTTTAAAAACTGTCATGTTTCTTTGCTTTATTGATTGATAGAAATCAAACTCTATTTTTGGCTGACCCTTTGCTCTTTGCTACACAACTGAATAATGATGACGGCAATTACATTCGTTAAAACAATGTTATTACTAAATTTAAACGATCTGAAAATAAGCAATTAATCACGGTGAAATAACAGTTTTAAAATAATAAATTTGTTTAATTCTCATTGGAACAAAGCCAGGCTCCACTTTCGTTCCTTGCAATCATAGATTCTCATTTCGACTGCAATTTCAAGTGACTTTACTTATTCTTGATAACATTGGGAAGTAAATGAATCTAAATAGCTTCCCGCTGGTTGATTGGGTGTTTTTCTGATTGGTTGGTTGGTTGGTTGGTATGAAAAATATGGGTTAACCTCCCTTCGCAGAAATCGGAAGTAACAGGGGGGCCGAATTCCTTAGAACAGAAAAAAGTTGTTCTAGAGACTATACGGCCGAAATCCTTAGAACAGAAATAGACAGCTGAGCAGAAGGTTGATACAACAGTTCAATATAGACACGCACAAATTTTGGCAGCACCGAACAACGAATTGGCCTCAACTACAACGGCTGAAAGAACTCGACAGAAAGATAAGTGCGTAAGAAACTGTTACTTATATAGATATGAGACTTCCAATCGCTAAAAGCAATAAGTTTTAGCAACCTTACGCACCATTAAACTTTTTTGGATTATTAAACCTTGTCTTATCTTTTATTCCTTTCTTATCGGTATTTGGGACCGCAAATTTCCCATAATGGTTTTTACGGCAGGTCAACTCATTGGGGTATTTTATGACGAAGACGTTTTTATCTTATTCATTATGGTTGGGTCCTCATTTTTTTTAAACACAATTTTTCAAACTCATCTTTTTCTATTCAAGCCATAGTTTGGACCCTAAAAGGTACTACCACTCCTGGTCAGAGTTGACCTTGGAGTAATGGTGATGAAGGAGTACCTCACTTTCCCCATAACTCCAGAATTGGAACCTCACCATCAGATATAGTGTAACATTACTAAGCCTAGACGGTCGGTTGTAGAGGCCCGTCCAACCAATTGATTGGTCGCG
>CM042152.1:52578870-52598870 GCA_023376005.1 Doryteuthis pealeii
AGAAATTAGGCATAATAACGCTACTGGAGTTCGAACTCGCTTTCTACCATGTTGCAGCCTAGCACGTTAGCCACTACGCCACACACTACTCAAGAACAATATATGTTTTGTCAATGAAAACTTCTGAATGTTATACACATGCCTTGAATGTTATTATAACCTTTTCTGCTAATAACTGTGTAGATACGACACAAGAAATACAGCAAGAAAATGAGATTAGCATTATGGATAGAGATTTTTTTTGTCTTGTTAAACTTGCATGTTAACTATAGATCTGCATATTCTATAAATATTAGTATGCGTGTATATACGAATTAGCACTTTTTAAAATACTTGCAAAACTCTGAGCGTGAGTTAGTTTTGAAAAAAAACAAAATTATATTATAGAAATTTTCTCTTGAATATTTTTGTTAGTTCCTTGTTCGTATGAGCTCTGTATGATTTTAAAAATATAGTTTTTAAAGATTCATCATCGTCTATTGTGTTTGTGTGTATCTGTATATATATATATATATATATATATATATATATATATATAAATATGTGTGTGTGTTTTTTCGTGATTGTGAATGTGTGCGTGTATATGTATGAATTAGGGTGTGTGTAAGAGAGAGAGAGAGAGAGAGAGAGAGAGAGAGAGAGAGAGAGGGGGAGGGAGAGAGAGAGTGAGAGAGAAGAGTTGGGTGATAGAGATGTTACTTTATTTTGAAGCCATGATTATTTTAATGTTTTAATATTTTAAACTTTATTTTTTTTTCTTCTGCCTTTCCCGCCCTTTCTGCACGCAGACCCCGGTGTCTTAACATGTGTCGATTTGCGTGTCTATCAGCATCGAGCATTTCCTCCAAGCGTCCATATTTAAAAAACATAATTTCAAAATGAAAACAAGATGAAAAAAAAACCAAACAAAATCAAAATAAAGACTAAAACCAAAAAAGAAGAAAAAATGAGAAAACAATAATAAAAAAACAAACAAACAAAAATACAACAACAAACAACTTTGAAGTCGAAGTGGTCTCTTGTCCAAATTTCTTTTTCACCCGTGCTGATCTTGCATCTGAATAGGTTTTCATCATTTCGCCGTTATTAATATCCGGTCGGAGCTGTTTACCAAACAAGTTTCGAAGAAAACTTTTTTTTCAAATCTTCACCAGACACTGGCTTTACCCGATTGGAAATTCGATTTTTGTTTTATCTTATTCGATTTTATTTTTCCTTCAAGAAAAATAAAATTGTTTTCCTCTTTTCGTTTGCCATCTCTTCTAGACCTTATCACGTGATTGGTACATATTCAGTTTTACTCGGTACTTTTATTTGGCACTTATTCACAAATATACTGTGAATTTTATCAGTAGAATGAACACTAATAATATTGATCATTATAATAGCACTAATACTCTTAAACAATCTATTACTAGTAGTTGTAGAATTTAGCCATTCACACTGTAATGGTTATCGTCGTAGGAAATGGGCACGACGATGTGCGTTCAAATCCTGGACGAGGCAGTTTGCATTTCACATAGCATTAATACATATGGGGTTATACTAGGTTTCACGTAGCTGGTTATTCTTTGTGCATACATATGGGGTTACAAGAGGTTTACCTTTTTGATTTTAAAAGGTGGCTGTGGTTATTCTTGGTGTGTGGTCTTTGGATTTTGATTTTAACCCCATCTTATTTGGTGGCCGCGCTGAAATGGAATTCACGGAGAGAAAAAGGAAGAGACAAAGACAAAACGTAGTCTAAGGATCTAGGCTTTATTCTCAGGTCATAGCCACCACGTGGCGAGGAAAATTTTACCTGGCCAGTAGTAGTGACTTGTCCGAGTTACGGCCTAAATCAGAATGGCCGAAATATTCTCTTGGGGGTCGGAAGTGGGTCGTTTTTCCTGCGCATGCTCGGAGGGTTCTTCCGGTGAAGGCTCATGTGAGTTTGTTATTTTTTCATTTGAATGTTATTTGTATTTTGTTTTGATACCCGTATTGAGAAAGCGGTGCATCCAACTATGTTTTTTATCGCTTTTTGTCGGCAAATTAATGTAGATATTTTACACGTGTCCCCCCACCCCCCGTAATTTTATCGACGTACAAATTTGTACAAATTTCATTTGAATTTTTTACAAAACTCAAATTTAAAAAAAAAAAAAATGTCATATCCGTATTATTTTTATTCAAAATAAATGTCACCACTTTTTAATACTTAAATGAGTTTCGAAAATCAAAGCAATCAATACATTAAGCAAGAAACACAATTTTTACAAAAAATAAATATTCTACATTAATTTGCCGACAAAAAATTATAAAAACACGTTTCGGAAAATATCAACTTGGGCCAGTAATTTGCCTGACACCGGCACGTTAAAACATAGCGTAAATTAGGGCAGGAGGCCGGGACGACAAAAGATCATAATTACCAAGAAATTTGTACAAGTGAATCATATCTTTTGTATCTTGCCGTTTCAAGTACTTGAGTATTACTTATTTGAATGTCATTAGAAGGAAATTTACTTAAGATTTGAATGTGATGTAATGGCTTCCCCAACTAACCAAGCGGATGTCGCGAAATTTAGTTAGGATTGATTGACAGATAGCGGGTCAGAGTTGAAAAGCCCCAGTCGTGTGGGAAACTACGAATGTCCTTGAGGACAATAACGTGAGAATTAAATTATAGTTTTAAAAAAAGGGAAAGTGTTTGGATTTTAGGTGTCAAGCGAAGAATACGTATATTTTGGTGTTTAGTATGTGACCCCACCCCACACTATTGGTGATGGACCATACTTTAAAAGAGAACAAATATTTGTTCTTCTTTTTGAGATGGGTCCAAAAATAGCTTGAAAAATCCAGAATAAACGTGTGTGGATTTTGTAACAATGGGATCAAGTGACAACCTGTAACGTTACAACTCTCCGTTCGTAATGGACTGATACTGTGTTAATAACAATAATCGTTGTAGACTTATTTTCTATGCTACTTGGAGAAGTGCGAATATTGCTGTTGGATCTGATATTGTGAGATGTTTTGCGTTTGGAACCAACTATGGATGCTGGAAGACATCTTGCCTTATGCCATTAATAGTCTTTAGTAATAATACAAGGCGACATATTATTTTTTTCATGAGATGTCATGGTCAAACTTCCCCGAGAAACCCGTCTCACTCCGTCAACGCAAAGACGTTGCAGAAGAACTCGTGGGTACTTCATCATGATAACGCACACTGCCCTGAGTATCCGAGAGTTCCTGGCTCAGAAGAACATCACTGTGCTGGAGCAAACTCCCTACTTGCCCGACTTGGCTCCATGTGATTTTTCCTCTTCTCCAAGCTCACAGGGGTCATCAAGGAAACCCATTTTGAGGATGTGCTCGACATAAAAAAGGCCGTGACTATAGGGCTACGGAGATTCCCGGAAGAATCATTGTGGCAGAGAAAGATGGGAAAGTGCATTAGACTCCAGGGGGATAATGTTGAAGGGGATAAATTTAGTTTATAGTTTGGATTTGAAATCATTTTTTGTGACACCAGTCCTGGAACATTTTTGACATACCTCGTATATTTTGGTGACTCATGAAGGACCCCACACAAACACCATTGGTGATGGAGAACAATTTAAAAGAGAACGAATATTTCTTCCATCGACTGAACAAAAGCAAACTTACATCGTCTTCTATGTAAGAGCAATCCCAAAAGTTTTGTAAAATCCAGAATAAACGTGAGTGGATTTTGTTAATGATGGATCAAGTGATAATCTCTTTCTCTCAATGTTTTTCGTGTCTCTAAACCTTTTCAAGAACCAATAACATTACAATAAACCTATTCTTTCGAAGGCGCATCGTGTATTGGCTAACATCGTAAGAAATGGACTCGTTGACCCGAGTTCAAATCCTGGGCGAGGCTGTTTGCATTTCACATTGGGATGATTTTTGTTTTATTTCGTTTTCTTATTTGAATCGAGTGCTGATTATTGAAAAAAACTATGAAATTCGTAAAAAAAACTATGAAATTCAGAATATGAATAATATATTTAATTTAGGATATATTTTTCTTTCTTTTTTTTTTTTAGATCTTTTTAGGAATATAAATATCTCTGGCACTAATAAGAGAAAAGACGATTTCAAAAATAGACTATTCAAATCTAAGGAAACTGGTGGAACTTAGTACCAACGTGTATGAAGAAATGTAAACCTTACTAAACAAGAAAAAATCTATGCAAATCTGCTGTCCCAGCGAGAGTTTTTTACGCTCAAAAATCATTGATTGTGAAACATGTAACTGTTATGCCTGCATTAGATGTAGGTATTTAAAAAACAAATTGCCGATGTTGTGACCTGAATTCAGTATTCGGTACCACGGTCTACTAGTCGTGGATCCCTTTAAATATACGCTCCTACATTTGAAGCGCTGGTAGGTGTCAACAGTGATGTAGTAATCATGGGTCCCCGGGAAGTTTTGGTTTTTTTTAAATCATACTTCTCTCGATAGTCTTACCCTATGAGAGATGATGAAACTTTAATCCACCTACTATCTTGAGATGCTAACAGAGTTTTGACTTTTATTGTTTTTGGACGAGTGTAAAACTCTCTATCGAGCCTCTGATTGGCTGGTGCTAAGAACTAGTCACTTGCACGACACAGTCTATTTAATTGGTATACGCGGACAATAACACTTTTTTCTTCAAAACAGATGAAGAGATTTAGAGGAGAAAAGGTAATTAACCAACCATTCATTATTACAGACTTAAGCGGCATATTTTCTTTTTCTTACTAAACTCTAGTTCTATAAGCACGATCGATGTGTAGGTAGAATAGTATATAACCAGTGTAACCTGCGTCAAAACAAACCCCTTAGAGCAAAGCGAGACTTGTGTAATATGCGACAGGTAAGTGACCTTTAATGCGAATAAACATGTAATAAATATGACCAACCATAAGGTAGGAACTTCTTACAACTCATTCACTGTGTCCGAAGCCGGTGGAAGGTGAGTGCCCATACCCTTTTCTTGACATGAAAAAATGTGTAGGATTTAATCAACTACAATTAATAAGATCCGAGAAATAGTTTGTTCTTTTAATTCAATCCTTTCAATTTTATTGATTTCTTTTCTTCTTAGCTGCATCAAATACCCACAATGCACCCGGAATATTGACCGTAACAAGGTTTTTCCGCCAGGTATTTACAGGAAAACATTATGAAAGACAATCGTTTATTTATCTATTTTTCTCTTTTGTGCTAAAACAAAACAAAACGTGGAAATTTTTTTTCACGAGAGCAAAGCAGATGTACTATAAAAGTGGTGGTTGTCGTCTTTGGTCTACGAGCCTTTCTTTGAATCAACCACTCACAGGCCCGCAAACTTTAGCGGCATTATCGAAGATAGGATTTCTTCCTCTTTGGTCAGCAGCCTCTAAGAGATTCGGACGAGCAAAAAATAGTCGTCTCTTATATTCAGCAGAGAGAAAGTGAGAGTCGAAGTTCGTCCTCCGATAACGCACCAACCCCAAGGACTTCACTTAAGTGAACTGTATTATAATATTTACATAATTATAATTTCTACTGACAAAACTTTCGTTTGCAAGTATTTCAAGCGTAATTTCTTGTTTATGTATACATTAATACAAGTTATTTGAAATTCCATGTCGACTTAATGTGTTTTCCGTTTTTAATCCCTGTCTGCAACACACTTGCGGCGTTAATCAACACTGTACCAACATAGATTTAGATTTAAAATGTGAATTTGAATTCAGCTGAATTAGACTAACAAAAACTATTTGGTCAGACGAGTGCGATAGGTATCATTCAGAAAAAAAAGTTATTTAATTTAACTCAGTTATAATTAAGTTATTTTAACACGAAAATGAAGAAGAAATTTATGACCAATAACGTTCGAGTTATTTTTTGCTTTTATTTTCGAAAGAAAAAGTCGTAAACTTATTTCAAAATATATATTACGCAAATACAAATGCACAGCACGTACGTAACCACAAACAACAAGATTTCTATAAAGATTTATAATGTTTTTCACCTCCTATTATAAAACTATCGTTCTACGTTTCAGTCTCTGTTTTTCCCAATATGTATATGTATATATATATACAAGGTGTGTCAAGAATATCTGATCTTCAAACCAATGAACTTGGTCTGAAGATCACATAGCTGAAAAAAATTCAGTAAACAGGCACCGTTAACCCCATATCCATGCTACCTTAAATTAATATAAATACTCTATCAATGATATTAAGTACTGTTAATTTATAAATATAGCATCAGTATTAACCCCGTTCTGTAGATCAAAGGAAAACACAACGTGGGCACAGTAACCATCGACAGAGCAACTAGCGAGAGACACGAAGGTAAGTAATCTCAACAAGTACACTGGCTATAATAGGACCACATTGGTGTTTATGTTATATAACCATTTCATCTGCTGGGAAAATAGTAGGGAGTGAAGAGAGCTGTTCTTAAGAACATTCTTCATTTAAGCGACTGGCCATCTTATTTTGAGTTACTGTCCTCCTTTGGTTGATACAGCTTCTTTTGTGTCTTTAGTTGTCTGTGCTCATCCACTTTGTTTTTAATAATGAAACAATGCTTGATTTACTTTTCAGACCGCTTTATTACTCAAAGTCCAAAAGGGTTTAACCGCACGGCGAAAAGATGGTTTACCTGGGACAAACGACCATATCACGTCTGGCCCTTTTGACTAAGCGCCAAAATTCAACTGATCTAGATCAGTCACCTTCTCACGCCTTGCCTTTAACCAATAAAAAATCAGCGGTAAGGTCAGTGAAAGGATAACTTGTTTGTCAATCACTTCTTATAACGATTTTAATGGTAATGTACAGTTGCAGAAGGCGGAAATGTTGCATGTACCCAATGTATATGATACTTCAATCAAGTTAGTGTCAGTTTGAAGGAAGATTATGCAGCCACAGTTCATATTTAGCACACCTTGTGATATATATATATATATATATATATATATATAATATATATATATATAATTCTTTCCTGTAGTTTGGATCTGTGGTTTAATCAAGCTGATGCAGGTAGATCATAAGGAGAGCTCAATGTGCCTAATACCAGTGAATGGAAGGACAGAGCAAGATATTCAGTAATGAATGAAAAAACTCTAAACTTGCTTCATTACAATAATTTATTTCAACCGTATTACTACGGCATCTTCAGGTAAACACAAGAACATGACTCTTACTGAGAATTTCCCAAAGTAACATCGATTTTAAATCTATCAATTTGGGGAGGGGAGGTTTGGTGTCTTAGTTTGAAATGGACAGGATTAGATTCTTTGAATGAGGCGGAGAGGTCTATGCTTTGGATAAGGTGTGGCTTAGATGGGGGACCGATTCCTTGGGGAAACAGTTTTAAAAGTGTACATAGAAAAAAAGTGTACATCTGAAAAAAATTAATGAACAGAACGTTATTTTTTTTCACAATACAAGGTGTGTCAAAAAGTTCAAAATATGACTATAAATTTTATTACACAACTTTTATATAAGGGAGAGACAGTTTGTAAAAGAGTGAGATAAATTAAGAGTGAGAGTATATGACAGAGAGAGAGAGAAGAGAGAGAGAGAGAGAGAGAGAGAGAGAGAGAGAGAGAGAGAGAGAGAGAGAGAATGATTATATTCTGCTGGTTAATAATTTTTTAAAAGTTGAGTGAGAGTGAATGAGAGACAGAGACAAAGAGAGAGAGAGAGAAAGAAAGAGTGAGAAAATATGAGAGAGAAGGAATTATTATGTTTTGTTGGTTTAGAAAATTTATTAAAAAATTGAAATAGATTACTTAGTAGGCCCCGAGCCAGTTCTTGTTGTGAACACCCCAATTCAGAGTTTTCCTTCTCCTAGACTGGTTGCCTAACCAAGGTTAAGTAACCCCGTCTGTCCTACTATTTACCCATAGTTGGAGGAGAATAGTTGGATTTCTACCTTTCCCAAGATTATTAGCGCTATGTGAACTGTAGCTTCGTCCAGGATTTGAACTCAGGTCGACGAGTACCATTCCGTACGACTCTAACCAGTATACACACCGCGCTTCCTATTACACTACCACGCTTCTTTCTAACGTGGCATCACATGGTAACTCATGAGAGGATATTCGGCAGACTTCCAACAATTCAAACGACACTATTGGTGGAGAAGTTTAACTAATATAATATTCAAAATCTGATTTATAATTCAGACTCACTTGTGCCATTTTGGGCGGGAAATGCTCGCAGGGCTCAGCGTCTACTAAGGGTAAGAACTACTTTTATAATTCAACATTGAGACATTTTGGCTAGCATTTAGGGTTAGGCTTGCAAACCCCGGGTTATTTATGTTCAATTTGCTCCCTCGTTCTATTATTAGTAATGTTGTTAACGGCTTGTGTGAATTAAATTTATTATTTGGACATGATCATAAATCATTTTTAGATATGTTTTTGGCGTTTACTGGTTGTTTCCGTAGCCAAAAATCATAACAACAATGCTTGAAAGAAGAAAAGGAAAAATTAGAAACATTTCAATAAATCATTATGACTCTTATTCACATATATATATATATATATATATATATATATATATATATATATATATCAGTAAATATAACACTCAGACAAACACGCACAAACACACACACACACACACACACACAAATATGTATATATATATATATATATATATATATACGAGGTGTGTCAAAAAAGTATGGAGGTTTTGTACTTTGTGCCACACATTGTATTCTGACAAAATTAACCTTCCATTCATTGTTCTTTCGATCTTGATAAACACAGCTTCAAACTCAGAAATTTAATGACACGCCTTGTTTTCTGAAAAAAAAATAACGTTTCATTCATTGTCAATTTCTATCTTGGTAAATACACCTTCACTATTTCACTACAGATTTCACTTCCTTATAACTGGAATGATGTTTGCCTCTCAAACCCTATTTCATGGGGCCGAAAAGATGATAGTCTAAAGGTGTTAAATCTGCTGAATAATCTGTAATGAAGAGGTGTCTCAAAAACAGTCAACAGAATTTTACGGGGCAGAGATACATGCTCTCATTCGAATGTGGAACATTGTTATTGAGAAAAACTGTGACTATGTGGAGAAGTAGGGATGCGATCCCCAGAAGACCGGCTTCATTTTGATGTATGATACATGTTAATGTGTTGACAATCATACCTATCCTATAAAAAAATGGCATTACTTTTTGACACACTCTCGTAAAATCGCTTACGGAAAAAATCATTTGCAAGACATATGATTCATCATTTTAATCATATGAATTCATTCACCGTTTTTTTTAACATCTAAATTACTCCAGTCTCTTATATATAATGAAAGCATTACAAGAAATGTCAAGTTGTAAAGAAATCGCACGTGACTATATATCGACCATATAGAAATTAGATCTCTGATAAAATTTTTACAAGCTGTAGCCATATCGGTACTATTGTAGGGTTGTAATTTATCGCACCGATCAGATTGTTCATACTGTGCTTAGGTGGCGCGGTACCGGAATCGAACTGATAATCAGGTGATTCCTAGGCGTATGATCTACCGACTGAATTAAACCGGTCCTTAATGTATGACATATATATGTTCGGTTATCTGCCCTTTGCCTGGAAGATCTTCCCTCTGGGTTCCCGTTTTTGACCACCAGGGTTTTTTGGTAGTTAAGCGCCTGTTTTGAACTCTCTCTCTCTCTCTCTCTCTCTCTCTCTCTCTCTCTCTCTCTCTCTCCTCTCTCTCTTCCCTCTCTTGGCTTTCAGGAATTGATAACTATGGGTTAGACACTTGTCTACACCCTCCTGTGTGGGGGTTCTTCCCCCCCAACACACAGCACTAGTAAGTGGCTTTAGTCTATGGACTCCATAACTACCATAGCTTTTGTATCGTATCCCTTTTCTATGTACGTATATTATCCACTATGTATCTTGTCTCATGTATATGTATTTCACGTCTTAAATATTTATCCATGTGTTACATTTCACACCCTTGGTCGGAGTTGTTTTGTTCAACCAATTATAACACTATTATAACCTATTATATACATATATATTTATTAACCCTCCATACAAGCAGGATGTGACACAAGATCAATCACTTAAGCGGGGTTTTACAGGTTCGAATTCAGAGTTTTCCGTCACCTACACTGGTTGTCTAACCAAGTTTAAAGTGCCCATTCTGCCCCACTATTTACCTATATTTGGAGGGATAGTAGGTGGATGCATGCCTTTTCCAAGGATAATAACGCTATGTGAAATGCAAACAGCTTTATCCAGGATTTGAACTCGCGTCAACGATTCCATTACCTATGACTGTAACCATTACACCACGCGCCTTTACTATATATATATATGATATATATATAGTAGTTCAACTACATTTCTAAATGTAGAAAATCAAATTTTCATTAATTATAACGTATAATTGAATTGCTAGACTCAAGTTTTACTATTATCGCAAAACATCAATCATTGCACGATATTTGATGCGAGATAAGAAAAAAAAAAAACAACTTTCAGCAGAGCTTTCTCTTTCTTGTATCAAAACTAAAGTAATCCTCAGTTGAAAAATAACTTAAGGAAATATCGTTCAATTATCGCTTAACTGAAATGAGAAAAAAAAAGTCTTAGAGTTTGTTTTTAAAAAAATAATACGCAAGGAAAATATTGTTTTTTAACACGAGAGCTTATGTATCAGTAATCACTCTTTAAAAATATAGCAATTTTTTGGGTAGTCGGCTTACGTAACGATGTAATTGAGACTAGAACACTGCATTGCGACAGTTCTTAGTATGGTGATCAATGTCTATACAATCTGTCAATACAGATAAATCAATAATGAATCGATAACCTTTCAAGTCTAAAAGAACACCGTCTACCAAAACAGATCCTGTTTTCAGATCTGCTAGCTGTTGAATTCAGAGAGTTGGTGTCCTCTGAGTTGAGTAGCAAAACTAACTCAGCCCCCTCCCCCCAAAAAAATTGTGCTTAGACCCATTGGTACTTCATAGTACTCTGGATTAGTCCATACTTGCATCAGGGTGATCTTATTCCCTGAGTTCTGATTGGCTGATGGTTTCAGTGTATTTCAGTGATAGATAAATGTCCACCATTCTGCACCATGCCCTTAGGACTTTTGGGGTCTGTATTTCAGTCACAGCCCATGTTCCTCTTGTCTACCACCTGGACTCTAGTAAGAATCCCACTTTAATGCAGTGTCGTATTGCTTCTACACTTGCGAATATATATTTACCAACCCCTCCGCACGAGCCGGATGTGACACAAGGTCAATTTCTTAAGCGGAGTTTAACAGGTTTGAATTCAGAGTTTTCCTTCTCCTAGACCGATTGCCTAACCAAGGTTAAAGAGACCAGTCTGCCCTACTATTTATCCATAGCTGGAGGGAGAGTAGGATTCATACCTTTCCCAAGGGTATTAGCGCTAAGTGAAATGCAATTACCACGTCCAGGATTTGAACTCGGGGCGACGAGTCCATTTCCCATGACTTTAACCATTACATCACGTGCTTCCTACCTAGCGAATATATAGGCTATAAGCATATGTCACATTGGTATATAACCAAACCTAGATCCTGATAAGGCATTAGTATATCCATGGATAAACTAACATTGAATATTTGGTAAGGAAAGACAAACACCTAAGTCCAATAAAAAATACTCATTTGAATAGTTAACAGATACAACATGCAACGACATCGTATACATGGCCCTAACAGCTAAACCGTATATAGGGTCTCATAAAGTCTTGCAGTAGTTTAAAATTGAAAACTTAATTACTCAATAACTAAAGAAAGAACGGGGAAGGAAAGAAAGTATGAGCGAATGAAAACAATAACGCTAATCTCTTTCGATCGAACATAACGAAAATATGTAAAGAAGGAAAGAAAGAAAAAGAGTGGGAGAGAGTGAGAGTTACATCAATATTATTATACTTTTTATATATTGAACTATTTAAAGTAAACTTATCAAATGTTGTAATAATAAATTATCATACTGTGGTATATACACAGGTCCTGCTTCTCAAAAAAAAAAGATACAGCATTTTTGCACTTTGTATTTTATGGATATGTTTTACGTTGCAAACATTTTATTTTTCATTATGAGGTTAGTTGTTTTTCTGATGTTGTCTTAGTCTCCAGATGCCGTTGACAGTCAATTCTTCTATATAGCATCTACACAAATTTCTTTCGTAAAACTTGTGTAGAAAAATATGTTTATTAATTTATATATAAATCTTATTGTCATGGAGATTGTGCGTGTATCTGTCTGTAACTGAAACTCTATCAGCGCCCAAGTCACAATTCCCTTAATTATTTACGACACATTCACAACGATTTTATATTAATTTAAATTTCATTTAGCAATAAAAAAAGTTTTTCATTATTAATACAGTTTGGCCTTATATACATACTAATAACATTCAATTGTATTTATATATACAACAAAATAGCGGTTTACAGTGTGGACAGGAAGGCAAATTTAAATATTAATATTAAGAATTTGATTTTAATATGTGGTTGGTATTATTGATTTCTAATTGATTTTAATATGTGGTTGGTATTATTGATTTCTAATTGTTCGGTTTTATTTTGATAAATATGAGCAAAGATCTCAGAGATAAATCGTAAAAGATAGTCATTAACTACAGGAAATAACTTTAATTTTATTTTTTAGTTCCTAATTTAACTAAATAGTTAAATTAGGAAAATTTAGCAATGAAAGACTGGAGTGATAGAAAATTTCAAATTATTCTATTTTTCGATTATATCCCTCTTTGTTTAAAATCATTTTATCAGCATTCTTATTTAGTTTCATTAGTCTTTCTAATTTAATATAATATTTTATTAGATTAATTCTTAAATACTTGCAAGCGGAGGGTGCATATATTTACTAGTATAGGTAATAGATATATTTTCAACTTTTTAAAACCTAAGTAACGCCAGGTATCCCTTCTAGTTTGATATGATTATGAAGAACATTTTCTTTAAAATTTCACATGAATTTAAAAATCTTTTTTTATTTTGCATGAAAATGTTAAAAAAAAACAGTAAATAGTTGATTTTTCACTGACTTTTATAATTGGAATAATTTTTGTATCAAAATTCTCAAATACAAATTTTACGAATTTTTTTACATGTTTTTATTACTTAATATAAATTGTTGGTCTTGACAAATTTACACTATCGATTTTTACAAAGATCTAATGGCTGTACAGAGTTTACTCAAAGAAATTTTATGTAAGAAATTTCTTAAATCTTTCTTCATACAAATATAAAAATAATATTAACGGTAAACTTAATTTTTATGCCATTTTGTGATTTTTTTTCTTTCTAAAATATCGTTTTCTCATGAAAATATTTTATTCACAGCCAATTTACGTAAATACAGACTTACTTTGCAGTATTACACCCGATATAAATACAGGCGTTAGGCAATTAGCTTCTATTAAAATTCATTATAACTTAAATAAAATATCTTTAAGAAATCAATATATACTTAGCAAGAACGTTATGTCATTTTGTTATATTCTCTTGCTTACGAAATCATAAGAATGAAATGATTCATGCGAGTTGAAAGAATAATGTCTAACAAAAGATAAACACACAATTCATTTATATCTATAAATGTCGATATAATAAATATAAATAAATTCAAAGAATTATAAACAAACAGAAATGTATATAGCTAATGGGGAATTAAACAAAAGTGAAATCTAATTCAAAAGAATGGCGTCAAATAGTAAGACGCTTATTTTAAATACGTATAGAAGAAATATATCCAAAGGCTGTTAGCATTTTGGATCAGTAAACTGATAACAGTTTAAATGGCGAACAAATATTTAAAGAAAAGAAAAAAAATGATAGAAATTAAAACTGAATTTTAGAATCCCAAGGACGAATTATTGAATGCTGACTACGCAATATCATCTCTTATTATAATGGAGATTGTACGTTTGTCTGCCTGAAACCGAAACTATATCACTACTCTAACTGCCGTAACTTAAATATGAATGCTCTATCAATGATATTCAGCACTGTCTACTTACAACTATAGCACGACCATTATGTACAATATATATATATATATATATATATATATATATATATAAAGGTTTTACATATCTATTAATTAGGTGACAAGGAACATTCACAACCATATTGGTTTCATGCATGCAATCAACATTTGAAACATCATCACCTGATGATTGCATCGTATGAAACCAATATGTGGTGAATGTTCTTTGTCACCTAATAATAGATATATAAAACCTTTATATATTATCTTATTATATTATATAACTGCTCTATTTTATATTGACCACTATCCAATAATACTGCCTTACACCATTCCATCATGAAACAGTGACCATCTCACACTATAGTATATATATATATATTAATATATATATATATATATATATATATACTATAGGTATGGTCACTGTTTCAGCTTTTATATTATAATATATATATATATTATATATATATATATATATATATATGTGTGTGTGTGTGTGTGTAAGTGTCTGTGTGTCTGTGTGTCTGTGTGTGCGTGTGTTTTGTTAAAATCTACGGACAATTCTTGTCGACGAGTTTTGTTCGATCCTTTCTAACTGTCTGGCAATCTTTTTAATATCCGGGTGGAATTGGTGTAGCAATCCCAAAGGTTTTTTCACTGGCACTTTCTGCACGACTTTGTGTCATCTTCAGGTGTGGAACTGGTGGGATGTTCCGTTGTCTCGCTTTTAAATCAATCAGTAGTAGTAGTAGTTAGTAGTAGGAGGGACTCACAAGTTTCGTTTAAGCAAACAGTAGTAGTAGGAATTTTTAGGGGGGGATCACAAGTTAATAAGAATGTAAGGGGAATGGTGGGAGGAGGATTGGCGGGAAATTATAGGCATCTCTGGTTTCAAAGTTTATCTTGTTTACGGTGAGTTTGTTTTGTTTGATATATAAGGCTTCGCGTATTTGAAGTTTTTTTTCTTTGTACAGTATAAGTATATATATATATATATATATATATATATATATATATACTAGGCGTCTCCAAAAAGTATCGAGATTTTTTGTAATTTTTGACACACTTTATATTATACAAGAAATAAAAGCTTCATTAATCTTTTTCAGAATACAGGGTGTTTCAAAAAAGTACCCAGTTTAAAGCTGTATTTAACAAGATAGAAATGAAGAAAGAATAGGATGTTAGTTTTCTTCAGCAAACAAGGTGTGTCAAAAAAGTAACGAGACTTTTTGTTCTTTTTGACACACCTTGTATTCTGGAAAAAAAGTTCCATTCATTAATGTTTTTCCAGAATACAAGGCGTGTTAAAAAAGTACCATGTTTAAAGCTGTATTTACCAAGATAGAAATGAAGAATGAATGGATCGTTAACTTTTTCAGCATGCAAGGTGTATCAAAAAGTACAAAAAATCTAGATACTCTTTTGACACACCTTATATTATATATATATATATATATATATATATAATATATATATATATATATATATATTATATGTGTGTGTGTGTGTGTGTGTGTGTGAAAATGGAAAAGGATTGAATCCGACAATATGAGGAAAAAGAGTAAAGAAAATAAATGTACATGGATAAAATGAGTTTAATCGATATCACATTAATCGATATCACTTACACATGTGTTTCGGTCAGTTTATTTTCACACACATAAACTGACCGAAACACATGTGTAAGTGATATCGATTAATGTGATATCGATTAATTCATTTTATCCATCTACATTTCTTTTCTTTACTCTTTTTTCTCATATATATATATATATATATATTATATATATATATATATATATATATAGGGACGTACAGGTGCGTGTGTGTGTGTATGTCCTTCTGTGTGTGTGTGTGTGTGTGTGTGTGTGTGTGTGTGTGTGTATTAGAGCCTTTCCAAGTAGGAACATTAGGAACAAAAACAGACCAGAATAAAGAAAAAAGCCTTAAAAATGAAGCACTTCATGAAGTCAACCAACCAAGAATATCTATTAGCCGTTTCACTCATACATTCATTAGAGTTGAATTTGTCTTTGAAGCAAACGAGTTCTTAATTGTACTCAATAACATAACTCCAGATGTGTTGCCCAAGAGACCACACAACCATATGCATAGCAATGCACACATTTCTCACGCTAAAGAGATGGGAGAAGGAAAAGAAGAATGCATATGGGGCGCAGAAGTGTCTCGAGTGTGTGTGGGGTGGGGGACATGAACCCACATGCTCCAACTTGCGTTCGAGTTACATGAAACGCACTGGTAGGCGTTGAAAATGATTTTTGCTTATTTACACGCTCACAGTAAAAAGGCATTTCTCTTATCGCGAAAACATTATGAATTAGATATAGCAAAACAAGATCTGTTGTTAGATATGAAAGAAAAGATAAAAAAGTAATTTACGCTACATAGAAAATGTGGGCTGGTCTGTTGAACATTATATTATCCATTCACACAAGTACAGATAAATTAGATACATTTTTGACATATAGGAAAAAGGGACATACAAATAATAGTTATATATATATATATATATATATATATATATATATATATATATATATATATATATATATATATATGTCTGTATGGAATATAGGAACATGTGCAACACAAAAGATGACAGAGGAAATGGTGTGATTATATACATATATATATATATATATATATATATATATATATATATATATATTATTAATGTGTATGGTTGGTACTAGTATACTAGAAAAAGTAATAGTAATCCAACGTACAGTGTTATTAGAAGAGTGCTCAATATCTGTGATAGAGCGTTGATAGTTGAAGGAAGTGACAAATAAAGGTTTTAACTTTTATTCATTTATTTGGGAACGATATTTCTAACAATGGTTTCCTGCTAAAAGCATTCATCAGGTAACGAAATTTTTTTTTTAACTTTCGTTTACCTGATGAATGCTGTTAGCAGGAAACCATTGGTAGTAATATCTTTCCAAATAAATGAATAAAAGCTAAAACTTTTATTTGTCACTTCATTCAACTATATATATATATATATATATATATATATATATATATATATATATATATATATATCCTGGGATAGTCACCGCTTCAGCTTTCACTGGAATGGTGCGCCAAATTGCAGTAGTATTAGGAGAGTGCTCGATATAAAGAATAGAGCTATTATATAATATATATAAATGAATATGTAAAGGTATTACATATAGTGACTGTTCTATTGCCATCAATAAATAGATATGTAATACCTTTATATATTTATTTTATTTTATATATTATATTATTATTTTAGATATTTATATATATATATATATATATATATATATATATATATATATATATTAAAACAGTTAAAATCCCATTCGTAGTCTGTAGGTGACGATGGCCAAATGGTTAAGCTGTCCAACTACTGCTGAATTGATCGGGTTTCTACACCGGCTGTGGGTAGCTCCCAAAATGTCTAGCCACACTGAAGAGACTTGATAAGTCGAAACATGTGTCTGTGGATGACTATATATATATATATATATATATGATTTTGTGTGTGTGCTTAAAAGAAAATGGCTTAAAATTTTCATTTTGCGGTAATAGATCTATTTCTACCTATAAGTATATGTATATACCTATGAGTTTCGTCAGATCGCTAGCTTTATTGAATTAGTAAACAGAATACTCGGGAGTTGTTTATTATTTCAATAAAGTTGGCGGTCTGACGGACCTCATAGTTACATATATATATATATATATATATATATATATATATATATATATATATATTATGGGTAAAAATCGATCTATTATTAAAATGATCAATATTAAGATCTATTATTAAAATGATTAATATTAAGTCTTTTTCTTTAACAAATATATTGTTATGTTCAAAAATATTTAACAGGGAGTTTTCAATTTGAACCAGAACATCTCGATGTGAAAAAAGAACCACGTTACAATCATCCTAACACCAACTAATCTAGTGATTTATCTAGATGTTAAATCTGAATGACGAATGTTTTCGAGTTATAAGACGACACGCACATACCATGAGGTTCCTTTATATATATATATATATATGTATATATATATATATATATATATTTAGTTTTGAAAAAAAAAAGTTAAATAAATTCAACACATATTGCATTGTAAATTGCCTTCAAAATCTTTATATTACACATACACACAATGCTTCAAAGATATAATGTTTGTTTCTTTATAGTATCTTTGAAGCATTGTGTGTATGTGTAATATAAAGATTTTGAAGGCAATTTACAATGCAATATGTGTGAATTTATTTAACTTTTTTTTTTAAACTAAATATTTTAGTTTTAGGATAAGTACTATAAAAAAATCACCTAGTACTTTCAATAACTCTGAAGATGGAATTTTACTTCCGAAAATATTTAGTTTTAAAAAAAAACAAAGTTAAATAAATTCAACACATATTGCATTGTAAATTGCCTTCAAAATCTTTATATTACACATACACACAATGCTTCAAAGATACTATAAAGAAACAAACTTTATTATATATATATATATATATATATATATATATATATATATATATATATATATATATAGAGAGAGAGAGAGAGAGAGAGAGAGAGAGAGAGAGAGAGAGAGAGAGATAGATAGATAGATAAGTAGGTATGTTTGCGAGTGTATACTAATATGTACTTTGCATATGAGTTACTTTGAAGTCTGACTGAAACTGAAAGTCACGAGGTATCGCTGGTGAATTTAAAAAGCCAAATTCTTCAATTCCTCACCGTTATATGATTTTTTATTTTATTAATGTATTTTTATTCACGTATTTTTTATTGTTGAATATACATTAAAAAGAACCTTTAGATTTTCCATTGATGTGTCGTAAAGTAAGAATATCAATTTTGTTGGCATATACTGATTTTACCAAAGATTCTTTTCAGCAAGTCCATTTGTTGGAAATAACAACAAACACTTAATGTACAAAAGAAGAAATTATTTCTATAGAAATATTTATGTCAGGAAAAGAAAAACTCACCAGTACAAAAGATTCTTGGACAATCTATCAGTTTGAGATTAGATTTCTCTAAGAGGTTAATGTTGTGTTTACTTAAAGATCAACATTTACAGAATATCTGGGCCATTTTTCAGTGTGATTTGGTTAGCGTAAGTTTGAGTTTGTTAGAGTGATTATTAAAACATTTTAACTCGCAGATGGCACACGAAGGACAGGGGACCCTCAAAAGCGGGCCAAAGACAATATTAAGACAACGCTGAAGAAATTCACCATCGCATCTTCAAACCTGGAAGATCGGGCCTCCAATAATACTTTATTACATTAACACGTAAAATCAATCAAATATATTCCCCCTCCGGGTGCAAATATTTGATTGTCAATAAAACGAAAATAGTTAACATTTACAAAGTTTTCCAATTCCGTAATATTTTATGGGAACAATATCTTCAGGTGCTATAATTTTTTTCTATTTTCCATATGAATATTCGCAATGCCACTGGTTCGTGGTATTTTAAGTATTATCAACGTGCATTATCAATCCGGTGTGATGAACATTGCAAAGTAAAAAGAAAAACCAAATTAGTTTGTATGAACCCTCGCATCTTCAAACCTGGAAGATCGGGCCTCCAACAGACAGGGTTGGTGAGATGCCTACCGCACAGAAGCTGAGCGGTTTAATATCAAGATTAACAGGACTGCAGAGTGGCGACTTCTTTGTCGTCATAAACCACTAAATGCAGACGGGAATTTCCCTTACAATGTGTGCGACCGCATCTGCAAGTCTAGAATTGGACTAATTAGCAACAAGAAGGTACACAACCGTTGAAGACATAAAGTAATGTCATTGTCGTTTGCGACGGATTTCTAAAAGGAAAGGTTGTTTTTTTTTTTGTTTTTGTTTTGTTTTTTTTTTTTGGGGGGTACGGCATATCAACCTCAGTGGGTCATTTGATTCCGATAAAG
>CM042152.1:52603870-52606370 GCA_023376005.1 Doryteuthis pealeii
TTTCATTTTTAAACAGATAAATAGTACTCTTCCAATATGTGATCTACCGAATGTTTTCTAATCCAATATGTGATTTAGCGAGTTGTTTACATACCAATATGTGATCTACCCATTAACTACCCATTATTTTCCCATTAAACTAACCCTAACCCTAACCCTGTCTTCTGTTTTTCCTAGTAGATCACATGCCATTAATAATAGATCAATAGTAGATCACAAACCTTCGGTATATCACCGATTGGAAGAGCAACAATAAAATTGAGGTATATTCATAGGTCCTGCTAGTGATATCTTATCTGTTCTCAATTTTGCACAATAAAATTGTGTACA
This sequence comes from Doryteuthis pealeii, assembly GCA_023376005.1. Lineage (NCBI taxonomy): Eukaryota > Metazoa > Mollusca > Cephalopoda > Myopsida > Loliginidae > Doryteuthis > Doryteuthis pealeii. The sequence goes on from CM042152.1 coordinate 52,604,201, forward strand.
TTTTTAAGTGGCTGCATCTTTGCAAAGAGACTCACGTAATCTTCGATTTTTATTCTACCCAATATCTCATGTGGCGTTTTATTTAATCCAACCGAACTTTTCAGAAACCAGAATTTCAATCAGTCTGCAGGAAGTATTAGAACTTGATTCTTCCTTATTCGTTTTTTTTTCTCTCTTTGAAAACGCATTCCTTTCTTTCTTATTAATTATTTCCTGTTGTATGTCTTTTTTCTTCCCTTTCTATACTCATAATAAAATCTGAATGGTCTATTATTTAGCTGAGGTGATGGCACTAATGAAAAATAAGAAGTCAATGGATAAGTGACAGCAGATAATCAGGATTTACATTTTTGCCTTTTATTTGGACGATTTGGACGGTTCATTTTTAAACAGAGGGTGTTGCAAGGTGATAACGACCATACAATTAAGGAACACGAGTATTAATACATAGAGAAAATATGTTGTTATTAATAATTTGTATTTGAATAAAAAAGAGAATACTTGTTGGTAAGTTACACATTTGTAATAAAATTTTTAAAAGACCAATTAGAAATTTTTAAAAAATGATGATTTCAATGTATTGTTACAAACATAAAAACATAAATACATTTGATTGTAATCAAACATTTCAAAATGAATCAAATTTTGAAATTGAATAATCCATAAGGGGTTGATATGCCGTTAAGGAAAAATTCTAGAAAACAGTTTCCATCCTGGCAATGTTCCCTGTAATTTGTTCTTGGCCTGTGTGGTACTAAAATGCCTGTGGGCAATTGAAAATAGTGAGTGTACAGTAAATAAAAGGTAGATTCAAAAATGCACTCTGTCTATGGAAGCCGATCTCATCATGGATGGTTTGATAGTCAGAACCCTAACTAATCTACAGAGAACAAGTAACTTCAATTATACCTCAACGGATCGCCAATACCATCTTTCGATCTTGCTGAATCTTCTCATCGTGCATGTATATGGACGGGCGTCCTGCTCCCTCTTTGTGTGTCACGCCTGTCCGGCTACTTTTAAAATTCTATATCTACTCATAAAAAACTCTGTGCTAATTTAAAAATGTTTGTATGTTTGGAAAAGTCGATTCCAATATTGGCGTTAATTTTATACTCTCTGTACTTAACTTGACATGGAAGCTTCGGCTCCTGTGTCTTTAAGATATGAATAAATCAGTATGAATCTCGGGAGACAATCCCCACCCCCGGCAACGCTTGGTCCCTCAATTTAAATGGGCAGGGCTGGATTTATTGCACTGTACCTGTGGCGCCTCAAAAGAAGAATGCCGATGGAATGCACACAATTTTTAACACTGGACACTGAATGAATTTCGGATCATGCGTTGCCCCCCACGTAAATCAAAAGAGGCCTCTCCGACCGCTCGTCCAGCCTAAGTAAGGTCCAAGGTGGAGTGTTGCATGTCATGGACTTTGTTAATATAGATACAGTATAAATAATATCGACTTATTAAGTAATGACACTTTCTTTTTTTAATATAAAGGTGTACAATAATCTTATTATAATGGAGATTGTGTGTTTTTCTGTCTGTAACTGAAACTATATCACTACTCAAGTCATAATTGCCTTAGTTATTGACATCACTTTCTCAATGATTTTATTTTTATTTAAACCTCAATTATTAATAAAATTGTTTTACATTATTAATACTGTTAACCATATCTACATATTAATAACATGTAATTGTATTTATATATACAACAAAATAGCGCTTTACAGTGTGAACGGGAAGGTTAATTTGCATATTGATATTAAAAATGCGATTTTAATAAATATGTGCTTGGTATTATTGATTTCTAATTGTTTGGTTTTATTTTAATGAATATAAGCAAAAATCTCTTCAATGAATCCTAAATGAAATCCATTAACAAGAAAAAATAACTGTCATTTTATTCTTTACTTCCTCTTTTAACTAAATACTTAAATTAGAAAAAATAACAATGAAAGACGAGAGTGATAGAAGAGTACGTTTCAGTTGTTTTATTTTTCGATTATACCCTCTTCTGATTCAAATCTTTTTAACTGCATTCTTATTTAGTTTCATTAGCCTTTCTAATTTAATACGATATTTTATTACATTAAAACTTAAATACTTGCACCCGGAGGGTGCATATATTTGCTAGTTTATATAAAAATGATCCCAAAAACA